>CM019828.1:79161909-79687159 GCA_009763385.1 Coix lacryma-jobi var. lacryma-jobi | reverse complement strand
GGGCCGTTTTTCCCACAGATGCACCGAAGAGCTCACAGTTGAATTTTTCGCAACGGACGCACCCAATCATTTTCGTTTGACCCAAAACTCATGTTTCGTGGGTTTTTGGCACTTTTATTTCAGAAGGAACGGTGCCGCAAAACTCGCACAGGAGGGCCGTTTTCACCACTGATGCACCGAAAAACTCTCGGTTGAATTTTTCACAACGGACGCACCCAATCATCTCCGTTTGACCCAAAACTCATGTTTGGTGGGTTTTTGGCACTTTCATTTCCGGAGGAACGGTGCCGCAAAACTCGCGCAGGAGGACCGTTTTTCCCACTGATGCACCGAAAAACTCATGGTTGAATTTTTCACAATGGACGCACCCAATCATCTCCGTTTGACCCAAAACTCATGTTTGGTGGGTTTTGGGCACTTTCATTTTCGGAGGAACGGTGCTGCAAAACTCGCGCAGGAGGGCCATTTTACCAGCTGATGCACCGAAAAACTCAAGGTTGAATTTTTTGAAATGGACGCACCCAATCATCTTCGTTTGACCCAAAACTCATGTTTGGTGGGTTTTTGGCACTTTCATTTCACGAGGAACGGTGCCGCAAAACTCGTATGGGAGGGCCATTTTACCCACTGATGCACCGAAAAACACACAGTTGAATCTTTCAGAACGGACACACCCAATCATCTCCGTTTTTCCCAAAACTCATGTTTGGTGGGTTTTTAGCACTTTCATTTCCGGAGGAACGGTGCTGCAAAACTCGCGCAGGAGCGCCGTTTTACCCACTGATGCACCAAAAAATTAACGGTTGAATTGTTCACAACGGACGCACCCAATCATCTCCGTTTGACCCAAAACTCATGTTTGGTGGGTTTTTGGCACTTTCATTTTCGGAGGAACGGTGCTGCAAAACTCGCGCAGGAGGGCCGTTTTAACCACTGATGCACCGAAAACTCACAGTTGAATTTTTCGCAACGGACGCACCCAATCATCTCTGTTTGACCCAAAACTCAGGTTTGGTGAGTTTTTGGCACTTTCATTTCCGGAGGAACGGTGCCGTAAAACTCGTATGCGACGGCCATTTTACCCACGGATGCACCGAAAAACACACAGTTGAAACTTTCACAACGGACGCACCCAATCATCTCCGTTTGACCCAAAACTCATGTTTGGTGAGTTTTTGGCACTTTCATTTCCGGAGGAACGGTGCCGCAAAACTCGTATGCGAGGGCTATTTTACCCACGGATGGACTGAAAACACATAGTTTAATCTTACACAACAGACGCACCCAATCATCTCCGTTTGACCCAAAACTCATGTATGGTGGGTTTTTGGCACTTTCATTTCCGGAGGAACGGTGCCGCTAAACTCGTATGGGAGAGCCATTTTACCCACGGATGCACCGAAAAACACACCGTTGAATCTTTCACAACGGACCCACCCAATCATCTCCGTTTGACCCAACACTCATGTTTGCTGGGTTTTTGGCACTTTCATTTCCGGAGGAACGGTGCCGCAAAACTCGCGGAGGAGGGCCGTTTTCAACACTGATGCACCGAAAAATTCACGGTTGAATGTTTCACAACGGACACACCCAATCATCCCTGTTTGGCCCAAAACTCATGTTTGGTGGGTTTTTGGCACTTTCATTTCACGAGGAACGGTGCCGCAAAACTCGTATGGGAGGGCCATTTTACCCACTGATGCACCGAAAAACACACAGTTGAATCTTTCAGAACGGACACACCCAATCATCTCCGTTTTTCCCAAAACTCATGTTTGGTGGGTTTTTGGCACTTTCATTTCCGGAGGAACGGTGCTGCAAAACTCGCGCAGGAGCGCCGTTTTACCCACTGATGCACCAAAAAATTAACGGTTGAATTGTTCACAACGGACGCACCCAATCATCTCCGTTTGACCCAAAACTCATGTTTGGTGGGTTTTTGGCACTTTCATTTTCGGAGGAACGGTGCTGCAAAACTCGCGCAGGAGGGCCGTTTTAACCACTGATGCACCGAAAACTCACAGTTGAATTTTTCGCAACGGACGCACCCAATCATCTCTGTTTAACCCAAAACTCAGGTTTGGTGCGTTTTTGGCACTTTCATTTCCGGAGGAACGGTGCCGTAAAACTCGTATGCGACGGCCATTTTACCCACGGATGCATCAAAAAACACACAGTTGAAACTTTCACAACGGACGCACCCAATCATCTCCGTTTGACCCAAAACTCATGTTTGGTGAGTTTTTGGCACTTTCATTTCCGGAGGAACGGTGCCGCAAAACTCGTATGCGAGGGCTATTTTACCCACGGATGGACTGAAAACACATAGTTTAATCTTACACAACGGACGCACCCAATCATCTCCGTTTGACCCAAAACTCATGTATGGTGGGTTTTTGGCACTTTCATTTTCGGAGGAACGGTGCCGCTAAACTCGTATGGGAGAGCCATTTTACCCACGGATGCACCGAAAAACACACCGTTGAATCTTTCACAACGGACCCACCCAATCATCTCCGTTTGACCCAACACTCATGTTTGCTGGGTTTTTGGCACTTTCATTTCCGGAGGAACGGTGCCGCAAAACTCGCGGAGGAGGGCCGTTTTCAACACTGATGCACCGAAAAATTCACGGTTGAATGTTTCACAACGGACACACCCAATCATCCCTGTTTGACCCAAAACTCATGTTTGGTGGGTTTTTGGCACTTTCATTTCACGAGGAACGGTGCCGCAAAACTCGTATGGGAGGGCCATTTTACCCACTGATGCACCGAAAAACACACAGTTGAATCTTTCAGAACGGACGCACCCAATCATCTCCGTTTTTCCCAAAACTCATGTTTGGTGGGTTTTTGGCACTTTCATTTCCGTAGGAACGGTGCTGCAAAACTCGCGCAGGAGCGCCGTTTTACCCACTGATGCACCAAAAAATTAACGGTTGAATTGTTCACAACGGACGCACCCAATCATCTCCGTTTGACCCAAAACTCATGTTTGGTGGGTTTTTGGCACTTTCATTTTCGGAGGAACGGTGCTGCAAAACTCGCGCAGGAGGGCCGTTTTAACCACTGATGCACCGAAAACTCACAGTTGAATTTTTCGCATCGGACGCACCCAATCATCTTTGTTTGACCCAAAACTCAGGTTTGGTGAGTTTTTGGCACTTTCATTTCCGGAGGAACGGTGCCGTAAAACTCGTATGCGACGGCCATTTTACCCACGGATGCACCGAAAAACACACAGTTGAAACTTTCACAACGGACGCACCCAATCATCTCCGTTTGACCCAAAACTCATGTTTGGTGAGTTTTTGGCACTTTCATTTCCGGAGGAACGGTGCCGCAAAACTCGTATGCGAGGGCTATTTTACCCACGGATGGACTGAAAACACATAGTTTAATCTTACACAACGACGCACCCAATCATCTCCGTTTGACCCAAAACTCATGTATGGTGGGTTTTTGGCACTTTCATTTCCGGAGGAACGGTGCCGCTAAACTCGTATGGGAGAGCCATTTTACCCACGGATGCACCGAAAAACACACCGTTGAATCTTTCACAACGGACCCACCCAATCATCTCCGTTTGACCCAACACTCATGTTTGCTGGGTTTTTGGCACTTTCATTTCCGGAGGAACGGTGCCGCAAAACTCGCGCAGGAGGGCCGTTTTCAACACTGATGCACCGAAAAATTCACGGTTGAATGTTTCACAACGGACACACCCAATCATCCCTGTTTGACCCAAAACTCATGTTTGGTGGGTTTTTGGCACTTTCATTTCATGAGGAACGGTGCCGCAAAACTCGTATGGGAGGGCCATTTTACCCACTGATGCACCGAAAAACACACAGTTGAATCTTTCAAAACGGACGCACCCAATCATCTCCGTTTTTCCCAAAACTCATGTTTGGTGGGTTTTTGGCACTTTCATTTCCGGAGGAACGGTGCTGCAAAACTCGCGCAGGAGCGCCGTTTTACCCACTGATGCACCAAAAAACTAACGGTTGAATTGTTCACAACGGACGCACCCAATCATCTCTGTTTGACCCAAAACTCATGTTTGGTGGGTTTTTGGCACTTTCATTTTCGGAGGAACGGTGCTGCAAAACTCGCGCAGGAGGGCCGTTTTAACCACTGATGCACCGAAAACTCACAGTTGAATTTTTCGCAACGGACGCACCCAATCATCTCTGTTTGACCCAAAACTCAGGTTTGGTGAGTTTTTGGCACTTTCATTTCCGGAGGAACGGTGCCGTAAAACTCGTATGCGACGGCCATTTTACCCACGGATGCACCGAAAAACACACAGTTGAAACTTTCACAACGGACGCACCCAATCATCTCCGTTTGACCCAAAACTCATGTTTGGTGAGTTTTTGGCACTTTCATTTCCGGAGGAACGGTGCCGCAAAACTCGTATGCGAGGGCTATTTTACCCACGGATGGACTGAAAACACATAGTTTAATCTTACACAACGGACGCACCCAATCATCTCCGTTTGACCCAAAACTCATGTATGGTGGGTTTTTGGCACTTTCATTTCCTGAGGAACGGTGCCGCTAAACTCGTATGGGAGAGCCATTTTACCCACGGATGCACCGAAAAACACACCGTTGAATCTTTCACAACGGACCCACCCAATCATCTCCGTTTGACCCAACACTCATGTTTGCTAGGTTTTTTGGCACTTTCATTTCCGGAGGAACGGTGCCGCAAAACTCACGCAGGAGGGCCGTTTTCAACACTGATGCACCGAAAAATTCACGGTTGAATGTTTCACAACGGACACACCCAATCATCCCTGTTTGACCCAAAACTCATGTTTGGTGGGTTTTTGGCACTTTCATTTCACGAGGAACGGTGCCGCAAAACTCGTATGGGAGGGCCATTTTACCCACTGATGCACCGAAAAACACACAGTTGAATCTTTCAGAACGGACACACCCAATCATCTCCGTTTTTCCCAAAACTCATGTTTGGTGGGTTTTTGGCACTTTCATTTCCGGAGGAACGGTGCTGCAAAACTCGCGCAGGAGCGCCGTTTTACCCACTGATGCACCAAAAAATTAACGGTTGAATTGTTCACAACGGACGCACCCAATCATCTCCGTTTGACCCAAAACTCATGTTTGGTGGGTTTTTGGCACTTTCATTTTCGGAGGAACGGTGCTGCAAAACTTGCGCAGGAGGGCCGTTTTAACCACTGATGCACCGAAAACTCACAGTTGAATTTTTCGCAACGGACGCACCCAATCATCTCTGTTTGACCCAAAACTCAGGTTTGGTGAGTTTTTGGCACTTTCATTTCCGGAGGAACGGTGCCGTAAAACTCGTATGCGACGGCCATTTTACCCACGGATGCACCGAAAAACACACAGTTGAAACTTTCACAACGGACGCACCCAATCATCTCCGTTTGACCCAAAACTCATGTTTGGTGAGTTTTTGGCACTTTCATTTCCGGAGGAACGGTGCCGCAAAACTCGTATGCGAGGGCTATTTGATGGACTGAAAACACATAGTTTAATCTTACACAACGGACGCACCCAATCATCTCCGTTTGACCCAAAACTCATGTATGGTGGGTTTTTGGCACTTTCATTTCCTGAGGAACGGTGCCGCTAAACTCGTATGGGAGAGCCATTTTACCCACGGATGCACCGAAAAACACACCGTTGAATCTTTCACAACGGACCCACCCAATCATCTCCGTTTGACCCAACACTCATGTTTGCTGGGTTTTTTGGCACTTTCATTTCCGAAGGAACGGTGCCGCAAAACTCGCGCAGGAGGGCCGTTTTCAACACTGATGCACCGAAAAATTCACGGTTGAATGTTTCACAACGGACACACCCAATCATCCCTGTTTGACCCAAAACTCATGTTTGGTGGGTTTTTGGCACTTTCATTTCACGAGGAACGGTGCCGCAAAACTCGTATGGGAGGGCCATTTTACCCACTGATGCACCGAAAAACACACAGTTGAATCTTTCAGAACGGACGCACCCAATCATCTCCGTTTTTCCCAAAACTCATGTTTGGTGGGTTTTTGGCACTTTCATTTCCGGAGGAACGGTGCTGCAAAACTCGCGCAGGAGCGCCGTTTTACCCACTGATGCACCAAAAAATTAACGGTTGAATTGTTCACAACGGACGCACCCAATCATCTCCGTTTGACCCAAAACTCATGTTTGGTGGGTTTTTGGCACTTTCATTTTCGGAGGAACGGTGCTGCAAAACTCGCGCAGGAGGGCCGTTTTAACCACTGATGCACCGAAAACTCATAGTTGAATTTTTCGCAACGGACGCACCCAATCATCTCTGTTTGACCCAAAACTCAGGTTTGGTGAGTTTTTGGCACTTTCATTTCCGGAGGAACGGTGCCGTAAAACTCGTATGCGACGGCCATTTTACCCACGGATGCACCGAAAAACACACAGTTGAAACTTTCACAACGGACGCACCCAATCATCTCCGTTTGACCCAAAACTCATGTTTGGTGAGTTTTTGGCACTTTCATTTCCGGAGGAACGGTGCCGCAAAACTCGTATGCGAGGGCTATTTTACCCACGGATGGACTGAAAACACATAGTTTAATCTTACACAACGGACGCACCCAATCATCTCCGTTTGACCCAAAACTCATGTATGGTGGGTTTTTGGCACTTTCATTTCCGAAGGAACGGTGCCGCTAAACTCGTATGGGAGAGCCATTTTACCCACGGATGCACCGAAAAACACACCGTTGAATCTTTCACAACGGACCCACCCAATCATCTCCGTTTGACCCAACACTCATGTTTGCTGGGTTTTTGGCACTTTCATTTCCGGAGGAACGGTGCCGCAAAACTCGCGCAGGAGGGCCGTTTTAACCACTTATGCACCGAAAAACTCACGGTTGAATTTTTCACAACGGACGCACCCAATCATCTCCGTTTGACCCAAAACTCATGTTTGGTGGGTTTTTGGCACTTTCATTTCCGGAGGAACGGTGCCGCAAAACTCGCGCAGGAGGACCGTTTTACCCACTGATGCACCGAAAAACTCATGGTTGAATTTTTCACAATGGACGCACCCAATCATCTCCATTTGACCCAAAACTCAAGTTTGGTGGGTTTTGGGCACTTTCATTTTCGGAGGAACGGTGCTGCAAAACTCGCGCAGGAGGGCCATTTTACCCGCTGATGCACCGAAAAACTCACGGTTGAATTTTTCGCAACGGACGCACCCAATCATCTTCATTTGACCCAGAACTCATGTTTCGTGGGTTTTTGGCACTTTTATTTCAGAAGGAACGGTGCCGCAAAACTCGCACAGGAGGGCCGTTTTCACCACTGATGCACCGAAAAACTCACGGTTGAATTTATCACAATGGACGCACCCAATCATCACCGTTTGACAAAAAACTCATGTATGGTGGGTTTTTGGCACTTTCATTTCCGGAGGAACGGTGCCGCAAAACTCGCGTATGAGGGCCGTTTTAACCACGGATGCACCGAAAAACACACAGTTGAATCTTTCACAACGGACGCACCCAATCATCTCCGTTTGACCCAAAACTCATGTTTGGTGGGTTTTGGCACTTTCATGTCCGGAGGAACGGTGCCGCAAAACTCGCACAGGAGGGCCGTTTTACCCACTGATGCACCGAAAAAATCACGGTTGAATTGTTCACAACGGACGCACCCAATCATCTCCGTTTGACCCAAAACTCATGTTTGGTGGGTTTTTGGAACTTTCATTTTCGGAGGAACGGTGCCGCAAAACTCGCGCAGGAGGGCCGTTTTCAACACTGATGCACCGAAAAATTCACGGTTGAATTTTTCACAACGGACACACCCAATCATCCGTGTTTGACCCAAAACTCATGTTTGGTGGGTTTTTGGCACTTTCATTTTCGGAGGAACGGTGCCGCAAAACACGAGCAGGAGGGCCGTTTTACCCACTGATGCACCGAAAAAGTCACGGTTGAATTGTTCACAACGGACGCACTCTATCATCTCCGTTTGACCCAAAACTCTTGTTTGGTGGGTTTTTGGCACTTTCATTTTCGGAGGGACGGTGCTGCAAAACCCGCGCAGGAGGGTCGTTTTAACCACTGATGCACCAAAAACTCATAGTTGAATTTTTCGCAACGGACGCACCCAATCATCTTCGTTTGACCCAAAACTCATGTTTGCTGGGTTTTTGGCACTTTCATTTCCGGAGGAACGGTGCCGCAAAACTCGCGCAGGAGGGCCGTTTTAACCACTTATGCACCGAAAAACTCATGGTTGAATTTTTCACAACGGACGCACCCAATCATCTCCGTTTGACCCAAAACTCATGTTTGCTGGGTTTTTGGCACTTTCATTTCCGGAGGAACGGTGCGGCAAAACTCGCGCAGGAGGGCCGTTTTAACCACTTATGCACCGAAAAACACACAGTTGAATCTTTCACAACGGACGCACCCAATCATCTCCGTTTGACCCGAAACTCATGTTTGGTGGGTTTTTGGCACTTTCATTTCCGGAGGAACGGTGCCGCAAAACTCACGCAGGAGGGCCGTTTTACCCACTGATGCACCGAAAAACTCATAGTTGAATTTTTCACAATGGACGCACCCAATCATCTCCGTTTGGCCCAAAACTCATGTTTGGTGGGTTTTGGGCACTTTCATTTTCGGAGGAACGGTGCTACAAAACTCGCGTAGGACGGCCATTTTACACGCTCATGCACTGAAAAACTCACGGTTGAATTTTTCGCAACGGACGCACCCAATCATCTTCGTTTGACCCAAAACTCATGTTTCTTGGGTTTTAGGCACTATTATTTCAGAAGGAACGGTGCCGCAAAACTCGCACAGGAGGACCGTTTTCACCACTGATGCACCGAAAAACTCATGGTTGAATTTTTCACAATGGACGCACCCAATCATCACAGTTTGACCCAAAACTCATGTATGGTGGGTTTTTGGCACTTTCATTTCCGGAGGAACGGTGCCGCAAAACTCGCGTAGGAGGGCCGTTTTAACCATGGATGCACCGAAAAACACACAGTTGAATCTTTCACAACGGACGCACCCAATCATCTCCGTTTGACCCAAAACTCATGTTTGGTGGGTTTTGGCACTTTCATGTCCGGAGGACGGTGCCGCAAAACTCGCACAGGAGGGCCGTTTTACCCACTGATGCACCGAAAAAATCACGGTTGAATTGTTCACAACGGACGCACCCAATCATCTCCGTTTGACCCAAAACTCATGTTTCGTGGGTTTTTGGAACTTTCATTTTCGGAGGAACGGTGCCGCAAAACTCGCGCAGGAGGGCCGTTTTCAACACTGATGCACCGAAAAATTCACGGTTGAATTTTTCACAACGGACACACCCAATCATCCGTGTTTGACCCAAAACTCATGTTTGGTGGGTTTTTGGCACTTTCATTTTCGGAGGAACGGTGCCACAAAACACGAGCAGGAGGGCCGTTTTACCCACTGATGCACCGAAAAATTCACGGTTGAATTGTTCACAACGGACGCACTCAATCATCTCCATTTGACCCAAAACTCATGTTTGGTGGGTTTTTGGCACTTTCATTTTCGGAGGGACGGTGCTGCAAAACCCGCGCAGGAGGGTCGTTTTAACCACTGATGCACCAAAAACTCATAGTTGAATTTTTCGCAACGGACGCACCCAATCATCTTCGTTTGACCCAAAACTCATGTTTGCTGGGTTTTTGGCACTTTCATTTCCGGAGGAACGGTGCCGCAAAACTCGCGCAGGAGGGCCGTTTTAACCACTTATGCACCGAAAAACTCATGGTTGAATTTTTCAGAACGGACGCACCCAATCATCTCCGTTTGACCCAAAACTCATGTTTGGTGGGTTTTTGGCACTTTCATTTCCGGAGAAACGGTGCCGCAAAACTCGCGTAGGAGGGCCGTTTTAACCACGGATGCACCGAAAAACACACAGTTGAATCTTTCACCACGGACGCACCCAATCATCTCCGTTTGACCCAAAACTCATGTTTGGTGGGTTTTTGGCACTTTCATTTCCGGAGGAACGGTGCCGCAAAACTCACGCAGGAGGGCCGTTTTACCCACTGATGCACCGAAAAACTCATAGTTGAATTTTTCACAATGGACGCACCCAATCATCTCCGTTTGGCCCAAAACTCATGTTTGGTGGGTTTTGGGCACTTTCATTTTCGGAGGAACGGTGCTGCAAAACTCGCGTAGGACGGCCATTTTACACGCTCATGCACCGAAAAACTCACGGTTGAATTTTTCGCAACGGACGCACCCAATCATCTTCGTTTGACCCAAAACTCATGTTTTGTGGGTTTTTGGCACTATTATTTCAGAAAGAATGGTGCCGCAAAACCCGCATAGGAGGGCCATTTTCACCACTGATGCACCGAAAAACTCACGGTTGAATTTTTCACAACGGACGCACCCTATCATATTCGTTTGACCCAAAACTCATGTTTGGTGGGTTTTTGGCACTTTCATTTCCGGAGGAACGGTGCCGCAAAACTCATATGGGAGGGCCATTTTACCCACTGATGCACCGAAAAACACACAATTGAATCTTTCACAACGGACACACCCAATCATCTCCGTTGGACCCAGAACTCATGTTTGGTGGGTTTTTGGCACTTTCATTTCCGGAGGAACGGTGCCGCGAAACTCGCGCAGGAGGGTCGTTTTCACCACTGATGCACCGAAAAATTCACGGTTGAATTTTTCACAACGGATGCACGCAATCATCTCCATTTGACCCAAAACTCATGTTTGGTGAGTTTCTGGCACTTTCATTTTCGGAGGAACGATGCCGCAAAACTCGTATGCGAGGGCCGTTTTAACCACTAATGCACTGAAAAACACACAGTTGAATCTTTCACAACGAACGCACACAATCATCTTCGTTTGACCCAAAACTCATGTTTGATGGGTTTTTGGCACTTTCATTTTCGGAGGAACGGTGCCGCAAAACTCGCGTTGGAGAGTCGTTTTAACCACTGATGCACCGAAAAACTCACGGTTGAATTTTATACACAACGGACGCACCCAATCATTTCCATTTGACCCCAAACTCATGTTTGGTGGGTTTTTGGCACATTCATTTCCGGAGGAACGGTGCCGCAAAACTTGTATGGAAGGGCCATTTTACCCACGGATGCACCGAAAAACACACAGTTGAATCTTTCACAACGGATGCACCCAATCATCTCTGTTTGACCCAAAACTCATATTTGGTCGGTTTTTGGCACTTTCATTTTCAGAGGAACGGTGCTGCAAAACTCGCGCAGGAGGGCCGTTTTAACCACTGATGCACCGAAAACCTCACAGTTGATTTTTTCGCAATGGACGCACCCAATCATCTCTGTTTGACCCAAAACTCATGTTGGGTGTGTTTTTGGCACTTTCATTTCCGGAGGAACGATGCCGCAAAACTCGCGCAGGAGGGCCGTTTTAACCACTGATGCACCGATAAACTCACGGTTGAATTTTTCACAACGGACGCACCCAATCATATCCGTTTGACCCAAAACTCATGTTTGGTGGGTTTTTGACACTTTCATTTCCGAAGGAACGGTGCCGCAAAACTCCTATGGGAGGGCCATTTTACCCACTGATGCACCGAAAAACACACAGTTGAATCTTTCACAACGGACACACCCAATCATCTCCGTTGGACCCAAAACTCATGTTTGGTGGGTTTTTGGCATTTTCATTTCCGGAGGAACGGTGCCGCAAAATTCATGCAGGAGGGCCATTTTCACCACTAATGCACCGAAAAACTCACGGTTGAATTTTTCACAACGGACGCACCCAATCATCTCCGTTTGACCCAAAACTCATGTTTGGTGGGTTTTTGGCACTTTCATTTCCGGAGGAACGGTGCCGCAAAACTCGTATGCGAGGTCCATTTTACCCACGGATGCACCGAAAAACACACAGTTGAAACTTTCACAACGGACGCACCCAATCATCTCCGTTTGACCCAAAACTCATGTTTGGTTGGTTTTTGGCACTTTCATTTCTGGAGGAACGGTGCCGCAAAACTCGTATGGGAGGGCCATTTTACCCACGGATGCACCGAAAAACACAGAGTTGAATCTTTCACAACGGACGCACCCAATCAACTCCGTTTGACCCAAAACTCATGTTTGGTGGGTTCTTGGCACTTTCATCTCCGGAGTAACAGTGCTGCAAAACTCGCGCAGGAGGGCCGTTTTACCGACTGATGCACCGAAAAACTCACGGTTGAAATTTTCGCAACGGACACACCCAATCATCTTCGTTTGACCCAAAACTCATGTTTCGTGGGTTTTTGGCACTTTCATTTCCGGAGGAACGGTGCCGCAAAACTCGTATGGGAGGGCCATTTTACCCACGGATGCACCGAAAAACTCACGGTTGAATCTTTCACAACGGACACACCCAATCATCTCCGTTGGACCTAAAACTCATGTTTGGTGGGTTTTTGGCACTTTCATTTCCGCAGGAACGGTGCCGCAAAATTCGTGCAGGAGGGCCGTTTTCACCATTAATGCACCGAAAAACTCACGGTTGAATTTTTCACAACGGACGCACCCAATCATCTCCGTTTGACCCAAAACTCAGGTTTGGTGGGTTTTTCGCACATTCATTTCCGGAGGAACGGTGCCGCAAAACTCGTATGCGAGGTCCATTTTACCCACGGATGCACCGAAAAACACACAGTTGAAACTTTCACAACGGACGCACCCAATCATCTCCGTTTGACCCAAAACTCATGTATGGTGGGTTTTTGACACTTTCATTTCTGGAGGAACGGTGCCGCAAAACTCGTATGGGAGGGCCATTTTACCCACGGATGCACCGAAGAACACACAGTTGAATCTTTCACAACGGACGCACCCAATCATCTCCGTTTGACCCAAAACTCATGTTTGGTGGGTTTTTGGCACTTTCATCTCCGGAGGAACAGTGCTGCAAAACTCGCGCAGGAGGGCCATTTTACTGACTGATGCACCGAAAAACTCACGGTTGAAATTTTCGCAACGGACACACCCAATCATCTTCGTTTGACCCAAAACTCATGTTTCGTGGGTTTTTGACACTTTTACTTCATAAGGAACGGTGCCGCAAAACTCGCACAGGAGGGCTGTTTTCACCACTGATGCACCGAAAAACTCACGGCTGAATTTTTCACAACGAACGCACCCAATCATCTCCGTTTCACCCAAAACTCATGTTTGGTGGGTTTTTGGCACTTTCATTTCCGAAGGAACGGTGCCGCAAAACTCGTATGGGAGGGCCATTTTACCCACGGATGCACCGAAAAACACACAGTTGAATCTTTCACAACGGACGCACCCAATCATCTCCGTTTGACCCAAAACTCATGTTTGGTGGGTTTTTGGCACTTTCATCTCCGGAGGAACGGTGCTGCAAAACTCGCGCAGGAGGGCCGTTTTACCAACTGATGCACCGAAAAACTCACGGTTGAAATTTTCGCAACGGACACACCCAATCATCTTCGTTTGACCCAAAACTCATGTTTCGTGGGTTTTTGACACTTTTACTTCATAAGGAACGGTGCCGCAAAACTCGCACAGGAGGGCCGTTTTACCCACTGGTGCACCGAAAAACTCACGGTTGAATTTTTCACAACGGACGCACCCAATCATCTCCGTTTCACCCAAAACTCATGTTTGGTGGGTTTTTGGCACTTTCATTTCCGAAGGAACGGTGCCGCAAAACTCGTATGGGAGGGCCATTTTACCCACGGATGCACCGAAAAACACACAGTTGAATCTTTCACAACGGACGCACCCAATCATCTCCGTTTGACCCAAAACTCATGTTTGCTGGGTTTTTGGAACTTTCATTTTCGGAGGAACGGTGCTGCAAAACTCACGCAGGAGGGCCGTTTTAACCACTAATGCACCGAAAAATTCACGATTGAATTTTTCGCAACGGACGAACCCAATCATCTCCGTTTGACCCAAAAATCATGTTTGGTGGGTTTTTCGCACATTCATTTCCGGAGGAACGGTGCCGCAAAACTCGCGCAGGAGGGCCGTTTTAACCACTTATGCACCGAAAAACTCACGATTGAATTTTTCACAACGGACGCACCCAATCATCTTCGTGTGACCCAAAACTCATGTTTGGTGGGTTTTTGGCACTTTCATTTCTGGAGGAACGGTGCCGCAAAACTCGTATGGGAGGGCCGTTTTACCCACAGATGCACCGAAAAACACACAGTTCAATCTTTCACAACGAACGCACCCAATCATCTCCGTTTGACCCAAAACTCATGTTTGGTCGGTTTTTGGCACTTTCATTTTTTGAGGAACGGTGTTACAAAACTCGCGCAGGAGGGCCGTTTTACCCACTGATGCACCGAAAAACACACAGTTGAATCTTTCACAACGGACACACCCAATCATCTCCGTTGGACCCAAAACTCATGTTTGGTGGGTTTTGGGCACTTTCATTTTCGGAGGAACGGTGCTGCAAAACTCGCGCAGGACGGCCATTTTACCCGCTCATGCACCGAAAAACTCACGGTTGAATTTTTCGCAACGGACGCACCCAATCATCTTCGTTTGACCCAAAACTCATCTTTCGTGGGTTTTTGGCACTATTATTTCAGAAGGAACGGTGCCGCAAAACCCGCACAGGAGGGCCGTTTTCACCACTGATGCACCGAAAAACTCACGGTTGAATTTTTCACAACGGACGCACCGAATCATATCCGTTTGACCCAAAACTCATGTTTGGTGGGTTTTTGGCACTTTCATTTCCGGAGGAACGGTGCCGCAAAACTCGTATGGGAGGGCCATTTTACCCACTGATGCACCGAAAAACACACTTTTGAAACTTTCACAACGGACACACCCAATCATCTCCGTTGGACCCAAAACTCATGTCTGGTGGGTTTTTGACACTTTTATTTCCGGAGGAGCGGTGCCGCAAAATTCGTGCAGGAGAGCCGTTTTCACCACTAATGCACCGAAAAACTCACGGTTGAATTTTTCACAACGGACGCACCCAATCATCTCCGTTTGACCCAAAACTCATGTTTGGTGGGTTTTTGGCACTTTCATTTCCGGAGGAACGGTGCCGCAAAACTCATATGGGAGGGCCATTTTACCCACGGATGCACCGAAAAACACATAGTTGAATCTTTCACAACGTACGCACCCAATCATATCCGTTTGACCCAAAACTCATGTTTGGTCGGTTTTTGGCACTTTCATCTCCGGAGGCACAGTGCTGCAAAACTCGCGCAGGAGGGCCGTTTTACCGACTGATGCACCGAAAAACTCACGGTTGAATTTTTCGCAACGGACACACCCAATCATCTTCGTTTGACCCAAAACTCATGTTTCGTGGGTTTTTGACACTTTTATTTCATAAGGAACGGTGCCGCAAAACTCGCACAGGAGGGCCGTTTTCACCACTGATGCACCGAAAAACTCACGGTTGAATTTTTCACAACGGACGCACCCAATCATCTCCGTTTCACCCAAAACTCATGTTTGGTGGGTTTTTGGCACTTTCATTTCCGAAGGAACGGTGCCGCAAAACTCGTATGGGAGGGCCATTTTACCCACGGATGCACCGAAAAACACACAGTTGAATCTTTCACAACGGACGCACCCAATCATCTCCGTTTGACCCAAAACTCATGTTTGCTGGGTTTTTGGAACTTTCATTTTCGGAGGAATGGTGCTGCAAAACTCACGCAGGAGGGCCGTTTTAACCACTAATGCACCGAAAAATTCACGATTGATTTTTTCGCAACGGACAAACCCAATCATCTCCGTTTGACCCAAAAATCATGTTTGGTGGGTTTTTCGCACATTCATTTCCGGAGGAACGGTGCCGCAAAACTCGCGCAGGAGGGCCGTTTTAACCACTTATGCACCGAAAAACTCACGATTGAATTTTTCACAACGGACGCACCCAATCATCTTCGTTTGACCCAAAACTCATGTTTGGTGGGTTTTTGGCACTTTCATTTCCGGAGGAACGGTGCCGCAAAACTTGTATGGGAGGGCCGTTTTACCCACAGATGCACCGAAAAACACACAGTTGAAACTTTCACAACGGACGCACCCAATCATCTCCGTTTGACCCAAAACTCATGTATGGTGGGTGTTTGACACTTTCATTTCCGGAGGAACGGTGCCGCAAAACTCGTATGGGAGGGCCATTTTACCCACGGATCCACCGAAAAACACACAGTTGAATCTTTCACAACGGACGCACCCAATCATCTCCGTTTGACCCAAAACTCATGTTTGGTGGGTTTTTGGCACTTTCATCTCCGGAGGAACAGTGCTGCAAAACTCGCGCAGGAGGGCCGTTTTACCGACTGATGCACCAAAAAACTCACGGTTGAAATTTTCGCAACGGGCACACCCAATCATCTTCGTTTGACCCAAAACTCATGTTTCGTGGGTTTTTGACACTTTTACTTCATAAGGAACGGTGCCGCAAAACTCGCACAGGAGGGCTGTTTTCACCACTGATGCACCGAAAAACTCACGGCTGAATTTTTCACAACGGACGCACCTAATCATCTCCGTTTCACCCAAAACTCATGTTTGGTGGGTTTTTGGCACTTTCATTTCCGAAGGAACGGTGCCGCAAAACTCGTATGGGAGGGCCATTTTACCCACAGATGCACCGAAAAACACACAGTTGAATCTTTCACAACGGACGCACCCAATCATCTCCGTTTGACCCAAAACTCATGTTTGGTGGGTTTTTGGCACTTTCATCTCCGGAGGAACAGTGCTGCAAAACTCGCGCAGGAGGGCCGTTTTACCGACTGATGCACCGAAAAACTCACGGTTGAAATTTTCGCAACGGACACACCCAATCATCTTCGTTTGACCCAAAACTCATGTTTCGTGGGTTTTTGACACTTTTACTTCATAAGGAACGGTGCCGCAAAACTCGCACAGGAGGGCCGTTTTCACCACTGGTGCACCGAAAAACTCACGGTTGAATTTTTCACAATGGACGCACCCAATCATCTCCGTTTCACCCAAAACTCATGTTTGGTGGGTTTTTGGCACTTTCATTTCCGAAGGAACGGTGCCGCAAAACTCGTATGGGAGGGCCATTTTACCCACGGATGCACCGAAAAACACAAAGTTGAATCTTTCACAACGGACGCACCCAATCATCTCTGTTTGACCCAAAACTCATGTTTGCTGGGTTTTTGGAACTTTCATTTTCGGAGGAACGGTGCTGCAAAACTCACGCAGGAGGGCCGTTTTAACCACTAATGCACCGAAAAATTCACGATTGAATTTTTCGCAACGAACGAACCCAATCATCTCCGTTTGACCCAAAAATCATGTTTGGTGGGTTTTTCGCACATTCATTTCCGGAGGAACGGTGCCGCAAAACTCGCGCAGGAGGGCCGTTTTAACCACTTATGCACCGAAAAACTCACGATTGAATTTTTCACAACGGACGCACCCAATCATCTTCGTGTGACCCAAAACTCATGTTTGGTGGGTTTTTGGCACTTTCATTTCTGGAGGAACGGTGCCGCAAAACTCGTATGGGAGGGCCGTTTTACCCACAGATGCACCGAAAAACACACAGTTCAATCTTTCACAACGAACGCACCCAATCATCTCCGTTTGACCCAAAACTCATGTTTGGTCGGTTTTTGGCACTTTCATTTTTTGAGGAACGGTGCTACAAAACTCGCGCAGGAGGGCCGTTTTACCCACTGATGCACCGAAAAACACACAGTTGAATCTTTCACAACGGACACACCCAATCATCTCCGTTGGACCCAAAACTCATGTTTGGTGGGTTTTGGGCACTTTCATTTTCGGAGGAACGGTGCTGCAAAACTCGCGCAGGACGGCCATTTTACCCGCTCATGCACCGAAAAACTCACGGTTGAATTTTTCGCAACGGACGCACCCAATCATCTTCGTTTGACCCAAAACTCATATTTCGTGGGTTTTTGGCACTATTATTTCAGAAGGAACGGTGCCGCAAAACCCGCACAGGAGGGCCGTTTTCACCACTGATGCACCGATAAACTCACGGTTGAATTTTTCACAACGGACGCACCCAATCATATCCGTTTGACCCAAAACTCATGTTTGGTGGGTTTTTGGCACTTTCATTTCCGGAGGAACGGTGCCGCAAAACTCGTATGGGAGGGCCATTTTACCCACTGATGCACCGAAAAACACACAGTTGAATCTTTCACAACGGACACACCCAATCATCTCCGTTGGACCCAATCACCCCCGGATAGCTGTGGTAGCAAGCAGGTGGTGACAGCCCTGTGCGCCTTGAATTCCACCACGTAGTTGGCCCAGTTTAACAGTAAGGCTCGTTGTGCTAGCGTTCAACCTAAGTCAGTGGTAAAGGCTAGTACGCCTCGGTACTTGACAAGATAGGAATAAAACTATACTTAACTTGGTTGCTTTATTGACATTTGCCTATCTTGCTTCGTAGTTATCTTGCTTCGTAGTTATCTAGGAGTAGTTAGTAGCTATTAGTTAGTTATCCTTAGTTATCCCATTCTATCTATGTACCTATTTATCCACCTTACCTTAGCCATTTCATTCATCGTTACCTATCCATCCATATATTCTTTCTAGCCTCTCATCCTCTCTCATCCCTTTCATCTCCTCTCTTCTCCTCTTTCCCTTTTCTTATTCTTTGACTCTCATCCCTTCCTTGACTCGACTCATACACCACCCAAGCCTTCCTTTGGGATCAAATAAATCGACACCTTGTACTCCTAGGGAAGTGCTACTACGACAGTTCTGTGCGCTTGCAGAATCTCCTCCTGGTAGATTGCATTCTCGCTAGTTAGCTCCTACTAGTGTCGGGACTGACAACCCCGATTGGCATTAGTAGATAGCTACTTTAGCTACCCTATCCTAGGTGTAGTTAAGAACTACCAAGAACGTCCTTCCTATCAGTAGTCAGGTGAATACCGTACCGGACCCCTCTCCATCTGGTGCTCTAGTCGACAAGGTTCCTCAAGTGGATATTCTTTCCTTGCCTCAGGTTGGTGTTCCATATTCCATCTTTCGTTCTCCCGCTCAATTGGAACTTGACCGGGTGATGAATGATTGGTTTTTTTGTACCCGTCAGCCTGGTGAGCCAACCTTGGAGATGATCCAAGCTAGTACCAGTGCTATCAGGGAAATTCAAGCTTCAGTTCCTCTGCAGAAGGAGTCCGGTGATGCCCCTGAGTCCTCTCGCCAAGTGTCAATGCTCGAAGTTGTGGGATACAACCCAGACCTTGTCCGTCTGAAGGAGCTGGGTGATCAAGTGATGGTGTCGGCTTTGGCGCTCAAAGAATTTATTGAGGTAATTCCTTGAATTTCCTTTGATGTAGAATCGTTGTTCCGGGTGCTTAAGGCATCTTTTCTGTGTAGGGTTTCAATGTGAAAGTAACTGAACAGGTTAATCAGATCCGTCAGGAACTTTCCGCTGAGAACCAGGCGCTGAAAGAATACATAGCCCAAGAGCAAATCAACTAGAAGGTGGCCACCCAGGTTCTGCACAACAGCATCAACGAGCTTTAGCAGAATCTCAAGATTGTTGTTGATGAACGGAATGTGGCCAATCAGCGAGAAATTGATCTTCTCTCTAAACATGCTACCGTTGAGCAGAAATACAAGGAGGCCGTGAAGTCTTCCAAGAAGCAACTCACTGGTTAGTCGGAAGTATATTCCAAAGTCCTTTGTTTTTAAACTCGTGATGCTCATCCGGTTTTTATATCTTATTCCTTAGAAACACAGAATCTTGCAACCAGATGGCAAAATGCTTTTAACCGTAAGATGGTGGAGTGCGAACACAAGGTTGATATGTGCCCTTGTGGTTCCCTTCCTGAGTGATCAGTGATCGGTCAACGGGCAACATGTCTCTTGGCTGTGTTGGTGTGCAGGTGCGGAGCTCGGAGACAGTGGTCGAAGGTGAGGTGAAGGTCAAGTAGAGACGTGTCGTGCCGACGGACCGGGAGCGGTGAAGGGCGGACGTGAGGCTTGGACTGATGGACCGAGAGACCTGAGGACCAGCTGTGGTAGCTGGCACGTGGCATTGGCAAGCTAGAGCACATGGGGATGTGCGGTGCATCGGCCGAGTCGGGAGGAAGGTGATGGCGTCGTGACACTTGGCGGGAGGCCAAGAAGGAAGGCGAATGCACTGTGCCCGGCGTGGAGGCTGGACATGCTCCGGCATCGGTGCTGGAACTCGGGGTGTGCGAATCACATCCCGCCTACGGCGCAGGTTCGGTAGCTGAGCCTCAAAAAGCTACCCTCGACGGTTTCCGAGTTTGGGCCTCAAAACTCAGGGTGGCGGGTTTCTGAGTTTGGGCCTCAAAACTCGGCATGGACGGTTTCCAGGTTTGGGCCTCAAAACCTGGGCGCGCGGGTTTTCTGAGTTTGGGCCACAAAATTCAGCTGGAGGACAGGTTTCCCGGTTTCGGCCTCAAAACCGGGGGGAGGTCCGCAAAAAGGACGGTCGACGTGTGGCGGCGTGGAGAGGCTGGCGCGGCGGCGCAACTATCCACGAGGAAGGCGCGGCGGTCGACAGGACGGCACGTGGCGGCATCCTGAGGCTTGCGTCGAGGCGAAGCTAAGAGTGAGGAAGGCGCGTGGCCGTCGGATCGGCAATCAGCAGAGTTGGACCGGGATACCCCTAGGGTTGGCCGCTTCGCTCTTGTATCTAGGGGTAGAAGGGGACTATTGTACTTAGGCTATAAATAAGAGAGGCGCCCCTCCTCTCTCCTCATCCTGGCAGCCATTTGTTCCTGAGCTCTCTCTCTCTAGCCCTCGCTTAGGTTCTAATCATACCTCGCTGCTAGCGATCCATAGAGAGACTCCAATCATACCTCTATGCTTTGGGATTTTCAGGAAGTGAGACCGTAATCTCACGATTGTCTCGTGTGGTAGACACACGGTTGAAATCCCGAATCGATTCGCGCTTTGTTCTAGTGTTCTTCGCATTTTCGGTTTTGCCTTCTCGGAGTTTTGCTTGATTCTCCCTCTTTGAGGAACGATTTTTGATTTCACTTGAACACACTTGTTCTAGATCGTGAGACACATCTTTTCACTGAAGGAATTCATCTAATTCCTCACGAGCACATAGATCGGGCGGATTTTCTATTCGGTTCTAAACTTTTCCCTTTTGCACGAGATCTACAATTCATGAATTTCTAGTTGGATTCGAGCCATGATCTCTTAGAGATATCTCACCAACATAGTTGTGATCATCTGTGCAAAATTTGGTGAAGTTTGGAGTTGGTTTGACTGAGTTTTGGGTCCATTTGGTGTTTGAACAGTGCTGTTATCGGGCTGACCGGACGCTGCTACAGTAACGACCGGACTCAGTGTTTCTTTTCGACCAGACTCTGCGCTATTAATGTTCATGCGTTCGGTGCTACAGTAATCTGCTACAGTACCGTGACCGGACGCTACAGTACTGCTACAGTGCGTCCGGTGCTACATTAACCGGACGCTACAGTGCTGCTACAGTGCCATCGTCCGGTCAGTGTTGTTTTCGCGCTGTTTCGTCCGTAGTTTTTGCGTTCGAGTTCCGTTTGTTGCGTTGGTTTTCTAACTTTGTGGGGAACATTCTAAAGTACTTTTGTCACCAGTTGACTCAAGTATTTTTGGTTGGGCATTTACTTCATCTCCATAGGAGTGTAGTGCTTCCCGTTCGGAGCTCCAGTTTTGGTGGTGTGCTTGGTTGATCGCGTGTGTGCTGTCCCGCTATGTTCCTAGGGAACATCCACCCAATCTGTTGGGTCGTGGAGATCACTGTTTGTGATCTTTGCTTTTGGGGTTGATTTTCTGGGACAGAGGCCTAACTTTCTGAAAAGAAATTTGAGGCTCCCATTCACCCCCCTCTGGTCGCCAATTCGGTCCTTCGAGGAGGTATTTTCTAATGCGTAGAATACTCATCAAGAGGCCAAATTGATCCGTGAAGGTGCTAACCGAGACCTAATGCAGGCTTTGAAGTCGACAAAGGAGTCGTGGGAAGCTCTGGAGGTGGTTCAGATGCAGTTGAGGGAGTCCCAGGAGTCTTTGAAGACTTCTCAAGACTCTTTGAAGGCGTTAGAGCAGGCCATGGAGCCGGTCCTTGACTTGGTGCCGCGCCCCGAAGGAGTTGAAGAATCCTTGATTGATCAAGCTAAGGCTGCGCCTGGGAGACTTACCCAATGCATCAAGGATATGGCTACTTCCTGTAAACAAACACTGTGATGGTTAAAGAATCAAAGTCTAATTTACTTTTGAGTCTGTTGGCTTCGTGTCTTTTTATATTGTCGACTCATCATTGCAAGAAATTTCTTTGTCAATGGGTCTGTTATTGGTGGATGTATGACCAGGCGTCTCGCTGGATGGGTCTATCCAAGTGCTTGTTAGCACTTTAAGTTTGGGTCATATGACTTTGTTTCTCTTTTAGTGTTCAGTGACTTGTTAGAGAACTTAGTCTGCCCGAGTACTACTCTTAGTACCCTGTTTTAAGGAATAAATGTGATCAAGCACCTCTTAAAGACCAATGCGATGGTTCCTATAGGGTGAATCCAATCCTCTTGATAATCGCAGCTTGAGTGTGAAGTCGGACGGACCTTTATCCGATTGGTATGCAACAGGGTTATACCTTATAGGAACTGATATCTTGTTTTCAAGATATTGTATTCTCTATAGGTTGGTAGCCGGGTTTTTAAGCTGTACTAACAGGCGAGTTGTATTGAGCTCGTAACTCAAGTATGGTTACATCTAAACCAAGAAGATTTCATCCGAGTAATATTAAAAATTAGTCGGTGGACTAGCGGGATACAATGGCTAAAGCCTATTGTGCTTTCTCCGAAAAATTTATCCGACTAGTAGTCGTAATAAATATAATTGCTTGAAAAAAGAAGACTCATGATGCTCTTTTTCCGATAGAAACCAATCTTTATTAATATGGTATGAAATGATACAAGTTGCCCTGAGTCATATCTGTAGCGTAGTCTTTAGGTGTAGTATTTTTTCAGATGCTTGATATTCCATGAATTTGGCAATTGAGAACCATCCTCAGTGACTAGCTCAAATGACCTAGGTCTTGTTACTTTAGATACTATGTATGGTCCTTCCCATGGGCTCATAAGCTTGTGGCGTCCTGTGGTATTCTGAATTTTCTTCAGGACCATGTCGCCCACTTGGAAAGTGCGGTGATGGACGTGCTTGTCGTAGTAGCGCCTCATTCCTTGTAGATATCTTGCTGATTGAAAAAGTGTAGCAAGTTGGGCCTCTTCAAGGCTATCATCCTCTAATTGCCTTGTATCATCAGCCTCTCCTTCATTATATTGTTCTGTTCTTGGAGAATTCCATATTAAGTCTGCTGGGAGAATTGCTTCTGTGTCGTAGACCAGAAAAAAAGGAGTATGTCCTATTGCTCTGCTTCGCTGTGTCTGTAGCTCCCAGACTACCTTAGGTAATTCTTCCATCCACTTCCCGTCGTGATCTTTTAGAAGATCAAACAATCTGGGTTTTAAGCCGGCTAGGATGAGGGCATTTGCTCTTTCGACTTGACCGTTTAACTGCGGTTGAGCTACTGATGCATAATCTATCTTTAACCCACAGTCACTGGCCCATGATTTCAATTCGATTGCCATAAAGGGCGAGCCAAGATCGGTGATGATTCTATGTGGCATCCCGAAGCGGTGAAAGATCCTTTGCATGAATTGTACTGACTTTGATGCGTTGAATTAAACCAATGGCATGTACACGATCCACTTGGTAAATTTGTCAATTGCCACGTAGATGTACTCGAAACCGCCTAGTGCGCTCTTTAGAGGGCCTACCATGTTGAGTCCCCAGCATGAAAATGACCATGATGGAGGGATGCAAATCAACTCGTGGGCAGAGACATGTTGTTGCTTGGCGAAGAACTGACATGATTGGCAGCGGCGGACTAAATCTTTTGCGTCTTTCAGAGCGGAGGGCCAGTAGTACCTGGATCTGAAGATTTTTCCGACTAATGTCCTTGATGCCGCATGATTACCGCAACACCCGGAGTGGACTTCGTCCAATACCTCTTTGCCTTCTTCTGGAGAAATGCACTTTAGTAAGACTCCAGATGAGGCACCACGTCGATATAACTTATCCCTGACTAGAACATAGTTCCTTCTATGTCTAGTGACTTGCTCTGCTGTGGCTTTGTCACTTGGCAGTTTATGCTCTTTGAAGTAGTCAATGAAAAATTAGTTCAATCGGGTGATAATGTTAGGATCTGTGTTGAGGGTGTCGAGGTGAGCTCTTCTTTCTGCTGGATAGAGGGCTTCGATAGCTCATGTACAAAGATGCCGCTAGGAATAGAGGCTCTATCGGATCCCAATTTTGCTAAAACGTTAGCAGCGACATTGAGATCTCGTGTGATATGATTGAGTTCCAGTCCCGAGAAATTTTTCTCCAGCTTACGGACTTCAGTACAATAGGCGTCCATTGTTTCCTTGGTGCAATCTCAGTCTTTGTTTACTTGATGAATCACCACGGAGGAGTCACCGTAGACTAGAAGTCGCTTGATCCCCAGTGTGACTGCTAATCTTAACCAGTGTAGTAACGCCTCATATTATGCTTCATTATTGGTAGCTGGCCACATGATTTGCAGAACGTATTTAAGTTGCTCTCCAGCGGGTGATATAAGTAAGACTCCAGTGCCTGCACCGCCGAGTTTTAGAGACCCGTCAAAGTACATCTTCCAATGTTCTGGAAAAGAGCCGTCTTGAGCCTGCTGGAATTCTGTCCATTCGGCGACCAAATCAGCTAGGACTTGAGACTTAATTGCCTTCCTTGGGGTAAACTTGATATTGAGAGCCCCCAACTCGACTGCCCACTTGGAAATTCTTCCCGTAGAATCGCAGTTGTGAAGGATTTCTCCCAATGGGAAATCCGTAAAAACTGTGATCTCGTGTGCTTCGAAGTAATGTCGTAGCTTTCTTGATGAAATAAGTAAAGCATATAGCAATTTTTGACATTGTGGGTACCTGACCTTTGAATCGGAAAGCACCTCACTGATACAGTAGACTGGTCGTTGGATATTGTAGACGTGCTTCTCGTCTTTGCGCTCCACCACTATGGTTGTGCTCACAACGTGTGTGGTAGCTGCTGATGAGGACATCATCGGTTCATATATCACCATCTTATCCACTTCTAAACCAAAAGTGCAACCATTCTATATGAGACTTATTATTGGTACATCTGATGAATTGGTGTTGCACAATAAAATGTGTGTATTGTCATTTTCAGAATTACTTGCATGGATCAAGGGAAGGTTTGATTGCATAAGGAAAGCTTGGGTGATCAATGAAGTTGATTGGGGACCAAGTCCAAGTGTTCTTAACATTGTCCACAAAGCCACCACGTCAGTTTTGGCACAAGCAAACAAAGAGTCCAAGTCCAACATGTTTTGGGGTTGAATTCAGACTACAGAAGAGTCCCATCTTACGACGACCGCCACGACTTCAAACGGACTTCGATTGGGACGTTCTAGCACTTTTTGGAAACCTTATAAGGTATACTTTCCAATGGATCCAACCCCATAACCATATCTTCTCGGAGGCAGGCGCAGGAACTATTTTACTGCCGACATCTTCTCTGCCTCAGGTGCTGCGTCACCATATTTTGGCCTGCTGGCCCGTGTATCAAGTAGGGCCCAATATGGGAGCATCCTATGGTTTGGGGATGACCTCCACCACGTCTAGGTCGTCCTCTACCCTCTCATATACCTCCATAGCCGCCAAAAACATATGGGGTTTTGTTTTGATGTATGTTTAGCCATTGCTACTTCCTGGTAGACATGTGTGTCGACTAGACAATCCGTTCTACCTGATTCGGAACCCCACTTTCATGTGTATCAGATTTCAACCTTCATCTCTTATTTTGCAATAGAGTGCCTATTCTACTTGTTCTTGCTTGTTCTTCGATTGCTTGCAGGAAGAACCCTAGTGGTTTGGTTGGTCGTACATCCACAAGATCGCGAGCAACCGCTGGAATTGGTGTATCGATTGCTAAGGCA
Source organism: Coix lacryma-jobi var. lacryma-jobi (assembly GCA_009763385.1). Taxonomy (NCBI): domain Eukaryota; kingdom Viridiplantae; phylum Streptophyta; class Magnoliopsida; order Poales; family Poaceae; genus Coix; species Coix lacryma-jobi. Next base: position 79,661,109 of record CM019828.1, on the reverse strand, counting down.
CAACATCCTTGGATGGTTGTAGTCGGGTCGTGAACGTTGTTCTAGTCCAAATAGAAGTTATCCCTCTCCACCAAAATATTGGGACACCCATACTTTTATCAATTGGGAGAATGATTGAAAGTGACCGAAACATGACGAGAACTCGAAACTCTAAAAGTCTAACCCTAAGACCAGCAACTTGACTCAACCGATGTAAACCAAACTCAACAAGTACTAACTAAGAAGTACCAGCAAAGGCTCAAAAGATTTATAGGATTATGGTAAAACTAATCTACTATTTTTTAGCTTTTCTGGACTATAGGAAAAGTAACAACAGCGAAGGATTGGAAGTCTCTCACCGATAAACCATGCTTTGAATACCAATTGATAAGAGTATGGGTGTCCCGATCTTTCGGTGGAGAGGGATAACTTCAATTTGGACTGGAACAACGTTCATGCCCCGACTACAACCATCCAAAGATGTTGCGCCTTAGCAATCGATACACCAATTCCAGCGGTTGCTCGCGATCTTGTGGATGTACGACCAACCAAACCACTAGGGTTATTCCTGCAAGCAATCGAATAACAAGCAAGAACATGTAAAACAAGCACTCTTTTGCAAAATAGGAGATGAAGGTTCAAATCTGATACACATGAAAGTCGGGTTCCGAATCAAGTAGAACGGATGGTCTAGTCGACACACATGTCTACCAGGATGTAGCAACGGCTAAACTTACATCAAAACAAAACCCCATCTGTTTGTGGCGGCTATGGAGGTATATGAGAGGGTAGAGGACGACCTGGACATGGTGGAGGTCGTCCCCAAACCCTAGGACGCTCCCCTATTGGGCCCTACTTGATACACGGGCGAGCAGCCCAAAATATGGTGACGCAGCACATGAGGCAGAGAAGATGTCGACAGTAAAATAGTTCCTGCACCTGCCTCCGAGCAGATATGATTATGGGGTTGGATCCATTTGAAATTAGACTTTATAAGGTTTCCAAAAAGTGCTAGAGCGTCCCAATCAGAGTCCGTTTGAAGTCATGGCGGTCGTCGCAAGATGGGACTCTTCTGCAGTCCGAATTCAACCCCAAAACATGTTGGACTTGGACTCTATGTTTGCTTGTGCCAAAACTGATGTGGTGGCTTTGTGGAGAATGTTAAGAACACTTGGACTTGGTCCCCAATCAACTTCATTGATCTTCCAAGCTTTCCTTATGCAATCAAACCTTCCATTGATCCATGCAAGTAATTCTAAAAATGACAATACACACATTTTATGGTGCAGCACCAATTCATCAAATGTACCAATAATAAGTTTCATATAGAATGGTTGAACCTTTGGTTTAGAAGTGGATAAGATGGTGATATATGAACTGGTGATGTCCTTACCAGCTGCGATGTATAGCATCATTGATTCCCTGGGTTCTGGCGGCGATAGAATAGGAGGATTGGTTAGGTATCCTTTGAGCTATTCAAAGGCCCTGTCAGCCTCTTCCGTCCACTAGAATTTATCCCCGGCTTTGAGTAGCTTGAAGAAAGGTAATCCCTTTTCTCCTAGCCTTGAGACGAATCTGTTGAGCACTGCCATGCACCCAGTGAGTTTCTGAACGTCCTTGACTGAAGTTGGTGGCTTCATACTAGTGATAGTCTTAATCTGCTTTTGGCTAGCCTCGATACCTCGATCACTAACCAGGAATCTGAGTAACTGACCTGAGGGTACTCCGAATATGCATTTTGTGGGATTTAGCCTCCATTTGTAGGTGCGTAGGCGGGTAAAGGTTTCCTCTAGGTCTGTTATGAGGGTAGTCGGATCCTTTGTCTTTATGACCATGTCATCAACATAAGCTTCCGCGTTGCGGCCGATCTGGTCGCCTAAGCAATCTTGGATAGCTCGTTGATAAGTGGCTCTTGCGTTCTTCAACCCAAAGGATATGGCTTTATAACAGTAGGCGCCAAAGGGAGATATAAATGATGTCTTGAGCTGGACTTCTTCTTTGAGGGCAATCTGGTGGTACCCCGAGTGACAATCTAGGAAGGATAATAGGGTAGAACCTGCGGTGGCATCAACTATTTGATCTATCCTCGGTAATTCAAAAGGATCCTTTGGACAGTGTTTGTTGAGGTCTGTGTAGTCGACACACATGTGCCACTCTGCAGAATTCTTCTTTTTTACTAGCACTGGGTTGGCTAGCCACTCAGGATGGAGAATTTCTCTGATTAACCTGGCTGCTAGTAATTTGGCTATTTCCTTCTTGATTGCTTCTTTTTTCTCTGGTGAGAATCTCGTAATCTTTGCTTCATGGGTCTGGAACCTTCTTTTAGTTCCAATTTGTGCTCAGCCAAGTTCCTTGGAACACCTGGCATGTCGGTTGGTTTCCAGGCAAATATGTCTTTGTTTGCCCTAAGGAACTTGGTGAGCGCGAGTTCCTATGCTTGAGATAGGTGAGCGCTGATAACTGCCATCTTCGAGGGATTGCTAGTTTTCAGGTCGATAGTTTTTGTAGATACTTCTGCTGGTGGCTAGATAGTTCCCGCCTTCTTAGCTGGGATCTCTGCATTTCTAGGCTTGGCGTTATGCACCATCTGCGCGAGCTCTTGTACCTCCAAGGCGAGTTGAGCTTTTTCGGCAATTTGGATAGCTTCTGTGTCACATTCAAAAGATCGCTTCAAATCTCCCTTGAAAGTTCGAATGCCTTTAGGACCCGACATCTTTAGCAGAAGGTATGGATAGTGTGGTACTGCCATAAACATGGCGATAGCTGGTCGTCCAAATATGGCGTGGTAAGATGATTCGAAGTCGGCTACCTCGAAACTGATGTACTCTGTTCGATAGTTAGTCAGAGTTCCAAAAGTGACGGGTAGGATTATCCTTCCGAGTGGTATTGCCGCCTTTCCGGGTACTATGCCGTAAAAGGAGGTACTTGATGGTGTAAGCTGAGTTGCTAGGTCCAAGTTCATCTTGCGTAAGGTACTTGCGAAGATGACATTGAGTCCTGCTCCTCCGTCTATAAGTACTCTTCCAAGTTTGAACCCAGCGACCGTTGGATCCAGGACTAGCGGATAGTGTCCTGCATTGGAGAAGCTGGTCCATCGGTCTGCTCGAGAGAAATTGATCGGGTGCTTGGACCAATCGAGATATCTGGGAATCTTCTTGTTTTTGTTGAAGTCAGAGTTCAAACCTCGCTCTTTAAGCTGACGACAGTGCCTTGCTGGGTGTCCTCCTTTCGGATGGAAAGGGCATGGGCCATCTAGGAGGTCATCGAAGCTTGAAGGCTTGTTCCCTTTCTTCTGAGGTTCCATGGGTGCTACAGTGTTGTCCCCGGTCCTTTTACGAGTGTTCTGTTGAGCAGGCTGGGTTCCTCTATGATTATTTCCCCGATCACCCTGTATGTTCCTTTCGTGGAAGCGCTCTTGTGTGCGTTCTTTTCTGGCCATCATGGAGTTCACTGCTCGATCGAAGTCGTCTGCGGTGATCGGGTCATATTTGATGAATTCTTTGTAATTGTATCTTTTGCAAATTCCGTTGCCGAAGAGATCAATTACTTCTCTGTCTGTTATGTCTGAGATTGTAGAACGAATCTCAAGAAACGTCTGTAGTACTCTCGCATGGTCTCGTTTTTCTGCTGCTTGCAAGTTCTGAGTTTAGTCCGAGGATCTGACCTCTCGAGGACACCCGCAAAGTTTTCTATGAAGATACGATGGAGTTTTTCCCAAGAGTCGATTGACTCGGACTTAGGTCTGTCGAACCATGCAAGGGGCATTGTCTCTAAGGCCATGGGTAAAAACAATGCTTTGACGTCGTTGCTTCCTCCTGCCAACTCGATCACTTGAGCATATAGTCTGAGCCACTGTTTAGGTTCTGTTTTCCCATCGTACTTGGAGTAGTTCCTGGGTTTGAATTGCGGGGAAACAGGTACTGCTCGAAGCAGCTGGGAAAACAGGTGAAACAGTCCACTGCATCGGAGGCCAAGTTGCCGACTCCTCGGTATGATGACTCGGCTCCACCTTCTGCCTGGTCGGGGACTCAATTGCCCAGGCGACTTCTTGCTGGGAGCCGGCCGAGCCGCTCATGAACGTGTCATCTCTGACTTGGATGGGATGAGTCCTGAGCATCGGCTAGGGACTCAAGATTTTTTCCTTTGAGTTGGAGTGCGGTAGACTGAAGCATGATCAACTGGCACTCCTCCTCTGGCGTCCGGTTGTCTCTTGCTCCAATCTCCGTAGCTAGAGCCATGATGTTCTGATAGGGTGTCTGGTATACTTTATGGCCAGCGACCCTCATGAACTCGGGTTCAATGTTGCGTGAGCAATCAACGCGTCGTCGATTGTGATCATTTTGAGACTGAATGTCTTGATCATGATTATTACGAGCTTGACGCTCAGCTTACTCTTCCAAGCGTCTGCGACTATTATATTCTTCTAGTCGTACTTGATATCGCTCCATTGCTTCCTTGCGATGAGTTGCTCGTCTTCTACGAGCGTCTTTGGCTAGATTCTTCCTTAGCCTTTCTGCCTTCAAGGTCTCGATTTCGCTGGGTCCTTCTGAATCGTCATCAGATATCAGACTCAAGGTTTCATCATCACGGAAGACATCTGGAGGGGTTGGGGGTCGTAGTGATGACTGATGTCTTGCCATGAAGACTTCACGAGTGTAGCCTTGGTTTGTTGACCCCAGCTGTTGACGCAAAATCTCTGTCGGTCACGCCAACACACTCGAGGCTCACGGTTCTCAAAGGAGTGCGGAGCAAGGTCCTGACCTCCTGAACCTTCGAAAAGCGGTGGTGCCGATTCTCAGCGAAATCGACTTCAGGCGTGCCAGTCAATTTGACCTGTAATTGACAAGGATAAGAAAAAGATTGTTAAATAGTGGAACCTGCCGGTTTGGTACCAGATAGTTCCAAATTATATGGCTCTGATATAGCCACTTGTCTTTAGGATATTGACTACAAAGTCAACTCCCATGAAATTGCATGAAAAGCATTGAAAAAGATATGAAGCATAACGGCTATAACATATATAAGTTGAATATTTGTAATAGATAAACGACCGATAAACTTTAAAGGTATTAACAGAAAAGATCTATGCGTACGTATAAACAACATGAAAACAACGTATCGACTAATTGCATAAGCAATTCTATTCGTTAAAAGTGGGGTGTCTCCATACAGCCATAATAACAAATAGATCGATAAAAAAGCTTAAACATCAACAGTGGGGTGTCTCCATGCAGCCATAATGATGGTCAAGCTAGATCACGTCTTATGCCAAGAGTCGATCCATTGATTCCAAGCCATTTGAATGTACACATTATGAGAAAAGCGTAACTGTATCGACTATTTCAGCCGAAGCAGGGTCCATGAGGCACGAACAAGATCTATCCATCAAAACCATGGTTCAATTTAAAACAAACAGACTTAATCTATCATATATATCAGTGGGGTTCGAAAATACAGCCCTAATAAATATGCTAGATCGAACCTATTTACTCTTAGATTAAATTGTGGTTTTATCAGATATCTCGAACGCACAACATGTAACAACCAAGATTGACAAAATAGTCGATGAGAGGCTTTATATCGGCTATTTCCTCTGTTGTGAGCGTGAATCTCAAAACAGCCGAAACTAAGCATCTTGTAAGCTTGGGCTACTTTGTCAATCTTAATTGGGCAAGATATTTGTTTTAAAACGTAAATAAACAAATTAAATCATAAAACAACATCGGTAACTTAATGAATCTACTTAGCTTGCCAAGCCAGTAGAGCCGATAACTAGTCAAGATCGACTAAAGCAAGAGATTGATCAGAATCAAGACAGTCTCACAAAAGACGAACTTAGACTGATAACTAGCCATGCCATAGCTTAACAAGAGTTTGGTCGATGCCAATGCAGCCTTATTACACGATGACACAAGCCATTGGTGAAACTTACTAGCAAACCGGAGGTCGGTCGATGCCGATGCAGCCCTGCCTGATTGAAGGTCTCGCTGAGATCTACGTTACTCCTACTCCTAGGGTTTTGGCCGGTGGCCGATGTATTGATTGATTGGATGTGTATAAAATCCGGGTTTCTAGCTATTTATAACCCAATTGACTCCTACCCTAACACGAGTAGATTACAAAAAAGGTAAAAATAAAAGATGACCCGAACTTGAACTCCTTGGTCGAGTCCGCCATGTCTTCGAAGCCCATCATGCTGGTCCGTACGAATCCTCCCGGTTATGCTTGACCCACACAAGCTTCCTTAATTTTCTGGCCGATTCCTTCCTTAATAAACCAGCCGTTTGTGCTTACAAAATAATAATCTTCTCGGTCCAAAATCTGGTATAAAAACATTCCCCCCAATTTTGGAATGAAATTTATTTTATTCCAAAAATGTCATTCTCTTTCCTTTAGGGTCCGATCAACTAACCTTGCTCCCTAATCGATCACCCGAGTCTTTCTCTCCTCTCAATACTGGAAACAGTCTGAACGGCATCCTAACGATCAACGCGAGACGGTTGCTCTTCTCTTGAAAACTGTGTCATGATTTAACATTCCACTTGAGTACTCTGCACACACGGCACGAAGCGGCATCTTTTCCTTTTCTGAGATTCAATTTTCTAATATAAATTTCCCCTTCGTCTCTATCTCTCGTCACATTCGGAGCACATCTTCCTGCTTGCTCTTTGCCTTCCGTCCAAAAACCCTCTTTCTCACCAAATGCTTCGCCTTCCAAAAGTTCATCTCCTCCTCTTTCAATGGCAGACAACAACCGTGGGAAGCGCCCTGCGGAGGAGGAAGTGAACTCTCGTTATTGTCCTCAACGCCGCATTAGGTTTATTCCTTTATGCTTAATCGGCTCCAGTTCTCATCACTCTTTAAACCCGACTTGATTTCCTTCCTCTGTATTTTAACTAGGATCGGAGAGGGTCCTTCCAACGCCGCGGCTGCCATGGCACCTCCACCCGGAATGGAGTCGGTCTCCGAAAACCCCTCCTCCAGTAGCTCCGAGTCGTGCAGAACCTTCACTCGGAAGCCACCATCAGAAATTGCCTCCTCGAGGACCACATCGCCCAACTCCAGAAGGCGTTGGAGGAGGCAGAGGCGAGAGCTTCTCAGGCGGTCCAACAGTGCGCAGAATCCGATGCGCGTGTCGCCGGTATTCCTCCTCTTCCTGACTGTTCGCCTGGAAGCCCTTCAGGAGACGGGGAACGAGGCGGCCGACTCCGTGAATGCCACTGGTGAAGGATCGAAAGTGTTACCAGAAAGCGACCAGAGGGGGGGGGGTGAATGGGAGCTTCAAATTTCTTTTTAGAAACTTGTCACCACTGCTCCGAAAATCACCCTAAGAGCAAACCCGGAGTTTGCGAGTGTCCACGACCCTAGATGCAGGGTGGATGCTTCCAAGAAGCACAGCGGGACACAACACAACCCTAGAAACCCAACACGAAAAGACGGAAACCAAAACCGACAACGGACAAACAAATCGCGGACGAAAACGTGCTGAAGACACAGCATCGGACGCTAGCCTGCGTCCGATGGTCAGGCACCGGACGTGTCCGATGCGAAAAGACCCTGTCTGGAACCTTACTGGACAGGCATCGGACGCTGGCTACAGTGAAACCCTAGCGTCCGATGCTCGACCTCCGAACGCGTCCAATGACAACAGAGCGTCTGATGGTCAGCGTCCGATGGTCAGCGTACGATGCTCCTTCAAAAACGCTGACACTTGACACGTGGCACCAGACGCGTCCGATGTGATGAACACAGCGTCCGATGCTCACGACCCGAGCGTCCGATGCCCCCGAAACTGCACTGTTATTCTGCGGATTCAACCCGATCTCCTCCGAATCAAAAGCTCTAAGGCTTAGACTTGGTATGAGGAGTTCCAAGGAGGATAGTGAGCTATCCCAAAGAGATCATGGCTTGAACCTAACTCCAAATCGGTGAATCAGAAGAATTCGGGGCAAAGGAGACAAAACTCGATTCGAAACGAAAATCGACCGATCTACTAGCTCGTGAGGTTAGAGAAGAATTCCTTCAGTGGAAAGATGCGCCTCACGATCTAGAACAACTCAGTTCAAACGGAACCGCAAAAGACGCAACAATGAAGGAGAACGATCACCGGGAAAATCGTGGAGAAAAGCAACCCGCGAAGAACAACACCAAAACGCGAATCACAACCACGAATTTGCAACCGGGTGGCTACCACACGCTATAATAGTGAGATTATGGTGTCACTTCATCAAAATCACATGAACACAGAGGTATGGTTCTCTGCGGATCTCAGTTGCTACAGCAGGGGATTGAGAGAGCAGGAAAACCCTAAGTTGAGAATAGCAAATGACTAAGATGGATGGGAGGTGGGTATCTCCCTCTACTTATCCTAATTCTAGTTCCCACTCTACCCCTAACGAATTACAGAGCGAACCAGCTAAACCCTAGGGTTATTCTGGACCAACTCGAAGTGGAGGCTGATCCGACGGCCACGTCTGCACAACTGGTAGCGTTGCCTTGACGCAACCTCACCGATTGCCGCCACGTGCCGGCACCGCTCTGCTCCTCCTTTTCCCGGACCTCGCCCCTGGTTTTGAGGCCCAAACCGGGAAACCAGCCTTCCATCACCTGAGTTTTGTGGCCCAAACTCAGAAACCCGTCAGCGCCCAGGTTTTGAGGCCCAAACCTGGAAACCGTCCACCGGTGGTTTTTCTGTGGCTCAACCACCAAACCGAGCCGTAGAGGGGATGCAACGCCCATGCACCCTGCCCACCGACACATGTCCCCAGGTCCTCGACCCGAGCAACACTGTGCCCCGCAAGTCTCCGCTCGTCTCTGTCCCAGGCAGTCAGCCACCACAGCTGATCCTCAGGCCACCGGTCCCTCAGTCCAAGCCTCACGTCCGCCCTTCACCTCTACCGGTCCATCGGCACGGCACGTCTCTACTTGACCTTCACCTTGCCTTCGATCACTGTATCCGTGCTCGACACCTGCACAACACAAGCCAAAGAACATGCGCATCAAACCAGTTGACAATCGCTCATCACTCAAGATCCGGCATACACCCATGTATCCGCAGCTAGTGACAGCGTCGTGGAGAGGGTGACCAACATCCCCATGTGGGTGCATGAGGCTGCCCTCCACGGCGTTCGTCATGGCGCCGCATGGCCCTCGGGGCTGCCGAAGCCTACACCGTCCAAGACCTGGGCGGCCTAGAGGTCACTCCAGAAATAAGTCACGCCATGGAAGTACATTTCGATGGTGTTGACGGTGCAGCTGGGGAAATAGCAGAGTCCACCCCCTCTGTAATCATATTAGACAAGGTCTTTGAGTAGTTCATCAGGGTCGAGTCTCTGTAAATAAAATTTCCCTTGAATATAATGAAGTTTATGCTCCTTTATGATCTCCATGTGATAAGACCCATCGAGGCCTCTTAACTTCAACGATCCTTGATCCTGTATTTTTTTTTGAACTAAAGGCGATGCTTCAATTGCATTGGCTATTTTTGTTCTGAAGGCGATACATCTGTATCGGCTATCAATTGGACACCAATGTTAACACATTAGTTATAGCGGATCCACCCAGATACTAGGGTAATACTTCTTAAAATACTTCCCGTTAACTGCCATGAAGTACTCGATACCCTCTAGAGTCTCGTAGAATTAAGCATTGCCAGGGGCACATCTAGTAATCCGATAGGGCCCTTCCCAATTTGGTGACCATTTACCATATTTGCTATCCTTAGTTCCAACAGGCAAAATGACTTTCCAAACTAAATCCCCTTCGTTAAACTTCTTTTCTCTAACCTTCTGATCATAGTACTTAGCCACTCTTAGCTTCTGAGCACTGATGTTTTCTAAAGCTTTTAGCCGATGAAAGTTCAAATCATCAAGATTGTCCATCATGAGATGTTTATATTCATTGGCCTTTAAATTATTCTGCTGCAAAACCCTCCTAGATCCTATATTGATTTCCCAAGGCAATACGGCTTCATGACCATAAACCAATTCGTACGGTGAACACTTAGTTGCACCATGACACGCCATCCTATAGTACCACAAGGTCTCACTGAGTATTGAATGCCACTTCTTTGGATGATCTTTAACTTTCTTCTTAATGATCTTGATCAAAATCTAATTAGAAGCTTCAGCTTGTCCATTAGCTTGAGCATAATATGGAGACGAGTTAATCAACTTAAAGCCCGTGCTGGCAGCAAAATCCTCAAACTCTTTTGATACAAACATCTTTCCCTGATCTGTAGTAATAGTTTGAGGAACACCGAATCGATAAATGATATGCTCTTTAATGAACTCGATTACGATAGGCAATGATGCTTCCTTCAAAGGAACAGCTTCAACCCACTTAGTAAAATAGTCTGTCGCTACTAACACAAACTTGTGTCCCTTGCTGGATGCTGGAAATATTTGTCCAATCAAATCTATTCCCCATCCTCTAAATGGCCATGGCTTTGTGATTGGATTCATAGCTGACGCTGGAGATTTCTGAATATTACCGAATCATTGGCACTCTTGACATCCTTTATAATATCTAAAACAATCTTCCAAAATAGTTGGCCAAAAATATCTTGCTCTTCTGATCATCCACTTCATTTTATGAGCAGACTGATGTGCACCACAAATTCCTTCGTGGATTTCTCCCATCAGAACCTTGGCCTCTTCTTGATTGATACATTTAAGAAGTACACCATCGATTGTTTTGTGATGAAGGACCGAATTGGCGACCAGAGGGGGGGGTGAATGGGAGCCTCAAAAATTTTTTCGAAATGTTTAGGCCTTTGTCCCAGAAAAACAACCCCAAGGACAAAGCCAACACATATGATGTCCACGACCCAAGTGATTGGGTAGTTGTTCCCTAGGAACACAATGAGACACCACAAAAACTCCCTTGCCCAAATCCACGCAAGTCAACTAGTGACAAAATGGACTTTGGGTAACCTCAACCTCCCCCGAGCAATGGGAGGGGGATTCAGGCTTTTTCGCAAAGCGGGAAGCCCTGTTTCTGTAGAGCACGGAGTCGGGAATCCAACCAAAAAAGCGGAACTCAAATCCAAAGCCAAATGGACAAGCTACGGACAAAACAGCGTGGAACCAGCTGCATCGGACGCTGGGGAGCGTACGATGTGTTCACGTCGGACGCGTTCGATGTGAACAGGACCTTCCTGGAACCTTACTGTGTAGCCATCGGACGCTGCTACAGTAATAGCTCAGCGTCCGATGCCAGCGTCCGATGTAGGGCCGGTGCGTCCGATGAAAACAGTAGCGTCTGATGCCCTGACACCAGACGCGTCCGATGCAAAAAGAGGGTTTTTGGAACCTCACTGCATGACCATCGGATGCTGCACTGTAGCATCCGATGCCAGCGTACGATGTCCCTTCAAAAACACAGAAACTGACACGTGGCAACGGCGCGTCTGATGCTACTCGGGTCAGCGTTCGATGCCAAGAACACGAGCGTCCTATGCCCCTGAAACTATGTTGTTCTTCCGGTGATTCAACTCGATCCCCCTCAAATCAAAAGCTCTAAGGCTCAAACTTCTTGTGAGGGGTCACAAGGATGTTAGTGAGCTACTCCTAAGAGATCATGGCTCGAACCTAACTCCAAACCAATGAATCGAAAGATTTCGGGGCAAAGGAGCAAGAACATGATCCAAAACGAATTTTGCCCGATCTACTAGCTCGTGAGGAATTAGAGAAAACCCTTCGGTAGAAAGATGTCTCTCACGATGCTCTAGGAGATGGTTCAAACGGATTTGCGAATCTTCCCTCGAAACAAGAAATCTCGTGAAGATCGAAAGAGGGGAATACGTGCAACACGAAGAACAAAAACGCAAGACAAATTAAAGCACGAATTTGATCCTTGGATTCAGCAAGATGAATTGTATTAGCGCTCGGTGTATTGGGTTACAAGCCACTCCTAGCAACACAAAGCTCGGATGACAAAAAGCTTAAGAACAAGAGCCCTCTCTCCTCTAACCCTAGCCTTCTCTCACAGGAACAAAATGAGAGTGGCACCGTCCAAGGATGGGCTGCCCTAACCAGCCCCCTTCATATATATAGGCGCACGTCCGAAGACCAAAACGCCCTCTCATGAAGTACTCAACCAAAATACCCCTGGGGTAAAACTGTCCAACCCTAGCAGTTTTCATCCGACGGCCACGCGCCTTCTCATCCTTCGCTTCACCTCGACGCAAGCTGCAGGATGCCACCACGTGCCGTCACCGTCGACCGCCGCGCCTTCTCACCGATAGCTTCGCCGCAACGCAAGCCTCTCGGTGTAGCCACGCATCGACCGTCCTTTTGGACATTCCCCCGGTTTTGAGGCCCAAACCGGGAAACCTGCCAACCCAGGTTTTGAGGCCCAAACCTGGAAACCGTCCACCCTGAGTTTTGAGGCCCAAACTCGGAAATCCGCAAGCCCAAGTTTTGAGGCCCAAACCTGGAAAGCGTCCATCCCGAGTTTTGAGGCCCAAACTCGGAAACCGGCAACCCCGAGTTTTGAGGCTCAAACTCGGAAACCGTCGAGGGTAGCTTTTTGAGACTCAGCTACTGAACCTGCGCCGTAGACGGGATGTGGTTCGCACACCCCGACCACCAGCACCGATGCCGATGCATGTCCAGCCTCCACGCCGGGCACAACGCCTTCGCCTTCCTTCTTGACTCGGCCGACAGCACTTGCGCCGCACGCAAGACCGTGTTCGACCTCCCGCTAAGTGCCACGACGCCATCGTCTTTGTCCCGACTCGACCGATCCACCGCACATCCCCATGTGCTCTCGCTCGCCGATGCCACATGCCAGCTACCACAGCTGGTCCTCTGGCCTCTCGGTCCGTCGGTCCAAGCCTCACGTCCGCCCTTCACCGCTCTGGGTACATCGGCATGGCACGTCCGCCGCACGACACACCCATCCTTCACCCCTCCCGGTCCTTCGGCACGGCATGTCTCCACTTGACACTCACCTCGCCATCGACCATTGTATCCGAGCTCAACACCTGCACATCAACACAGCCAAGAGACACATGTTGCACACGCACATCAACACAGAAACACCACAACTCAACGCCACCGGTTAGTCATAAGCATTAAGCACATAGCAAGATAATGACTCAACCGGGAAAAGCCTCAAAGCTTCCTCATCAAAGTCAATCATTCATCATATATGTTCTCAATCTCCCCCTTGATGAATGCACTGACTAAAAATAAAACAACAAAGGAAGAGTTTGAAGGCAAGCCTCATTCAAGTGCCCAAAAGCCAAGCATGAATCCCAAAAGAAACGGGAAAAGTGGGCAAAGCCTCCACACAACCAAAGAGTCAAGGAAAACAATAGTTTCATGAATCCCAAAAGGTACTCAAAAACTAATCTCAAATAAATTGTCAAACAATCATCACAAAAGAAACCAAGGTTCTTATCCACTTGGCAAGGTTCTTATCCACTTGGGTTTCGAAATTTCTCCCCCTTGATGATTGAATTGACAAAAACAAACCACAATAGATGGTTTGAGATACCAAAGCCAAAAACTTGGTCCCCAAAGATATGGACAACGACTCAACGCAACCAAGCAAGGGATCGGAGCAACAACTCATAAAAGAGCAAAACTCGATCACACAGAGCGAAAGACTTGGTTCCCAAAGACATGGGCAACGACTCAATGCAACCAAGTCAAAAATGAGCTAAACCTCAAGAAAAGGCAGAAAATGGCTCAACACCACTAGCTCAAGGCTCAATACCCTGAAACAACTCATTTGAATGCAAAACTGCTAGTCCCTCAAAGATAGAGGCACAGAGGCTCAACACAACTAGCAGAAGACTAGATACCAATCACAAGCAGCCAGAAATTGGTGAAAACAGCTAGTTCCTCAAGACAGAGGCAAAACGGCTCGACACAACTAGCAGAAGGCTCCATACCAATCGAAAATACCAAGCAAAATCTGCTAGTCTTTCAAAAGAGGGGCAAAAGCAGCTCAACACGACTAGCAGGCTCGATACCGGCTGAGAAAAATACAAAGAGAAGCTCAAAACTAAATGGAGCACAAACACTCGGAGCACGCGAAGAAGCAGCAAGAAAAAAGCGACTCCCCTTGAAAGCAAGCTTACACACAAGGGCTATGCACCAACGCTCACTATGAAGGATACCAATTGAAACACATAAAAGAGCTATACCAATTGAAGAAGAACATAAAAGAGCTAAACTCTCCCTAGCTCAAAGCTCTCCCCAAAATGCATGACTCTCCCCTTTGTGCCAACACTCAAGCTCCCCCTTGCAAACAGCTTCACCCCCTTGATAAAAGGGAACATGCTGAGGGGTTTTGACATTTCTCCACAAAGTTGACACAAACACAAGACAAGTCAACAACCAAAAGCATATGGGGGTGATCACAAGATGTATCGGAGCTGGGGGTATGTACACTAAGCTAAAAATGCATGATATGCACAATGCAACAGCTTCAAGTGCATAGCAATCAGAATAAAAAGATGCTCAAAAAGGGTGTTGCCCTGATGGTGTAGCAATCAATACAAATGCTAGCAAAGGCTCAAACTGATCAAATGAATACGAAATATGAAAAATTAAGCATATGAGCAGTTTTAAGCCATTTGAAAAGGAGTCCACTACTAAAATAGCACTTAGCATGAATAGACAGGAAATCGAGCAAGTGCTAACTCAAGTATAAAAGGTGAACTACACCTAGCAAAGTTCAATCATCATGCCATAGAATGAAGCATAGACTTGTGTCATTATCAAATTGTATCGAAATTTGCAGCGGTATTAACACAAGTTCAAATTAAAAGCATGTGATTGCGAGAGGTTGAAAACATGGTCATTGCCTAACTTTTCAACTGGGCTAAGCCTATGCAAGAAAAGCAATCGGAAGCTTAAAGCACCGGTTTCGGTCTTACACTACACGGCTCAAGTTTAACTCAAAAGTGCAATGAGAAACAATCTCGATACCGTGAGGTGCTGACACATGCAATCCCATCTCGATCTTTTCATTTCACTTAGACTTGGATCAAATTTTAAGCACAAGGTAAATATGAACAATCCAAGAAAATGAATGACTCAGTGCAAGAGACATAGCAACCTAGCATACAAAAGATAGCACAAGTTATCTCAACACATCCTACCCATGCTAGTTGCCAATCTCAATGGTGAACAAATTAAATGTTTCATAGTTGATTAATCAAGTTTACCATTTGCAAAAAATAGCTTAGCCCATAACATGTATCAAGTGATCAAAAAGAGCCTAAGATACAAGCACCATCATGAATAAACTGGGCATACCAAAAAGAGCATAGTCTCATTTTCATTACTATATACATGAAGCTCTAAAATGCAAAATGTACATGATGAAATGCATGCAAAAGCTAGTCTTTCAAAGACAAAGCAAAACTAGCCTAAAAAGGAAAAAAACCCAAAACAAAAGGGTATCGGAGAAGTCCAACTATGATACAGCAAGCAAAATGCTTCCCTCACTAAAAGGGAAACACACACTAAACTCACAAGTAAGGAACCAATAAACGCTCAAGCGACAGCCAGCAAAATCCACATCAAAAAGACCACACAGTAAAAAGAGGTCAAGGAAGAAGAGTACCACAACCCGAACTCAGAAGTGTGTCGGAGGTACCTTATGAAGCGCATGACCGCCTGCTGGTGTGGTACCCGAGGGGACACCTGAATCTGCTGAACTCCGGGGCGCCTGCCTCACCGAAGTCGTCTCCCCCTCACCTGATTGTGTCGCTCCCACAGGTGCAGCTAGTGCTCATAGGAGATGCTGCTCGAACGGAACCCCAAGTCATGGAAGAAGTGGGATCGGGTCCGTGAGCCGAAAAACCCTCTCCAGGCTCATGTTCTCCTGCAAACACAAAAACAAAAGAGAACACATGGCATCGTCTCGTCTAGTGTGACCTCAAGGTCTCCACGAAAACGGTTAGTCACATAATAAGCATAAGGTGAACTCTCAACAAAAAGAGGTCTACCTATGAATGATACTGCAAGGAGATCTGAACTCAAACTAGCCAAGACTACCATGCAACAGGATAAAGCACTATATAGCAAAAAGCAGCCTAGAGACATGATCAATCCAAACACAGCCTAAACCTCAACACATGCTACTGTTGGGGGAAAGGACCCTCGGCAGTGACACCACGCAGGCTGGCTCAAAGACGACCTTCGCCCGACCCGCGCACCTCCGCGACGTTTGTTGAGTCGCTCGGATCGCTTTCCCGACCTTCGGATAATGGTTCGACCCTCGCAAACTTTGTGGCTCTTGCAGGCTATAGGCGTGAAGAACACAGAAGGTGACCCCCGCGCGCTCCTGCGAGGGTACCTTCGCTGAAGACGTCGAGCTCAGCGGGCGGGAAGCGAACACAGGCCTCGCGATTGACGAAGCCGAGGAGTCGACCCACGCTTTCTTGCGAAGGTGTGCGGGAGCTAGTGGCGGCGGACAGGAGGAAGTCGAACTAGGGTTTCCGCTTTCTCTGTGTTTGTACGATTCTGCCCTCCCGTTGTACAGCGTGAAGGAATCTTTCTTGTACCCTTTTGTAATTTAGTCAATGCCACTTGGTATTCCCTATAAATACCGGGGAATGAACAGTGTAATGCTACGGTTTTTTGGGAACAGAGCCACAACACCACTGTTCTTGTTCTTGTTTCCCTGTACCCTCGCGTTTAGTTTTGACGATCAGCCACCTTCGCCGCTCCCCTGCGCGTGAGCGGGGGTAAGGCAAGTGTGCTCCCAATAGTTTGGCGCCGTCCGTGGGGAGCGAAGTTCGTAATGGCAGGAAACAGAAGAGCGTCGTCAACCAGAGACAACCGCACTGCCAGAGAGGCCGCGGTGACGGTTCAACCTGTAGAAGAAAATGTGGAACCTTCGGGAGAAGAAGTCACTCCAGGGACAGAGGTCCCGTGCCCTCACACTCGGCTAGTACCACAGCCGCACCCGCACACCTCCGGAGAAGGTGGAAGAGGAGATGAAGAGGAGTTGGGCCTCGAGGCCTTGGACAGGCTCCAAGCTGAGTTACAGGAGAAGAAGAGGCGCCTAGACCAGCTTGAAAGACGCAACTGATTGCGTGCCATCAGACAAAAGGCGGACGAAGCGAGAGAGCAGCATCGCCAAATGGAAGAGTCCCTCGCAGCAGCTGAGGCTGAAGCCGAGGGCTGGATTGATAGGGAAGTGCCGCCACTCCAGGAGGGAAACAGAGAGCAAGTTCTGGGAAACGCTCGTCAGCCACCACCACCCCCACCACCACCGAACTTCCGCCAACTTTACCCAGATGAGCGAGAGCCAAACCTTCGTATACACTGAAGGGCCCAACAGCACCAGATGCCCTACGACCCAAGATCACCACTCTCCCAGATACTGCAAACCCAACCTTGGCCACCATGCTACAATCCACAAAATCTGCCTCGGTATGACGGGCTCGCCGACCCTCGCCAATTCATAATGAGCTATGAAGCGGCAGTGGCCGCAGCAGGAGGAGACGAATCAACAATGGCAAAGTCCTTTGTAATCATACTGCATGACATCGCCCAGACTTGGTACAGCAACCTCCGCCCCGGAACTGTGGATTCCTGGGCCAACCTCAGAGACAGGCTTTGCACAAACTTCAAGGGTATCACAGCAGCCCCATCAAATCCCATTGACTTATTCAACTGCAAACAAGAAGAGCGTGAACCACTGCAAGATTACTGGCGAAGGTTCATCCAAATCAGAGGAAGAACTTCTGGGATATCTGATGAAGCCGTAATCCTCGCAGCTGTAAGCGGTCTGCGCCCAGGACCCTGCTCCTCGAAGTTTGCCAGGAAGCCGACAAACACAATTGAAGAGCTACATGAGACAATGGAGAGATACTATAGAGCAGACATGGACTTCAGGGCAAAGTCCGACGCCCGAAGGTCACAATAGAAACCACAGTTAAAGCCTCAAGCGAGAGAAAACAACCCTCGCCAAGTTCAAAGCAACATTGGCGCGATCAACAAGGCAAATCCACTCGAAGAGCAAAGAAGCGGCACTCAGCCTTCGGGCAACCAAAATCCACAAGGATTCCCACCCCCGCCTGACCAAAGAAACCAACAGAGGGACCCGACCAAAATGTATTGCCATTTTTGCGGACTTGGAAAAGGGCACACAACCAAACAATGTGAGTGCTTCGCCAGAGGGAAAGAGTACCAGGAATCCAAAAGAGCCTCTTCAACAGAAAACAGAACCATCAATCATACCAGAAAGCCAAACTTCAACCCAACCCACCCTCCTTACCAGTACACCCCCATAAACTACGGCTTACCCTCGCACCAACCATTCTATGATCAACACCCACACTACAACCACACCTCATATCAGCCAACCTCGTTTCCTCAATGCCAAAATGTACAATACACTGTCACATTCCCAACAACCCCTCAAACCCAAACCAACCAGCAAGTGACCAACACTCTACCACCACCACCACCAATACCAGCCTTGCCAGCTCCCCAACCTGTCAAATCCGAAGCCCAAACCCAGACAACCATCAACAACCCAACATCAAGCTTCGGTGTTATACTAGCCATCACTGGAGGCTCCAACGAAGATCACGGCAACAAGAGGCAAAGAAAAGAACATGCTAGAAGAGTACACCATGTAGCCGTCGAAGGACCGCACAAGTTTGGTCGATGGTCTCACATCCCAATAACCTTCGTTTCTAGTGACATGAGGTTAAGGGATTACCCTCACACTGACGCAATGGTGATCGAGACTAATCTAGCAGGGTGGACAGTCACCAAAATTCTGGTCGATACAGGAAGCTCTGCAGACATCCTGTTCGCCACAACCTTCGACAGCATGAAGCTTGACAGAAACCTCTTGCAACCCGCTGATAACCCATTATGCAGTTTCGGCGGTCAACAAGTAAGAGCTCTTGGAAAGATATCTCTGCCCGTGACCTTCGGAGACTAGGTGAACTACAGAACTGAGCACATAACCTTCGACGTGATTGACATGTTCTACCCTTACAATGCAATATTTGGCCGAGGGGTCACCAAAGCATTCAATGTTGTCATCCACCCTGCATACCTCTGCATGAAGCTTCCTGCTCCTAAGGGGGTCGTTGCAGTATACGGAGATCAAGACATTGCAAGAGCAGCTGAGGGAACAGTAGCTCTGGGGCAACGCAATGTCCACAATTTGTCAAAGCCTCAACACCGAAGGTGAGGTATGCACTGACCGAGTAAAAGCATCACCCAAAGAAGAAACCAAACAAGTCCAACTCTTTGAGGGCAACTCGGAAAGAAAGGTGTTCATCTCAGCCAACTTAGACCCCCAGTCAGAAAATAACCTCATCCGTTTCCTCAAGGAAAACTCCGACACCTTCGCTTGGTCTGCAGAGGACCTCAAAGGGGTAAACAGAACTTTGATAGAGCACAGCCTAAACATAAAACCAGGCTATCGCCCAGTTAAGCAAAAGCTTCACAAAATGTCAGAAGAAAGGAAAGAGGCAACGAAGGCAGAGGTAAAAAGACTTTTGGACGCAGGTGTCATCCGCCCAGTCAAATACCCAACATGGCTCTCAAATGTGGTCCTAGTCCAGAAAAAGAACAAGAAATGGAGAATGTGTGTAGATTTCACGTGCCTGAACAAAGCCTGCACGAAGGATGACTTTCCCCTGCCAAACATAAGCACCTTGGTCGACAGAGCAGCTGGTTGCCAAATGCTTTCTCTCCTTGACTGTTTCTCGGGGTACCACCAGATCTCGATGAATGAAGAAGATGAGGAAAAAACAAGCTTCATTACACCTTCGGGCACTTTCTGCTTTCGAAGAATGGCAGAAGGCTTGAGGAACGCAGGATCAACCTTCGCTCGCATGACATCCGAAGTGTTCAAAGATGAACATGCCATCTCTGCCTACGTCGACGATCTGATCGTCCAAAGCGAGCAAAAAGAAAACCACATATCAGACTTGGCAAGAGTGTTCAATAACCTTCGGTCTGCCGGTTTAAAACTAAATCCCGAAAAATGTGTTTTCGCGATAAGTGAAGGAAAACTGCTAGGTTGCATCGTCTCAGCAAGGGGAATTGAAGCCAACCCCGAGAAAATTGACGCCGTCATCAATATGGAACCCCCAACAACCAAAAAAGCAGCTCAGCGTTTGTTAGGATGCCTAGCAGCACTCAGCAGATTCATCTCCAGATCACCTGAGCGAGGGTTACCTTTCTTCGAAACTTTGAGAAGCACAACCCCATTCAATTAGGGACCTCGGCAGCAGAAAGCCTTCGAGGATTTGAAAAGCTAGCTCACCAACTTGACCGTCTTAACCAGCTCGAGCAAAGGGGACCTTCTACTGCTGTATGTCACAGCCTCGCCTCATGCAGCCAGCGCAATGCTGATCAAAGAGTTGCACGAAAACAGCAAAACCAAACAGGCCCCGCTCTACTATGTGTCTGAAACCCTCGAGGGTCCTAAACGAAACTACTCAGAGCTCGAGAAGATAGCATACGCCGTGGTCATGGCTTCAAGAAAGCTAAAACACTATTTCTAGGCACACGAAATCCAAGTACCTTTAGCATATCCCCTCGAGAACATTTTCAAGAACAATGAGGCAGTCGGCAGAATAGCAAAATGGGCAGTCGAACTGAACAGCTACGCTATAACCTTCGTGGGAAGAACAGCGATCAAATCACATGCACTAGCAGATTTCATAGCTGAATGGACCCCAGACCCTCGCAGAGATGGAGCCCAACCAGATCCGTTTTGGACAGTGTATGTCGATGGAGCATGGGGAGCAGCTGGAGCAGGAGCCTCGGCCTTCCTAGTTTCGCCATCTGGGTCAAAGCTAAGGTACGCAAAAAGACTCGACTTCAAATGCACAAACAACTCCGCAGAATACGAAGCTATGATACTAGCACTCTCAAGGCTTCGAGCATTATCAGTCCGAAGGGCAGTCATTAACATAGACCCCCAAGTCATCGCGGGACACATTGAGAAAAATTACAAAGAAAAAGATCCAGAGTTGCACAAATACTTCCAATATGTCCGAAGGTTAGAAACATTCTTCCTCAGCATAACAGTGAAAGCAATATCGAGGTCAGAAAACAACGAAGCAGATGGCCTAGCCAAAGCAGCAGCACAACAACTACAGTTGCCCACTGACGTGTTTTACGAGGTAACAACTCAATCAGCATTCGAAGCCTCTGAGAAGAATGCGAAGCTGATCAACGCAATCCAGAATGAAGACTGGAGAGCACCCATCATAGCCTATATCAACGGGCTACATGAACCCGAGTCCAAAGAAGAAGAAAACAGACTAAAGCAAAGAGCTCGAGGGTACAAAATAGTGGACAACATTTTGTTCAAAGCCTCGGTGATCTCGCCATGGCTAAAATGCGTGTCACAAATTGAAGTAAAGGACATCCTCAAGCTTATTCACGAAGGTATCTGCGGTTCACACAACGGCCCAAGGGCACTAGTTGGGAAAGTTTTCCGTCAAGGCTTCTATTGGCCAATAGCATTACGAGACGCAGAAGATATTGTCAAACACTGCGAGGGTTGCCAACTAACGGCAAAAACACAAAACGCCCCAGGGGCTCCAACAACTCTGATATGCCCAGCATGGCCCTTGCAAAGATGGGCAATGGACCTCGTCGGTCCACTACCAACAGCTCCAGGAAACCTCCGCTATGCTGTGGTAGCTGTGGAATACTTCACGAAGTGGATTGAAACTAGACCGCTGGCTTCCATCACCTCCCTAGCAGTGAAAAAGTTTTTCTGACAGCAATTAGTTTGTCGATTTGGAGTTCCCAAAAACCTAACTGTCGACAACGGCACTCAGTTTGACAGCGAGGTCTTCAAAGAATTCTGCGCACAAATCGGAACAGTCTTGTGCTTCGCCTCAGTCCGGCACCCTCAATCCAATGGCTTAGTTGAAAGAGCTAATGCAACAATTTTCCAAGCCATATCCAAAAAATTACAAGGCAGGCCCAAAGGAAAGTGGGCGGAAGAGCTAACCTCGGTCACCTGGTCCCATAACACCTCAGAATGCAGAGCCACCAAATTCACACCTTTTAGGCTTCTATTTGGGGAGGAAGCTGTGTTATCAGAAGAATTGAAGCATGGCTCTCTCAGAACAACCCTCGAATCAGATGAACAGAATCAGCTGCTCGATAAAGACTTACTCGAAGAAACAAGATGCAACGCAGTGCTCAACCTTCGCAAGTATCAGGAAGAAACAAAAAAATGGAGAGACAAAAAGGTGAGAATCAAAGAACTGAAGAAGGGTGACCTCGTCCTCATTCGGAAGCAAAACGCCAACATGGCGGGAAAGTTTCAACCAAAATGGACGGGACCATACCTGATAGTAGAATGTAATCATCCCGGATCATACCACCTCGCTGACAACGAAGGAAACAGCCTGCCCCACACCTGGAATGTTGACGACCTTCACAAATATTATCCATAGCGGAGCCTTAGCGAGCTCTCGCAACATGTAATTTGTGTTTCCTTTCTTACTTTCTTTTCAGTTCCATATATGTAACAAAAACAAAGGAGCTGCACTCTTTTTCCTTACGAAGGGGCGTAAGGTTTTTTAACGAGGCAGCATCCAAATCCTTAATACAAGCAACAACCCCCAAAAAAACCAAACTCCAAATTTGTTCTTTTACTCCATAAGCAACGAAAAAGCAACTCTTCATTAAGAGCGCTTATAATCGATGAAAACCCCCGAAGATTGCTTTGGAAAACAAACTTTTTCGAAGCAAACCTGATCAAAGCAAACTTCACCTCCACCTAAGACAAGGGGAGGCGCGAAGTACACAAAATGCAAGTACCCTCGCAAGACACGCCAGGGGCTCGTAAAGCAAACTTCACCTCCACCTAAGACAAGGGGAGGCGCGAAGTCTAAAAAAGTCGAGCACCCTCACAAGACACGCCAGGGGCTCGCAAAGCAAACTTCACCTCCACCTAAGACAAGGGGAGGCGCGAAGTCTAAAAAAGTCGAGCACCCTCGCAAGACACGCCAGGGGCTCACAAAGCAAACTTCACCTCCACCTAAGACAAGGGGAGGCACGAAGTCTAAAAAAGTCAAGCACCCTCGCAAGACACGCCAGGGGCTCGCAAAGCAAACTTCACCTCCACCTAAGACAAGGGGAAGCGCGAAGTCTAAAAAAGTCGAGCACCCTCGCAAGACACGCCAGGGGCTTGCAAAGAAAACTTCACCTCCACCTAAGACAAGGGGAGGCGCGAAGTCTAGAAACCCTCGCGGAAACGCAAGGTACTCGCGAAGCAAACTTCACCTCTACCTAAGACAAGGGGAGGCGCGAAGTCTAAAAAAGATGAGCACCCTCGCAAGACACGCCAGGGGCTCGCAAGGCAAACTTCACCTCCGTCTAAAACAAGTGGAGGCGCAAAAGTCCAAAAAGTCGAGCAAACTCGGCGTCGCTGTTTTTACCAAACGGCGTCGCTGTTTTACAAAACATCTCTCTTAAGCGAAAAGCGAGCCTCGCTAGAAAGAAAGGGGGGCGTCGCTGTTTTACATAACATCTCTCTTAAGCGAAAAGCGAGCCTCGCTATAAAGAAAGGGGGGCGTCGCTGTTTTACATAACATCTCTCTTAAGCGAAAAGCGAGCCTCGCTAGAAAGAAAGGGGGGCATCGCTGTTTTACATAACATCTCTCTTAAGCGAAAAGCGAGCCTCGCTAGAAAGAAAGGGGGCGTCGCTGTTTTACATAACATCTCTCTTAAGCGAAAAGCGAGCCTCGCTAGAAAGAAAGGGGGGCGTCGCTGTTTTACATAACATCTCTCTTAAGCGAAAAGCGAGCCCCGCTAGAAAGAAAGGGGGGTGTCGCTATTTTACATAACATCTCTCTTAAGCGAAAAGCGAGCCTCGCTAGAAGGAAAAGAGGGGCGTCGCTGTTTTAACTAAACATCATCCACAACCAGCAATGCAGACCCAAACAACTAACAAGCCTTGCCAATATTCAGCGAGGGCCAAACATCCCCTTTTCCAAAAATTACAAAAATTAGTCTTATTTGCACAAAACAATCATACAACTTTCTCGCTTATATACAAAACAACCGCAACACGGCACACAATCGATAGAAAGTAGAAAATTACAAGGAAACATCACCATCTTCTATCAACATTAAATCATCCAAACCCTCGCTACACTCCTCAAAACCTATCTCCACCGGATCTATGGGTCCCCACAACAAGGGAGTCACCGGAACAATTGGCAATTCCCCGGGTAAAACCCTCGCCCTGTACATATATCTCCGAACTACATCACTAACTTCATAAGGCTCCTCTTTCGGAACAACAAGTGAACCGTCTAGACCTAGATCAAGATTACTTCGCCCAAACAAGTAATCCAGAGCAGTATTCTCATCGATATCATCATCAACAACAGCTTGCGCAGACGAAGAAGAACCAAACAAAAAACGTGTAGCTTGTCGATCAGTATAATCTGCCTCGCGCCAAAAATGACTCGACCTGCTGTTCTTCAAATCGTACCTTCGCACCTTCGACCACCAAAAACGTTCAAAAGGTAGCGAAGGGTGTTTAAGCCTAGCTCGAGCCCACGATTCATCAGTTATAAAAACATCTTGATAATTAAGCATCAGGGGTGTCACATCAAATACTTCTAGCACGGTTCCATCAGGAACCTGCATTTTCATAGAATTAAAAAAGTATCTCAGTGTCACAAAGTCATTCCCCACTACCCAACATATTACAAAACGACACTCGCTTGAGCTACACCCATTTTTCACACCTGCTCGGCGCCCCCATGCCCTCCCGCCCTAGCTTCGCCGGCTGTAGCATCCAAATCCTCGCCGATCGCAGCATCCAAAGTCTCCACAGTTACAGAAGGTCCAACCGTCGTCGCCTCTTCCACGTTAGCTTCTCCAGCGACAGGGGCATCCTCAGCCGAGGGTACCGCCTCCGCTGGTGGAACCTCCGCAGAATTGGGCGCAGGAGCAGAGAGCATCCCGCAACGTCTTCAGTCACAGTCGGCGAAGGCAGCGCGTCTTTTCGAGCCTGCAAAAAAGACCACAGAATTAAATACCAACATGTTCATCCATGAATAAGAACAAGAAACGAACATCTCATATAGTGGATACCTGACGAGTAGCTTCGGCCGCCTCTTCGAAGGCGAGGGCGCGTCCACCACCGTTGATCCAAAACCTGCGAAGCAAGCGCATCGCGCAGTTTCGAACCTCCGCATCATCAATCTTCATTTGACGTACCTCGTCAACAGTCGGGAAAACGTGGTTCGGCTTCCTGATCTTCCGAAGGTGATCGCAATCGGCTTGGCGAAGGGTCCCGGCCATGGCCAAAGCTCCGGCGTAACAACCGAAGTCGGCCGCGTTATCAACCAAAGAACTGAAAACATCCAGCTCATTTTTAAGCCAAGCTTCGAATGCCTCAGCATTAACAGCAGGTAACGGCTCCCCAGCAGAGCCGCCGGCTTCAGTCAAGCAGGTGTCAATTTTACCCTTAATCTCTCCCATGCTTTTCTGCCACGCCTCGGACTGCGAAGCCACCTCCGAGGACAGCTCACTTATGCGACTGTTCGCTGATAATAAATCTTTGTCTTTCTGACGGCAAGCTGCAAAAAGATCAACATTACTATTCGCAACCTCCTGTGCCTTCTCTCGGGACTTCTTGACTTTTTCCAAGGCAGCTTTAAGCTCAACTTCCTTATTTTCAAAGCTTCGCCGAAGGTCTTTATTCTCTTTCTCGACCTTTGCCAACCGTGTGCTTATGTAGTCATGGTTTAAACCCGCCCTTCGGCGCGCAGATCGACTGAGAAGCATCAATTCGGCCAACTTAACATCGATGTCATACTGAAGCTCGCCCAACGGCTGGTTGGTCAGGCGAAGCTCGGCCTCCGACACACAAATTCGATCAAATACCCGGCCAAGAAAATGCCTTTCCTCCGGAGCGCATGGCAAATGGCACTCTCGAAGGTCCGGACTCGTGAAAAGCTCCGTGGCCGGATCGGTAACTCCAATCATATCGACAAAATAAGGAAGCGTAGACCGACTAGCTTCGCCATATGGCCTTTTGCCTAGAATTATTTCTGACTCAAGGTCACCAGCAACCTCAACACCATCGACCCAGATGTGTGACCCCGCGTACTCGGGCACCGACCCCCGCACAGGGCTCTCGGGCTCGAGGTCCAGAAGAATTTCATCAATACTTCGACCAGCTGCGGCATCAACGCTCGATGAAACAACCGCCTTTCCACGCTCATCTCCAATTAACAACTATTCATCTGAGTCACCTTCGCCACTTGAAGTAACACTAACATCATCAGATGAATCATCTTCAGTGTTAGCTTCTTTTTCAACTTCTCTCTCCTCCTCCTTCTCATCATCATCGGAGACACCTTTGTCATCCGAAATTTGGATCAGTGCACTAATCCCGCCGATGCGGGGCACCCGCCCTCCAACCCTACCAACATCTCGGCCGCGTGAAACAATGGCCGAGGAAGAGGAAGTACCGGCAGCACCCGAACCAACAGCGACCTTCGTCGCAAAAGCTTTCACTCGGCCGTCGGCGCCGCCGCGGCCACGACCACGCCCCCTCTTCGGCCGCGATACAACCTCTTTCTCCTCCGCGGCAGCACACTTCCTTTTCTTCGGCGCATCCTCGCTCGAAGGTGCGGGCCAGTCAGCATACTGGATCCCAAGAATGTCGAATAACCTCTTAATTCGACCTCCGCTACCCACCGAGCTGTGGATAGCCTTAACCTCCAATGTGGACAACTTTCCAACAAGGTCCTCCGCTCTCTGCTGAACACGCTTGTAGATAGCTCCAAGTCCAACTTCACGCCAGGGAAACTTCCTAAGGACATTTTCCCAAACCCTGTTCAGCTCCACCTTCGGTTTCTTCAATCCTTTACCCTCGTACTTGGGGTCATCCTCAACTGCAAACCACACCTGTCTCCGACTAAGGGGCCAAACCTTGGCACAACAATACTCCTCGACTAAGTCGCGAGCACACTGAGAGCGTGCAACCACCCTCAAACAGTCAACAGCGGCATGCGCCTCGGCGCTCATCTTAGCTTCGGCACTCACGTCACCGAGTGGCGGAAGCTCGCCGCAAAGCTCAGCGTTACCACTAAGCTTGTAGTAGAACCAAAACTCTTGCCACCCACTGATCCACTTGTTCTTTTGTGCCTGCACCGGCAACTCAGATCCGCCGCGGTGGCAAAAGGTGTACACTACAAACTGACCGAGGCTGGTGTTACCTTCGCCATCCAAAATCTTGCGAGGCTGCATGTGCACACGATGAGTTTAAACAAAACCCTCGACATGAGGAACAACGCCCTGAGAACGGCACGCCCAGACATATACTAACATCTTCGTGAAACACGACGGTGTGAGCTGATGAAACCGCAAATTGAACCTCTGTAGAACCGAAGTCACAAAGGAGTCAACAGGGAAGCGCAGTCCAGTTGAAAAGAACTCCTCAAACACCATAACCTCATCAGCGTCCGGCTTCGGCACAGTCTCTCCAGCACTTGTCCTCGCCTTTCCATCCTCGATCCAACCTCGCTTGACATAAGACGCCAACTCCGAACTACAGACCCGGCTGAGACCGAACTCAAAGGTCACCCCCTCATCAGCAGCTGGCGGAGAAGCAACGCGAGTGGTTTGCTTGGACCTAGCCATCTCTCAAACTAAAACAAAACCCTCGCTGAACACAATACGCACAACCTTCGCAACTAGACAAAACCAACCTTCGCCAAAAGAAATGCGCAGCAGCAGGATGGCTATAGCAAAAGGATGGCACGACTTCAACCCCTCACCAACCCCATCTATTTATAAGCCGAGAGACGAGCCACATCACACGACAAAATTGGCACGACAACCAAAATCCACAGCGCAAAACAGGAGACGGACCTCAACAGTGCAAACAAGAATACAACGGCCTGGCCCAAAAGCAGCTACGGGCGTCGCTGCCAAGGGTCTCGTTACGTTTCCCATCAAAGAGCGCTGCTTGGGCCTAAGTACTGTTCTTTAGATCCAAGGCAACGAGGGGCTACTGTTGGGGGAAAGGACCCTCGGCAGTGACACCACGCAGGCTGGCTCAAAGACGACCTTCGCGCGACCCGCGCACCTCCGCGACGTTTGTTGAGTCGCTCGGATTGCTTTCCTGACCTTCGGATAATGGTTCGACCCTCGCAAACTTTGTGGCTCTTGCAGGCTATAGGCGTGAACAACACAGAAGGTGACCCTCGCGCGCTCCTACGAGGGTACCTTCGTTGAAGACGTCGAGCTCAGCGGGCGGGAAGCGAACACAGGCCTCGCGACTGACGAAGCCGAGGAGTCGACCCACGCTTTCTTGCGAAGGTGTGCGGGAGCCCAGTGGCGGCTGTCAAGAGGAAGTCGAACTAGGGTTTCCGCTTTCTCTGTGTTTGTACGATTCTGCCCTCCCGTTGTACAGCGTGAAGGAATCTTTCTTGTACCCTTTTGTAATTTAGTCAATGCCCCTTGGTATTCCCTATAAATATCGGGGAATGAACAGTGTAATGCTACGGTTTTTTGGGAACAGAGCCACAACACCACTGTTCTTGTTCTTGTTTCCCTGTATCCTTGCATTTAGTTTTGATGATCGGCCACCTTCGCCGCTCCCCTGCGCGTGAGCGGGGGTAAGGCAAGTGTGCTCCCAACAGCTACAATGCAAAATAATGATAGCAATAGATCCAAAAGCATGTAACATGATAAAATTGTGGAAAGGCTAGTGCTCAAAACAAATCATATCAACAGGATACATGTAGCTAACCAAAACTAGCACCTGAAAAGTGATACCTAATGAACATCATACCTCTACAAGTAAGGCTCATAGAGAAGTATTGAAAAGCATGGCATAATGTTCATGAGGATCACAGACTAGCATGAAAAGTGGAATAGCCACCAAAACTGTACACAAGACTAGCATGAATGGCTACTCCACAAAAACTATACACAAGGCTAGCATGACATGATATACAAGATAGCACATGCTAGACTAAAGCAAAACATGATACAAAAGAAAATGTACATGCAAAAACTATACAAGTGAGCACATGAAAGACCATCTCATACCACAAGACATAGATCATGGATGTACAAGGTATGAGTGTATATGAAAGCTCACCAGATAACAAAAGCCTCTTTGGAGGCAATTCTAAGCGGGGTGTAGAGAACCATCAAATCTTGATCACATCTAAAAGATCAAGTTCCATCAAGTGCATGTTCTCCACCCCGCGTCCTCATATCTACACACAAGAGGACAAAGTATCCCGAGTCTTGGATCCCGAAGGGTTAGCAAGCATATACTTGGGAACCCAAGACTTGGTCACAAAACTCAACTTATCTTGTGGGTTAGCATGATGCAAATGTTGGTTCAAATGCAATTGTGAAACACCCTTGGAAGCATTCCTCAAAAGGACAACTCGAGGAGAAGAACGAGTCGTACCACGGGAAAACAGGCAAACATCTTCCAAGGTTTTTGTAGAAGAACCAATAGAAGCACCACGAAAAGCATGACGTGGACCAAGAGAAGAAGCACTAGAAGCATGTCCATGACCATGACCTATCCCACTAGAAAAGGAGTCATAAAACCCATCAACAAAGAGGGGCTTCTTACTAGGAGCACAAGTGTTCATACCATGGGAAGGGCTATGAACCACCATCTTCCTAGAAGAGCGAGCTTGGCGCAAGCATTTGGCACGCCGATAGCAAAATCTTTCTTGATGCCAATCTTTCTCACAAAAAGAGCAATAGTACAAAGGCCTTTCGGAAGGCACACCATTCTCCGACAAGTGAGAAGTCCCTTGGGTCTTAGAACAAGAAGCATCAACGTTCAACTTGGTGCCAACACTAGGAGCACACTTGCCATGGGAGAGGCTACGTGGCTTCCTAAAAGCCTTAGCTCGAATACGCCGCTCGTGCTTGACACGGCGAAAACAAAAATCGAATGAATGTCCATCCTTCTTGCAAAAAGTGCAATGGAATATCGGATTGGGAGCACAATTTCCAAAAATGTGAGAAGCACCCTTGTCATGAGAAGTCCCTTGGACATCACTCGAAGAAACTACAAGGTTAGGAGTAGCTATGAAAGAGCTATCTGAAACCTTGACACTAGTGCTATCGTCAAAAGACTCGCGCGCAACACAAGAACTCAACTCCGGTTTCAAAGAATCAAGCTTAGAACCACCAACATCGGAGTTGCAAGAATTGCGTGATTCAAACGATTTAGCACAAAGACTCTTGCATCTTTTGGCTAAAACCTCATTTTCAAACATGAGGCGATCACAAGTACCACATGGAGCATTTTTCAGATTTTCCATCTCCTCTTTAATGCACTCGGCATATGTGGTACGCAAGAGCTCAACTTCCTTCTCAAGGTTGGCACTCATATCATTGTGCTCAACCAACTTGGCGCTCATATCATCGCGCAAAACTTCTTTTTCCAAATCAATGCATGATGTGCACATGAAATCGGTGGAAGAAACATCACCATTTACATCAAGCAAAGAATCATGAATATCACTAGAAGTATGGCAAGCATTTGCATTCAAAGAGCATAAGCTACAAGGCCTAGCATTTATCTCAACAATTTCAGCCCTAGCATGCTCAAGTTCATCTACACATGTGGTGTGAGTCAATTTTAATTTATTAATTTCAGCAAGCAAAGACTCACAAGAACCACATGGTTCAGCAGCTTTTGACCTAAGCAAGGCTATTTCAGATTTAGCACGAACAAGATCCTTGCGCATGTCAAAGCAAACAAGACATGGTATGGAAGCATTTGATTTTAGCATTTCATTTTCAGATTTTAAGCTAGCAAGAGAAAAGCATAGCTCATTATTCTTCCTAACCATGTGACTACAAGAGGTGCAAGGTAAAGATGCACTAGACTTCCAATGAAAAAGGCCACATTTCAACCTAGCAATGGAGCATTTCAACTTCTTGATCTTTCTATGTAAGGTATCACAAAGCTCATCATATCTAATGTTACCATCACAACAAGCTTCAAATCGTCGGGACAAAATCCCAAGACTAGCGAGAAGTGTACCTTTCTTGGCCTTGCCAAGTTCACGAATACGATCCTCCGTTGAATCCTCATCATCTCCTAGGAAGTCCAGCAAAGCATCCACCTCACGTTCTGCCTCAAGAGCCGCACTCCTCCTTCTTCTGGCAATGTCATCCTCGATCACATTTCCATGATTCAAACCTGAGGTCAAAGACACACTGGAGAAAAACTTGATGCCATTTACAAAAGCACCGTTAGTGTTAGCCAGACAAAAGCTCAAACACCTTGACAAACAAAGTCGGAAGCACAACCGCTCTCAAAAGGTCGCCTACGCAGATCCGGAACCGGTTAAGGTAGAGAGATCCTTAACTGGCTCCGATACAAATTGAAGGACCGAATTAGCGACCATAGGGGGGGTGAATGGGAGCCTCAAAATTTCTTTCGAAATGTTTAGACCTTTGTCCCAGAAAATCAACCCCAAGAACAAAGCCAACACATGTGATGTCCATGACCCAAGTGATTGGGTGGTTGTTCCCTAGGAACACAACGAGACACCATAAAAACTCCCTTGCCCAAATCCACACAAGTCAACTAGTGACAAAATGGACTTTGGGTAACCTCAACCTCCCCGAGCAATGCGATGGGGATTCAGGCTTTTTCGCAAAGCGGGAAGCCCTGTTTCTGTAGAGCACGGAGTCGGGAATCAAACCTAAAAAGTGGAACTCAAATCCAAAGCCAAATGGACAAGCTACGGACAAAACAGCGCGGAACCAGCTGCATCGGACGCTGGGGAGCGTCCGATGTGAACAGGACCTTCCTGGAACCTTACTGTGTAGCCATCGGACGCTGCTACAGTAACAGCTCAGCGTCCGATGCCAGCGTTCGATGTAGGGCCGGCGCGTCCGATGAAAACAGTAGTGTCCGATGCCCTGACACCAGACGCGTCCGATGCAAAAAGAGGGTTTCTGGAACCTCACTGCATGACCATCGGACGCTGCACTGTAGCGTCTGATGCCAGCGTTCGATGCCCCTTAAAAAACACAAAAACTGACACGTGGCACCGGCGCGTCCGATGCTACTCGGGTCAGCGTCCGATGACAAGAACACGAGCGTCCGATGCGCCCGAAACTGTGTTGTTCTTCCACCGATTCAACTCGATCTCCCTCAAATCAAAAGCTCTAAGGCTCAAACTTCTTGTGAGGGGTCACAAGGATGTTAGTGAGCTACTCCTAAGAGATCATGGCTCGAACCTAACTCCAAACCGATGAATCGAATGATTTTGGGGCAAAGGAGCAAGAACGTGCTACAAAACTAAATCCGCCCGATCTACTAGCTCGTGAGGAATTAGAGAAAACCCTTCAGTAGAATGTTGTCTCTCATGATGCTCTAGGAGATGGTTCAAACGGATTTGCGAATTTTCCCTCGAAACAAGAAATCTCGTGAAGATCGAAAGAGGGGAATACGTGCAACACGAAGAACAAAAACGCAAGACAAATTAAAGCACAAATTTGATCCTTGGATTCAGCAAGATGAAATGTATTAGCGCTCGGTGTATTGGGTTACAAGCCACTCCTAGCAACACAAAGCTTGGATGGCAAAATGCTCAAGAACAAGAGCCCTCTCTCCTCTAACCGTCCATCGTTGGTTTTTCTGTGGCTCAACCACCAAACCGAGTCGTAGAGGGGATGCACCGCCTGTGCACCCTCTCCACCGACACATGTCCCCAGGTCCTCGACCCGAGCAACACTGTGCCCCGCAAGTCTCCGCTCATCTCTGTCCCTGGCTGTCAGCCACCACAGCTGATCCTCAGGCCACCGGTCCCTCAGTCCAAGCCTCACGTCCGCCCTTCACCGCTCCCGGTCCATTGGCACGACACGTCTCTACTTGACCTTCACCTTGCCTTCGATCACTGTATCCATGCTCGACACCTGCACAACACAAGCTAAAGAACATGCGCATCAAACCAGTTGACAATCACCCATCACTCAAGATCCGGCATAC
Source organism: Coix lacryma-jobi var. lacryma-jobi (assembly GCA_009763385.1). Classification (NCBI taxonomy): domain Eukaryota; kingdom Viridiplantae; phylum Streptophyta; class Magnoliopsida; order Poales; family Poaceae; genus Coix; species Coix lacryma-jobi. Next base: position 79,628,142 of record CM019828.1, on the reverse strand, counting down.
ACCCATGTATCCGCAGCTGTTGACAGCGTCGCGGAGAGGGTGAGCAACATCCCCGTGAGGGTGCATGAGGTTGCCCTCCACGGCGTTCGTCATGGCGCCGCCATGGCCCTCGGGGCTGCCGAAGCCTACACTGGCCAAGACCTGGGCGGCCTCGAGGTCACTCCAGAAATAAGTCACGCCATGGAAGTATATTTCGATGGTGTTGACGGTGCAGCTGGGGAAATAGCAGAGTCCACCCCCTCTGTAATCATAGTAGACAAGGTCTTCGAGTAGTTCATCAGGGTCGAGTCTCTGTAAATAAAATTTCCCTTGAATATAATGAAGTTTATGCTCCTTTATGATCTCCCTGTGATAAGACCCATCGAGGCCTCTTAACTTCAACGATCCTTGATCCTGTATTTTTTTGAACTAAAGGCGATGCTTCAATTGCATTGGCTATTTTTCTTCTGAAGGCGATACATCTGTATTGGCTATCAATTGGACACCAATGTTAACACATTAGTTATAGCTGATCCACCCAGATACTAGGGTAATACTTCTTAAAATACTTCCCGTTAACCGCCCTGAAGTACTCGATACCCTCTAGAGTCTCGTAGAAATAAGCATTGTCAGGGGCACATCTAGTAATCCGATAGGGCCCTTCCTAATTTGGTGACCATTTACCATATTTGCTATCCTTAGTTCCAACAGGCAAAATGACTTTCCAAACCAAATCCCCTTCGTTAAACTTCTTTTCTCTAACCTTCTGATCATAGTACTTAGCCACTCTTAGTTTCTGAGCACTGATGTTTTCTAAAGCTTTTAGCCGATGAAAGTTCAAATCATCAAGATTGTCCATCATGAGATGTTTATATTCATCGGCCTTTAAATTATTCTGCTGCAAAACCCTCCTGGATCCTTTATTGATTTCCCAAGGCAATACGGCTTCATGACCATAAACCAATTCGTATGGTGAACACTTAGTTGCACCATGACACGCCATCCTATAGGTCCACAAGGTCTCACTGAGTATTGAATGCCACTTCTTTGGATGATCTTTAACTTTCTTCTTAATTGAAGGACCGAGAGTTCTACCAGAAAGCGACCAGAGGGGGGGTGAATGGGAGCTTCAAAATTTCCTACCGGAAACTTGTTGCCACTGTCCCGAGAATCAACCCCTAAGAGCAAACCTAGAGCTTGGAAGTGTCCATGACCCTACACTACAGGAAACACGATCTTCGCCGAGTGCCTGCGAGTTCGCCGAGTGCCAAATTTCGGGCACTCGGCGAAGAGCCTCTTTGCCGAGTGCCGGAAATATGGCACTCGGCGAAGAATGAGCACAAGGCAAAGCCAGCTTTGCCGAGTGCCCAACACTCGGCAAAGAAAAGCACTCGGCGAATACACCTCTTCGCCGAGTGCCGAACACTCGGCAACGATGAGCACTCGGCAAAGTCTCGCTGACCAGACGGCACCCGGGCCCGTTAGCTTTGCCGAGTTCCCGCCGTCTGACACTCGGCGAAGACCATCTCTTTGCCGAGTGCCGGCCCACGTGGCACTCGGCGAAGAGTGCGGGCCTGGGCTATGCCACGTAAGCTGTGCTTTGCCGAGTGCCACATGGCTGGCACTCGGCGAAGTGCCGCTCTTTGCCGAGTGTCAGTCTAAGTGGCACTCGGCAAAGTTTTTTTTTTTTGATTTTGGACACCAAATTTTTTGTGGGTCATCCCCACACTACCACTGTCAATATGTTCAAATTTGACAGTTTTTCAAGATGTCCAGGATTGTAAGCATCGTACGTGACAACTTGCTCGAAACTTTCTCAAAATTTTTTCACGGCATACGCATATGATGTAACAACATCTCGCCAAGTTTCATGATTTTCGGAATTAATTTGCATTTTCTATAATTAAAAAACCGCTCGCACGTAATTTGGAGGCGTTGCCCCGTGAGCACGTTGATCGAAACCTAGGGTCAGTTTTTGCATTTGGCCTCATCATACGGTTAATAACAAGAATAACATTTTTTAAATCATGAAAATCCATTATTCGATGCACCCGCAGTTCAAACTTGCGTCTTTCTAGAAAATTCAAGAAAACTAAAGAAAGTCAAAAAATATAACGAAAAGTTTTGAAAAACTGTCAAATTTGAACATATTGACAGTGGTAGTGTGGAAGTGCCTCAAAAAAAACTTCGTGGCAAAAACCAAAAAAATAAATAAAAACTTCGCCGAGTGTCAGCCCTGGCACTCGGCAAAGAGTCTCTTTGCCGAGTGCCTGGCCAGCTGGCACTCGGCAAAGAGACTCTTTGCCGAGTGCCAGGGATGACACCCGGCGAACAGGTCCAGGTGGGCCTGACATTCTTTGCCGAGTGCCAGATACCGTGGCACTCGGCAAAGAGGCTCTCTTTGCCGAGTGCCAGATCGGGTGGCACTCGGTAAAGAGGGATCTTTGCCGAGTGCCACCCGATCTGGCACTCGGCAAATACGTTCGAAAAGAAAAAAAAATACAAAACGGCCCGGCCGCCACCCACACACGCACACACTCACACACACGCACGCACGCACCCGCACGCCACCGCGCCGCAGCCCGCCGCCGCGCCCGCCCCGCCGCCCGCAGCGCCCCGCCCCGCCGCGTCCGCGCCGCCGCAGACCCGCCGCGCCCGCGACCCGCGCCCCACACCCACCGCGGCCCGCGCCGCGGCCCCGCCCCGCCGCGCCCGCCGCCGCGCCCCGCCCCGCCCCACGCCTCGCGCCCGCGCCCCCCGCCGCGCCGCCCCGGCCGCGCCGCCCAGGCCGCCCCAGGCCGCCGTCCCGCGCGCCCCCGCCCTTCCGTGGCGGCTGCCATGGCCGCCGTTCCCGCGCGCCCCCGCCCGGCCGCCGGCCCCCACCTCGAGGAGGAGGAGGAAAGGAGGAGTCAGAGGAGGAAGAAGAAGAAGAGGAGGAGGAGGGAGGAGGAGGAGGACGAGGAGAAGAAGGAGAAGGAGAAGGAGAAGGAGAAGGAGAAGAGGAAGGAGGAGGGAGGAGAAGGACGTCCCCGTCGTCATCTTGCCATTGTCAACGTCATCGTCCGTCGCCGACTAGGTAATTAGTAAGTAGTTAGTAGTAGTAAGTAGTTAGTAGTAGTAAGTAGTAGTTGTTGTTGTGTTAGTAATAGAAGTAGTAATATATATTAGTAGAAGTATGCAAAGATATATGTGGTTGTTGGCCTTCGTGCCGACGTTTTCTGCAGGTTTTGGGAACCTCGCCATGCAGGGGAGGTGCTACCGAAATTTTTGGTCGAGACTAACCAATTGCTCTTTTTTGGCAGGAGGAGGACCCGTCGGAGGGACTCGGTGACCCCGATCGTCTTCGTCGGCGTTGCGGGTCTGTCTGCACCGCGTCGTCTCACCACTGCTCCGACTCACCACTGCCCCGCTACCCTGACCTCACCGACACCTTAGGTATAACCCCTCTATCCGTATCCTTAGGTATCTGATCTTTGGTCGCGTAACCTAGTTAGACGTCTCCCGTTCGAAAGAGATACAGTCTTAGATATTCAGTCCTTTGCATATCTGCGACCGTATCTCTTTCGAATTGTCCACGTATTTTGGACAGCCCGCGGATGCGTAGATGAGCTAGTTTCCATGTTCTGCTCCTGTCAGAGTCAGAGTTTCAGCACCACCTCCTCGTTGTTCTTCGGGAGAACAGCGAGGAGGTGCTGCCGAAATTCTGTCTCGGGTAGGAGTAGAACATGGAAACTAACCCATCTGCGCATCCTTGGGAGGGATTAGGACCTATCCTTCTCCTATTAGATGGTAGGAACGCCGTGTAGATGCAATTGCCGGCTTTATTACTCGCTTACATATGTATATGCCAGAGGATGGATAACCGTGACTGGATGTACACGGGCCACGCAAGTAAGAGCACAGAATGGGTTACTAAGACCAATGCTTTCTTAGAGCATGCGTTTGGTCCGGCTGCTAAAGGGTCGAGTCGGATGCCGTGTCCCTGCAGCAAATGTGGGAACAAGAAAAGAAAATATAAGAACAACGTGGGGATAGATCTTTACAAGTACGGATTCGTTGAAAACTATACTTGTTGGGTCCACCATGGTGAAGCCGATCGAATTAGAGAGGAGGTGGTGAGACAACGTCTCGAGGAGTATGATGGAGATGCCGGGGTAGCAGACATGATGGGAGACTTTCAAGAGGCTCAATTCGGTGAAGGATTGGAGGAGCCAGAGGACACCGCAAAGGCGTTCTACGACATGATGTCTTCGGCACAGAAGCCCCTTCATGAAAAGACAATGGTTTCACAACTGGATGCCATTGGACGCCTAATGGGGTTCAAGTCCCAGTATAGCTTGAGTCGAGACGCTTTCGATGGCATGTTGGCAATTTTGGGCACCCTGTTGCCGGAGGGTCACATTCTGCCGAAGAACACGTACGAGTCACAGAAACTTCTTCGTGCACTTAAGATGCCGTACGAGCAGATCCATGCTTGTCCAAAAGGGTGCGTCCTATTCAGGAAAGATCACGAGAAAGCAACACACTGTCCAAAGTGCAAAGCCTCTAGGTATGTGGAGGTAGACCATGGAGATGGCAAGAAGGAACAACTTAATATCCCCGAGATGGTCCTACGGTACCTTCCTTTCATACCTAGGATCCAACGACTGTACATGACAGAGGACTCTGCGAAACAGATGACATGGCACAAGAATGGCAAGAGATACAATCCTGATAAGATGGTACACCCATCGGATGGTGAAGCATGGAAGCACTTCGATGCCATGCATCCTGGCAAAGCTATGGAGGCTCGAAATGTACGTGTGGCGCTGGCGACAGATGGGTTCAACCCGTATGGAATGATGGCAGCCCCGTACACTTGTTGGCCTGTGTTCGTGATCCCCCTCAATCTCCCTCCCGGTGTTATGTTTGACCCTAAGAACGTATTCTTGTCACTGATAATTCCTGGACACCCGGGGAACAATATGGGTGTGTTCATGGAGCCTTTGTTGGATGAATTGTTCGAAGCTTGGGAAAACCCGGTACTGACATATGACCGAGCAACAATGAAGAACTTCAAAATGCATGTGTGGTACCAGTACTCCCTGCATGACTTCCTGGCGTATGGCTTATTCAGCGCTTGGTGTGTTCACGGGAAGTTCCCATGCCCAATATGCAAGGCAGCTGTGAAGTTCACTTGGCTGAAGAAGGGAGGAAAGTATTCTTCATTCGACCAGCATCGTCAATTCTTGCCTCTTGACCATCCGTTCAGAAGTGACATCAAGCACTTCAGGAAAGGTGTTCAAGTCACCAACCCCATTCCTTAGTTCAAGAGCGGTTCCGAGGTCCGTGCTGAAATAGAGGCTCTGAAGTTTGATGAAGACAAGGGTCGTTTTTTTGGGTACGGAGAGGAACACATGTGGACCCAGAAATCGGGCTTGACTAGACTCCCCTATTTCAATGACCTTCTTTGTCCGCACTACATCGATGTAATGCACACAGAAAAGAATATCGCTGAGGCACTCTTTGCAACACTCATGGACACAGAAAAGTCAAAGGACAACGTTAAGGCCAGACTGGACCTGCAAGAGATGTGCGATAGACCAAAGCTAGTGATGAGGGCTCCTGGTGCTGGCAAGAAATGGAAAAGAGGTCCGGCCGATTATATATTGAAAAGAGACCATAGGAAGAAAGTCCTACAGTGGATCCAGGCGTTAAGGTTCCCTGATGGGTATGCGGCGAATCTGAGGAGGGGAGTGAACTTGTCTACTATGCGAGTGTTAGGGATGAAGAGTCATGACTACCACATATGGATCGAGCGGCTCCTTCCTGCGATGACCCGGGGATACCTCCCTGAGCCTGTGTGGCGCGTGCTGGCAGAGTTGAGCTACTTCTTTCGCCAGCTTTGTGCCAAGGAGCTATCTTATGACGTGATTGCTAACCTAGAGGAAGTGGCACCTGTGTTGATCTGCAAGTTGGAGATGATCTTTCCACCCGGCTTCTTCCTGCCGATGCAGCATCTGATTTTGCACCTACCGTACGAGGCACGGATGGGGGGGCCCGTGCAGTGCCATTGGTGCTTTCCAGTCGAGAGATGTCTAAAGGTTCTTCGGAAAAAGTGTAGAAATAAAGCCAAAATAGAGGCTTCCGTGGCAGAAGCATTTATTGTGGAGGAGGTGTCCAACTTCACAACAACATATTATAAGGATAACCTTCCTAGCGTGCACAATCCACCCTCTCGTTACAACGTCGACGAGAGTTTATCGAACCTCAGCCTTTTCAAAGGCCAACTCGGAAGAGCAAGCGCATCGAGGACCAAGATGTTGCGGCATGATGAGTGGCACACTATCATGTTGTACGTGTTGTTGAACCTTGACGAAGTGACTCCTTATGTGCAGTAAGTTCTCAATGAGCTTGTTACATGCGCCGTCACTATCTTCAATCTATTGATTCGACCTCCTTGTTTTTAAGGAAATTTATTGATGAATACTGGAGAGAGGATAGGGAACCTTCCTCTGAAGAACAAGACCATCTTCTCAAAAATGGTGTGCCCGATTTCATTTCGTGGTTTAGTACGAAGGTACCACTGAACTAACCTTGTATTTCATTTCATTTCTTGTTTCATTTGATGAAACGATCTACCCTATCTCAACTTACAGGCCCGCACAGATGCGGAAATGATAGATGAGTTGAAACAGGTTGCCAATGGCTTCGACTATAGGGTCAAGTCATTCACCGTTTATGATGTGAATGGCTATCGCTTTCACACAAGTAGATACGAGCAGAGTCGGCCCAATCGAAAGACCACGAATACCGGAGTTCGTACGCCCGGCACCGATGAGCGTGACTATTATGGCATAGTCGAAGAAATATATGAGCTCAACTTTGAGGGTACCAAAGCTATTAATCCAGTGGTATTCAAATGTCATTGGTTCGATCCTGATGTCACGAGAAGAGCCCCTGAGATTGGGCTAGTCGAAATTCGACATGACTCCGTTTACAAGGGAGACGATGTCTATATTGTGGCTCAACAGGCCACACAAGTTTATTGTCTCCCATGGGCGTGTCAAGAAGACAACAATCTTATGGGTTGGTACCTTGTGCAGTTAGTATTGCCGCACGGTAAAGCGCCTCTCCCAAACGATGATGACTACAACTTCGACCCAAACACATATAGCGGAGAGTTCTTTCAACCTGAGGGGCTAGAAGGGAGGTTTGACATTAACATTTTTGAGCTGATGGACATGGAAGAAGACGATGACAATGATATTGATGAGGACGAGGGTGATGAGGTGCACAATGCCAAGGACTTAAGAATGCTTCGATTACGGTTTGGTGGTGAGGACGAGGGTGATGAGGATGATGGAGACGACGCCGATTGTTTTGACAATATTGACAGTGATGACGACACACGTGTGCCACATGCCAACACACGAGGGGCACTAGCAACTGACAATCGCAGAGATAATTTTTAATTCATGTAATGCTATATTGTTATAATTATTTTGCAATTATGTTTTGTTCATTTTGTATCTCTTTATAAAGACTTATCGTTTATATATGCTAATTGATTTTATCTTTGTAATGACAGGCACTCGACAAAATGCCGGGCGGAAGGCGGCAGCAGCGGCGGGTCAACTCGCTCTACCAGATGTCCAGCTCACCACCCACCGCAGCCGAGGAGCCGTCCACGAGGAGGGCGAGGTCCGGCCGCCCCCGCGGACGTCCTAGGAGGGAGCCGACTCCTGACCCGACTCCGGATCCGACTCCCGACCCGACTCCCGACCCGGCGGAGAGCTCGGACGATGACCAGGGGGACGCCAGAGGGACGTCCAGGAGGATGTCGGACGACGACACCACTTCCTCGGACTCGACGGGTGGCTAGGGGAACGAGGGTGCCGAGATCGTCGGTGCCTCCGGAGGGGGTTCCACTTCCTCTGCTTCGAGCAGAGTGTACTTGCGTGGCCCCTCGCAGCTCCCGTAGCAGCGTCTCGCACCTAGCCGTCGTCCGGTGATTCGACTGTCCGGCGACAAGTAAGTTACCATTAATGTTTTCACTAATTGTTCACATGGCATGTTCAAAATTGAACTTCCGACTAACAGTTGTTCTTAATGACTCATGCAGGAACTGGGAACTTGTGGCAGGTGGCAAGACACGCCATATCAATGGCATGTTAAGTCTTCTGATTCGGAAGAACTACCCGGGCTTGGTCACCTACGCTGGGGTCAGGTCACCGCCCTGGACGTGGGACCACTTTGGTGCCGCTCCGGACCCCACGTACACCACCGTTGCAGCGCGGATTAGGGCCGAGTTCTGGGTCAGTCTTGCTCGCACAACATTTCTCAATGATACGTATTTGTTGGAAGTTCCTGAAATAATGAAAGGGTACATGTTGTCTTTATGCAGGAGTACTTTGCGTGCGAGGCGGGGAGAGAGGCCGAGGCGTTGCACGTGCAGGACAAGGTCTGCAGGTCCCGGCTCGCGGATATGTACCACGAGGCGCGGATCCAGTGCGTCATCAACTACAACGCCGACGTGTTAGGGAAGGCGGTGAAGAAGACGGACGCTAGGCAGATGATGCTCACCAGGGAGACCGACCTCACTAGGGAGCAGTACATCCAGGTACGTACAAAACAATAATACTGATTGGTCCATCCATCACTTAGCGGCTCTTCTAACATATTAAATACTTATTGTCTTGCAGTTCTGTCCTGGTTGGTGCGCCAATCACCTAGACTGCTGGGTGGCCATTGTGGACAAGTGGAGATCGGACGAGTGGTACGAGAGGCACAGTGCCCGCCGAGACTGCCGCCTGCAGATGCCTGGGGTGGCACACCACCAAGGCAACCTTAGCCTCGCTGCGTACGCCGACAGATGGGTATGCTCTACTGATTTTTTTTATTGTAACACTCAATTACTCATTACTTGTAATCATCTGTGTTTTCCTCGCAGTCCCAGTCGCATGGTGGTGAGGAGTGCCTCCCTTTCAAGGCGTACCACTTGTCGCACCAGGGCAAGGCGACTGCCGCGAGCACCCAGTACAACCCAGACGCCGGGCCCGAGACGTTCACCAACACGAACGCCTACACCAAGGTCACCGAGTACACCACTGCGGGTCGCGAGCGCCATGGGGAGGACTTCGATCCGGCCACCCAGCCCCTAGATACAGACCTGGTGATGAGGCTGGGAGGAGGGAAGCAGCACGACCGGTACTGGATAGCCAACAGCGCAGTTGACTCGTCCTCTGTTCCCAACCTCGCTGAGATTCGAGCTGCCAGCACGAGCTCCTCCGTCCCCATACGACCTCGGCAGCCGACCTCACAGCAGATGATGGCAGCACTTCAGGTAAGTACTTGTTCTATTCGTCGTTCATTGCTTTTACACATATACCTTGTCTTTGCATTGTTTAAACCTTACGGGACGAATTTTGCAGGCCCAGATGCAGGCCCAGGCGGACCAGATGCAGAGGTTGCAGGCCATGCACGAGGCCGAGGCGGCGGCCCATCGTCGCGACTTACTGGCCGTCCAGCAGCGGGAGGCGCAGAGGACGCAGGACATAGCTCACTTCTTTGGGAGCCTGAACATCCCGGGTGTTGTCGTGCCTCCCTCGCTGCTCACTCCTTTTGTGCCTCCTGTTACTCCTACGACAGAGACTCCGGTGAGTATATATGGTTGTTTATATTTCTTTAACTTTTACGGCTGTCCTCCAGTTGCTAACGAATTTGCTTCTCCTTTGTGCACTCACAGTCAAAGGGTTCGGCACCGACTCCTGCACCTGGCCTTCCTCCGCACACTCTGCACATCACTGGTGGCCCTCCTCCGCAGCCTGGGTGGCTCCCCGGTGGCCCTCCTCCGCCCTATGGGTGGCCAGGTTACCCTACTCCGCAGTCAGGGTACACCGGGTGGCCATCTGGACCTCCGCCGCCTGGGTGGCAAGGTTGGCAAGGTGGTCCTTCGGGCGGGTCGTGGGACGCGTGGCAAGGTGGGGGTTCTTCACAATCTGAGCACCAAGGTGAGCAGTGATGGCTGACTTATATTTGTGATGGACTTGTGAACTTGTGGATTTGTTGAGGAGTGCCGAGTGCCGGACTTGTGGACTTGTGATAAACTTGTTAGCTTGTGATGCATGGAGACTGAACATGTGATATTTGTTTGAAATGGATATGTATGTTATGGATGTGTGATATATATGCATGTGATATTTGTCTGAAATGGAATATGAATGTGTGATATATTTTCTGTTTAGGGAAATGAAAACGGAAAAAAAAATTCCATTTTCCCCAGCTTTGCCGAGTGCCACACTCGGCAAATAGGTCATGGCACTCGGCAAAGCTGGGCAAATTTTTGCTCAGCTCGGCCTCTTCGCCGAGTGCCTTGACCCTGACACTCGGCAAAGGGGCCCTCTTCGCCGAGTGCCGGCCTGCGTGGCACTCGGCAAAGAGGAGCTCTTCGCCGAGTGCCGGACTGCTTGGCACTCGGCGAAGGGGCCCTCTTCGCCGAGTGCCGGCCTGCGTGGCACTTGGCGAAGGGACCCTCTTCGCCGAGTGCCGTCCACATGGCCACTCGGCGAAGAGACCGTCAGGTGACGGCTCCCGTTTGCTTCGCCGAGTGCTGACCTAGCACTCGGCGAAGGCTTCGCCGAGTGCCCGATATTTGGCACTCGGCGAAGAAATTGTTGCCGACAACTTCTTTGTCGAGTGCCTTTCGCCGAGTGCGGCACTCGGCGAAGCCTTCGCCGAGTGCGAAAGGGCCTTCGCCGAGTGCAGCCAGCACTCGGCAAAGCCAACATCTCCTGTAGTGCTAGATGTAGGGTGGATGCTTCTGAGAAGCACAGCGAGACACTACACAATTCTAGAAACCCAACGCAAAAGTCAGAAATCAAAACCGACAATAGACGGATGAACTGCGAACGAAACAGCACAAAACAACACTGACCGGACTCACCCTGCGTCCGATCAACACCCACCAGACGCGTCCGGTCGAGCAAAAACCGTTTTGGGACCTTACTGGATTGGACCGGACTCTGGTAGACAGAGCGTCCGGTCGAAAGCTCAGCGTCTGGTCACAGAGACAAAAACTGTGAACAGTGTAAGAGGCGAGTCCGGTCACAAAGTGGAGAAGCGTCCGGTCAAGAACGCAGTACAAAGACAGATGAGCTGTTCAACGACCGGACTCAGGGTCAGCGTCCGGTCACCTCGTTGAGTGAGTCTGGTCACCCCGAAAAACAACTGTTCATTCACCGATTCGATCCAAACTCTCCCAAATCGAATCCTCTAGGGACCAAGCTTAGAGAGAAGAGTCACAAGGATGATAGTGAGCTACTCCTAGGATATCATGGCTTGAACCTATCTCCAAATCGATGAATCAAAGAAATTCGGGGGAAGGGAGAAAGAAAAACTTGACCCGAAACGAAAATCGTCCGATCTACTAGCTCGTGAGGTTAGAGGAGAATTCCTTCGGTGGAAAGAAGTGCCTCATGATCTACAACATCTCTGTTCAAACAGAATCTCAAAAGACGCAACGAACAAAGAGATCGATCGACGGGAAAAATGTGGAGAAAAGCAATCCGCGAAGAACAAGAACAAAACGTGAATCACAACCACAAATTTGCAACCGTGTGGCTACCACACGCTACAACAGTAAGATTACGGTCTCACTTCCTCAAAATCTTATGGACACAGAGGTATGATTCTCTTCTCTGCGGATCTCAGTTTGCTACAGCAGGGAATAGGGAGAGCAGGAAACCCTAGAAGCAAAAGAGCAAATGACTGAGATGAAATGGGATGTGGGTGTCTCCCTCTACTTATCCTAATTCTAATTCCCACTCTACCCCTAACTAATTACAGAGTGAACCAGCTAAACCCTAGGGTTATTCTGGAGCAACTCGAAGATAGTTGTGATCCGACGGCCACGCCCGCACAACTGGTAGCGTTGCCTCGACGGAACCTCACCGATTGCCGCCACGTGCCGCCACCGCTCTGCACGTCCTTTTCCTGGACTTCGCCCCTGGTTTTGAGGCCCAAACCGGGAAACCAGCCTTCACGACCAACCCCCGGTTTTGAGGCCCAAATCGGGAAACCAGCCGTCCATCGCCTGATTTTTGTGGCCCAAACTCAGAAACCCGCAGCACCCAGGTTTTGAGGCCCAAACCTGGAAACCGTCCTCAGCCCGAGTTTTGTGGCCCAAACTCGGAAACCATCAGCACCTAGGTTTTGAGGCCCAAACCTGGAAACCGTCCACTCGGTGGTTTTTCTGTGGCTCAACCACCAAACCGAACCGTAGAGGGGATGCACCGCCCGTGCACCCCGTCCATCGACACGTGTCCCTAGGTCCTCGACCCGAGCAACACTGTGTCCCGCAAGTCTCTGCTCGTCGTTGTCCCAAGCTGTCAGCCACCAAAGCTGATCCTCAGGCCAGCGGTCCCTCAGTCCAAGCCTCACGTCCGCCCTTCACCGCTCCCGGTCCGTCGGCACGACACGTCTCTACTTGACCTTCACCTTGCCCTCGATCACTGTCTCCGTGCTCGACACCTGCACAACACAAGCCAAAGAACATGCGATCAAACCCGTTGACAATCACTCATCACTCGAGACTCGGCATACACCCATGTATCCGCAATCTCCCCCTTGATGAGTGCTTTGTCAACTACACACACAAATCATAATGAAATAGAAGAAAGAAGGAAGGAGGGGAAAGAACTCGACCAAATGACCCAAAAGCTTAGCAAAGCCGAAGAAGGTCAAGTGGAAAGAGCAAGACAACTTGGTCCCCAAAGACATGGGCAACGGCTCGACGCAACCAAGCAAAACAAAGCTAGCCCTCAAGAAGAGGTAGGACAGGCTCAACACCGCTAGCGGATACCAATTGAAACTCCAGAACAAAAGAGCTCGACACCAATTGAAAATCAATCTGAAAATCAAGGAAAATAGTGCTAGTCCTCAAGAAGAGGCAGAAAGGGCTCAACACCACTAGCGAGAAAGCTCGATGCCAAACCTTACGGTCATCAAGAAGCAAAAGAAGCAAACTCCCCCTAAAATGGTGCATACAACCAGCCAGGAAGTCAACTCCACCTTAGTTCAACTACATGATTTGTCAAAATTCTCCCTTAGTTAAACTACGAAAAGCGCATGATTTGTCAACTTTCTCCCCCTTAGTTGAAAATGCACCATCAAGCAATAACTGCATCATCAAGCTAGTTTCTCCCCCTTGACAGAATATCTCCCCCTTCCAAGAAGCATATGAGTCAAAATGCAAGTTAGCAGCTTCAGGAATATAGTCAAGAGAATGCAAAGATGCTCTACAAAGTTCTAATCCGATGACTCAACAATATCCACAGCAAGCTAGCAAAGGCTCAAACTGATCACCAAATATGAAATATGAACAAGTGAGCAAAGTGAGCAAATTTTAGCCAGAAAAGGTATTCACCATCAAAAATAGCACTACACATGTGTAGACAGGAAATCAAGCAAGTGCTAAACATGTATACAAGGTGAACTACCCCTAGCAAAGTTCAATCAACATGCTATAGAAAGAAACATACACTTGTGATTTCAAATTTTAATCGGAGTTGCAGTGGTGAAAATTCACAAGTTCATTATTCAGCATGTGACCGCGAGAGGTTGAAAGCTTGTCATTGCCTAACTTTTCAACCGAGCTAGGCCTATGCAAAGGCAATCAGAAGCTTGAAACATCGGTTTCGGTCATACACTACATGGCTCAAGTTTAACTCAAATGTGCAATGAGAAACAGTCTCGATACCGTGATGTGTTGACAGGCAATCCCATCTCGATCTTTTCAATTCACTTAAAACTTGGTTCTATTTTAAACAGAATAAGAACATACCAAGCGAGTGAATGACTCAGAACTAGAGACATAGCAACCTAGCATATATGAAAAGCACGAGTGAATTCAACACACCCTACACATGCTAGTTGCATATCTCAATGGTGAACATTTTCAGATTTTAAGTTTATTAAGCAGGTTCACCATTCAAAAGTAGCTCAGCTCACAACACGTATTAGTGATCAGAAGGAGCATAAGCTACAAGCATCATCATATAGCATCGGAGCATACTAAACAGAGCATAATCATATTCTAAAGATTATATACATGAAGCTCAGAAGGTAAAGATGCATGCTGAAAATGCAAAGACTAATGAAAACAAAGACAAACGAGAAAGAGTCAGTCTATGATACAAGAACCAAAATGTTTCCCCCATCTAAAAGGGGAAACACACACCAAGCTCACCTCTCAACCGATTAAAGGTTGATTGGTCCAAAGGCTTGGTGAAAATATCAGCCAACTGATGATGAGTATCGACATGGCAAAGGTCGATATCACCCTTCTCATAATTGTCTCGTAGAAAATGAAAGCGCACATCGATGTGTTTGGTCTTAGAGTGCAACACGGGGTTCTTAGCAACGCTAATAGCACTCGTGCTGTCACAAAACAAAGGCACGCGAGAAAAGCTCATACCAAAATCAAGCAAAGTGGCCATCATCCAAAGCAACTGAGAACAGCAGCTAGCCGCAGCAACATATTCAGCCTCCGTGGTAGACTGGGCGACACTAGACTGCTTGCGAGAAGACCACGATACAAGAGAAGAACCAATAAACTGACATGTCCCAGAATTGGACTTGCGCTCAATCCAGCAACCAGCAAAATCGGCATCGGAATAACCGCAAAGGGAGAGGGTGGACGAAGCAGAATACAAAATCCCAAACTCAGGTGTGAAGCATAAGTACCTCAATGTGCTTGACAGCCTGACGGTGAGAGGTGCGCGGCGATGACTGAAATCGTGCGCAAAGACACACCGCGAACTGGATGTCCGGGCGTGTCGCCGTCAGGTACAATAGCGACCCAATCATGCTTCGGTACTCCTTCTGGTCCACAGCTTCTCCATTCTTGTCAGCATCCAGGGCCGTTGTGGTCGACATGGGTGTTGGAAGAGGCTTGGCCTCACCCATATCGAACTTCCTCAGCAAGTCTTTGGTGTACTTGCCCTGGTGCACAAACGTTCCTTCTCGGGATTGCTTAATTTGCAATCCGAGAAAGAATGTCAGCTCGCCCATCATACTCATCTCGAACTCCCTGCTCATTAAATCTGCAAACATGGCAACCAAAGCGTGAGAAGAACCACCGAAAATGATATCATCCACGTAAATCTGGATCAAGAGAGTGTCACTGCCTTGCTTGAGGAGAAAGAGCGTTTTATCCACACATCCCATTTTAAAACCCTTAGCAAGCAAAAAAGTTTTCAACCTATCATACCAGGCTCTAGGGGCTTGTTTCAAACCATATAAAGCTTTGTGGAGTTTAAAAACATGGTTTGGAAACTTGGGATTTTCAAAACCGGGGGGTTGTTAGACATACACCTCTTCTTCTATGTAGTCGTTTAAGAAGGCACTCTTGACATCCATTTGAAAAAGTTTAAACCCTTTGGATGCAGCAAAAGCCAAGAGTATCCTAATAGCCTCCAAACGAGCTACTGGAGCAAAAGTCTCCTCATAGTCTATCCCCTCCTTCTGACTATAACCCTTGGCTACAAGTCTGGCCTTGTTTCTCACAATGTGGCCATCCTCTCCTTGTTTGTTTTTGAAAACCCATTTTGTCCCAATAGGATTACAGACTGGAGGAGGTGGAACCAAAACCCAAACCCGATTTCTCTCAAAGTTTTCAAGCTCCTCATGCATGGCATTAACCCAATCTGGATCCGTCAAAGCGTGTCCAACATCTTGGGGTTCAAAATCAGCAACAAATGCAGAATGAGCAAAGTGAGAGATTTGTTGTGACCTCGACCGAGTGACACGTTCGCCGATGCTGCCGATCATCTGTTGAGGCGGGTGTTGGCACTGAATGTGTTGTGGCGCCTCCCGAGCTGAAGGAACCTCCCCCTCAACAGCAGTTGGTGCCTCCTTGGGTACATAAGGTACCGCTCGGGGTGCCGGATCCCACGGCCCCCAAGTCAAAGAAGAGGGATCGCTGTCATGAGTCGTAGTAGAAGCCGCTTCTTGCTGCACAGCAGGTGGAGGTGATGCTGGGTCACCCATGCCTTCAGCATCCTCGTCCTCATCATCAAAAAGAGGTTCACCGACCTCATGATCACCTGCACGCTCAAAACGAGAAGAAGGACAAACCATGGTCTCGTCGAAGCTGATGTCGGATGTCTCCCTGACTCGGTTAGTATCAAGGTTAAGTACACGATATGCTCGAGTGTGAGTGCCATAACCCAAAAATACACCGTCAGAAGAACGAGACTCAAATTTGTCCAGATTGCCTTTCTTAAGTATAAAACAGTGGCAACCGAAAACTCTAAAGTAACTCACTTTGGGCTATTTTCCAAAACGCAACTCATAAGAAGTCTTTTTCAAGAAAGCTCGGAGAAAAATGCGATTGGAAATGTAGCATGCAGTGCTCATAGCTTTGTCCCAATATCGCCTAGGACTCCTATGCTCATCGAGCATCGTCCTGACCATCTCTACAAGGGTCCGATTCTTCCTTTCTACAACACCATTTTGTGGCGGTGTGTAGGGGGAAGAAAACTGATGCTCTAAATCTAAAGAGTGACAAAACTTCTCAAAATCCGAGTTCTTAAACTCGGAACCATTATCACTACGGATAGCTCGCATTGAGTTCAAAGGGAACTCATTCTGAAGACGTAAAATCAGATTACGAGCAAAAGCAAAAGTCTCAGTCTTCTAAGTCAAAAAGAAGACCCACGGATATCTCGAAAAATCGTCAACAACGACAAGCACATACCACTTTCCCCCAACCGAGCTCACCCGAGCCGGACCAACAAGGTCCATGTGTAAAAGCTCTCCAGGGTGCTTAGTCATGACCTGAGTCACTGGATGGTGGGGAGCGGCAACCATCTTCCCATGTCTACCAGAATGGCAAACAAGATCCTTCTCCATGCACAACTTGGGCAATCCTCGGATTAGGCCAAGTGAGCTAAGCCTTGCAAGCAAGTCGAAGCTTAGGTGACCAAGTCTCCTATGCCACTTCCAAAGATCAGAGGAGGAAGGTCCATCCACAAGACAACGAGAAACTCCAAACGACTTCAAGAAATTCGCACGAAAGACTTTCCCAAAGGGCGAAATCACACAAACAAGATTGCCCTGAGGATCCAGAATATGACTGAGATTCGGCTTAAAACGAATCTCATAGTTGTTATCAAAGAGTTGCGAAACAGAAAGAAGGTTAAAATGCAAGTTAGAAACAAGAGCAACATCGCGCAACACAAAGTGCTCATTAACTCGCACCGACCCACGAGACAGCACTTTACCTTTGCTATTGTCGCCGAAGGTGATAATTTCGTTTCCGGCGACCGGACTAAGACTGGAGAACCACTTGGCGTTTCCGGTCATGTGCCTTGAGCAACCGGAATCCACCAACCAAACGTTCTCCAATCGTTTTACCAACATCAATAAAAAGACATAGGGTGAGCATACGGTCCAACACTGGGGTTAGTGAAGTAGGAGGAATACCAGTGTTGGGTCGGCTGCTCAAAAGAACGGTTAGCAGAAAAACCATTCCTAGCACCCCTACGGGGAAAGCGATCACCACACACAGGAAAACGTGGTCCACTAAGGAAAGAGCGTCCATCGCGATACTCAAAACACAGTGGAGGGTAACGCTCAACAAAGCCACCGCCACGGGGTCCATATCCTGCAAAGTCAGGATCCCGCCGGGCAACACCTCCCTGACGCCTAGGACCTTGAGGCACTGCACCTCTAGACCTAGCAGCTCTCCCCTGAACATTCGGCACATGTACATCATGGAAAGGATGGTACATGTCCGCATTGTTCATCTCTCTGGCACGACGCGCCTCTCTCTTGCGTCGAAAGCAAAACTCACTCTAGTGTCCATCTCTCCCACAGTGCTCACAATGGTACCTCACCGCTCTCATAGGGGGTTGTTGGTACTCACGGTAGTGGGTGTGGATCACCTTGCCCTTCTGTGGCATAAGCTCCTCTTGGGTAGGTGGCATTGTGTCAAGTTTGTTTTTCAGGTGGTTGGGTTTGGGATGCCACATCTGTTTCTTGGGTGGAGCTCTCGGAGGTTCCTCATATATTCCATTTTTGGTGTTAGGCTTGAGTGGCTCTTTGGGTGGAATCTTGGTAAGCTTGGGAGTAGTGGTGGAGTTGGGCTTCTCACTCGGGTTAAGACCACTCGACTCTCCAATCTTGCCAAAAGAAGAAGCATCAATGCCCTTAGCAAAACCTACACCAGGCCCTCCAGCAGCACGCTTGAACTGGGAGATCATCATCCCAAGCTGCGGCTCACCACTAGACACTCATGACAAGATGGTCCGAAGGTATGTGTTTTCTTCCTCGGTTTGCATCTTGTCATGCTTCACATTGGCTATCTCCATCTCCAAACCCTCACACAAAGCGCATCTAGACACACAAGTGCTATCCGAGCTGGCCTTCTCAAGAGACACAATCTTGGCATTTTTCTCTACCAACTCGGACTGCAAGCCAGCACAAGACTTGCACGCACCAAGCACCGAAGATCTAGCTCTAAGCTCATCCACCTCTCCTACCAACACAGCATACTTACTTCTCAAGGTGAGAAGATCAGTCATGTGTGTGGAGCACATCTCACACTCCTCCTCATCTGTGACAACAACGGTGGACTTGGTAGATTCAAGTTCCTTCACCGTATCCTCCCACTTCTGCCTAAACTCCTTCCTCTCTCGAGCAGCGCGCCTAAGCAACTTGTCTTGACTAAGAAGAGCGGCAGTAAGTTTCTCGACCTCAACAGAAAGCTCATCGGGGGTCTGAGATACCTGGGAGGTGTCATCGTCGTCGTCATCGTTCCGAGGGATGTCCTCCAGCTCGCCGTCGACCTCCTTGCCGAGGGCCATGGTGCAGAAGCCCTCATTGTCGGCGAAGAAGTAGAGGTCGTTCAGCTTGTCCTCGATCCTCTTCTTCTTCTTAGACTCATCGTCGCTTGAGGAAGCGGAGTCGTCATCCGAGTCCTCGACGTCACTGAGCGTGGCGAAGAACGCACGCTGCTCAGCCTGGGCCTTCTCCAAGTACTTCTTCTTGATGTACTCCTTGTTGAAGCTTCCCTTCCGCTTCTGCTTCGCGGGGACATACTTTTCCTTGCGCTTCCCGGAGTCGTACTTGTGCCCATGATCGCCCTTCCCAGATTGTTTGTTCTACTTGGGACAGTTGGTGATGAAGTGGTCAAGGTCGCCGCACTCAAAGCTGTGGATACATGGGTGTATGCCGAGTCTCTGAGTGATGAGTGATTGTCAACTGGGATAATGCGCATGTTCTTTGCCTTGTGGTGTGCAGGTGTCGAGCACGGATACAGTGATCGAAGGCAAGGTGAAGGTCAAGTAGAGACGTGCCGTGCCGAGGGACCGAGAGTGGCGAAGGGCGGACGTGAGGCTTGGACTGAGGGACCGGTGGCCTGAGGATCAGCTGTGGTGGCTGACAGCCTGGGACAGCGACAAGCGAAGACATGTGGGTGGACGGGGTGCACGGGCGGTGCATCCCTTCTACGGCTCAGTTTGGTGGTTGAGCCACAGAAAAACCACTGAGTGGACGGTTTCTAGGTTTGGGCCTCAAAACCTGGGTGCTGATGGTTTCTGAGTTTGGGCCACAAAACTCGGGCTGAGGACGGTTTCCAGGTTTGGGCCTCAAAACCTGGGTGCTGCGGGTTTCTGAGTTTAGGCCACAAAACTCAGGGGATGGTCGGCTGGTTTCCCGGTTTGGGCCTCAAAATCGGGGGTTGGCTGTGAAGGCTGGTTTCCCGGTTTGGGCCACAAAACCGAGGGCGACGTCTGGGAAAAGGACAAGCAGAGCGGTGGCGGCACGTGGCGGCGATCGGTGAGGTTGCGTCGAGGCAACGCTACCAATTGTGCGGGTGTGGCCGTCGGATCACCACCTACCATGAGTTGGTCCAGAATAACCCTAGGGTTTAGCTGGTTCGCTCTGTAAGTAGTTAGGGGTAGAGTGGGAATTAGAATTAGGATAAGTAGGGGGAGACACCCACCTCCCCATCTATCTCAGTCATTTGCTCTTTGCCTTCCAGGTTTTCCTGCTCTCCCAATCCCCTGCTGTAGCAACTGAGATCCGCAGAGAACCATACCTATGTGTACTGGAGATTTTGAGGAAGTGAGACCGTAATCTCACTGTTGTAGCGTGTGGTAGCCACACGGTTGCAGATCGATGACTTGATTCGCGTTTTGTTCGTGTTCTTCGCGTTCTTCGTTTCTCCGTGATTTTCCCGTCACTCGATCTCCCTCTCTACTGCGTCTTTTCGAAATCCGTTTGAATCAACTTGTTCTTTACAGTGAGGAGATCATTTCCATAGAAGGAATTCATCTAACTCCTCACGAACAAGTAGATCGGGTCGATTTCGTTTTCATGGCGCTTTTTCGGTTCATACACTTTCCCTCTCGATTTCCCGTTGATTGAATCGATTTGAGCAGATGATTTCTTGGGGATAGTCTCCTAACTACCTCGTGATTATCCTCTCCAATTTTGGGAACAAGGGGTTTCGATTTGAATTGTTTTTGGAGAGATTTGTGAGAAGGGCGATCAAAATCGCCTTCTCTGGGCAGTGGCGGACAGTCCGCCAAACAGGGCGCGGACAGTCCGGCAATCGGGCTCGGGCCAGACCAGTGGTAGCGAGCCTCGGCCACTTTGGTCAGATTTGACCGGCGGACAGTCCGCCGTAGTCGATCGTGGACAGTCCGCGAGTCGACCAGGGGACTTCAGTAGCTGTGCTGTTTTGCACTTTTAGCCGGCGGACAGTCCGCCATCCCCTTGCGGACAGTCCGCGGTAGGGGCGGACAGTCCGGGACCCCAGGTCCGGACAGTCCGGGAATCGGCTGTAGGCTGAGCTTTAGTGCATTTGCTCTCCCGTCTTCTTTGCTTCCTTTCCGGACCTCTCGGTTGGCCCTATAGTTCACCTAGGAACCTCTCTAGGTATCCTTGCTACTTGTTAGCATCGGTATTTGGGGATTTCCCGACGTAGCCTTCAATCTATGTTTGGGACTAGGTTTTTATGGGTCGAACTTGCGCCGGTGCTTTTGACGTTTGTCTTGCTATCGCTTTGTGGGGCCTCACTGTGATCCTAGAGATCATCCACCCTCTTCCAAGGGTCGTAGGCATCACGGTTTCGTTCGTAGCTTTTGGGGTTGATTTTGGGGACAAAGGCCAAAGTTTCGAGAGAAATTTTTGAGCTCCCATTCACCCCTCTCTGGTCGCATTGCTATTGCATTCTCGGTCATTCAATTGGTATCAGAGCAGGTTAAGGATCTTCCACCTTAGCTGGTTCCAGATCCACAGAAGGCGACATGGATCGTGGCGTGGGTAAACCGCCGTTTTTTGATGGGACGAACTATGCGTATTGGAAGATACGCATGTCGGCCTATCTGCAGAGTATTGGTGCTTCCATTTGGGATATTTGCAACTCTACCGGTTACGTGGTCTTGGCTGCTCGTGTGACTCAGCGTTAGATCGATGAGCACGATGCCAATACTCGAGCCCGTAATGCTCTTTTCTCTTGTTTGAGCATGTCCGAGTTTGATCGCGTTTCTCACCTCGCTACGGCTCGAGAGATTTGGGTTACCCTCATGCGTTTCCATGAGGGAACCACTCAAGTCAAAACCCGTCTCTACAAGTCGTTCAAGCGAGAGTATGAGAACATTCGACATATGCCTGGCGAGAGCATAGAAAGTTTATTCGCTTGCTTTCAGGTGATTGTCAACAGGATGAGGGCTAACAAGGAGCTGTTGCCTTTCGACGATCATGAGAGAGCTTTGAAGCTTTTGCATACTCTTGATCGATCGGTGTGGGTCTCAAAGGTTCAGGCGATCATCGAATCACCTAACTATGAGACCCTCACATGCGACGAGCTCTTCAGTAAGCTCAAGTCCAGTGAGATTGACGCCATGGCGAGGGCTTCTTATGAAAATCCTTCTGGCCCATCAATGGCTTTGGTTTCTGGCTCTTCTGCTAACCCCTCTGGAGGCTTTGCACTTTCCTCTCTTCTTTCTGTCACAGAGGAGCAGTTGGAGTTCATGGGGGATGACGAGTTGGCTTTGCTCGCCAATCGGTTCTCGCGGTTCCACAACAACCGCATGAACCGTCGCCATGGAGGAGGACGCTCGGGATGTATCGAGTGCGGCGACCCCAACCACTTCATCGCCAATTGCCCGAAGAAGAACAAGCAGACCTTCGGCAAGGCGGATCATGGGCACAAGTACGACTCCGGCAAGCGCAAGGAGAAGTACGTCCCCGCGAAGCACAAGCGGAAGGGCGGCTTCAACAAGGAGTACATCAAGACAAAGTACTTGGAGAAGGACCAGGCTGAGCAGCGTGCGTTCTTCGCCACGCTCAGCGACGTCGACAACTCGGATGATGACTCCGCTTCCTCCAGCGATGACGAGTTCGAGAAGATGAAGAGGATCGAGGACAAGCTGAACGGCCTCTGCTTCTTCGCCGACGGCGAGGGCTTCTGCACCATGGCCCTCGGCAAGGAGGTCAACGGCGAGCTGGAGGACATCCCTCGGAACGACGACGACACCTCCCAGGTATCTCAAACCCCCAACGAGCTTTCTGCTGAGGTCGAGAAACTTACTGTCGCGCTCCTTAGTCAGGATAAGTTGCTTAGGCGTGCTGCTAGAGAGCGCAAGGAGTTTAGGCAGAAGTGGGAGGATACGGTGAAGGAAGCTGAATCTGTCAAGTCCCCCGTAGTTGTTACTGATGAGGAGTGCGAGATGTGCACCACACACATGACTGACCTTCTCACTTTGAGAAGCAAGTATGCTGTGTTGGTAGGAGAGGTGGATGAGCTGAAGGCTAGATTCTCGCTGTTGGGTGCGTGCAAGTCCTGTGCGAGCTTGCAATCCGAGTTGGCAGAGAAGAATGCAAAGATTGTGTCTCTTGAGAAGGCCAGCTCGGATAGCACATGTGTGACTAGGTGCATTCTTTGTGAGGGTTTGGAGATGGAGATTGCAAACGTGAAGCATGACAAGATGCAAACCGAGGAGGAAAACACATACCTTCGGACCATCTTCTCATGGGTGTCTAGTGGTGAGCCACAGCTCGGGATGATGATCTCCCAATTCAAGCGAGTTGCTGGAGGTCCAGGTGTAGGTTTTGCTCCGGGTTTTGATGTTTCGTCTTTTGGGAAGATTGGAGAGTCGAGTGGTCTTAACCCATGTGAGAAGCCCAACTCCACCACTACTCCCAAGCTTACCAAGATTCCACCCAAAGAGCCTCTCAAGCCTAACACCAAGGATGGGGTCTTTGTTGAACCTCCGACAGCTCCACCCAAGAAACAATCATGGGCTCCCAAACCAAACCACCTCAAGAACAAGCTGGACACCATGCCACCCATTCAGGAGGAGCTTATGCCACAAAAGGGCAAAGTGATCCACACCTACTACCGTGAGTACCAACAACCCCCTTTGAGAGCGGTGAGGTACCATTGTGAGCATTGTGGGAGAGATGGACACTTGAGTGAGTTTTTCTTTCGGCGCAAGAGAGAGGCG
This sequence comes from Coix lacryma-jobi var. lacryma-jobi, assembly GCA_009763385.1. Lineage (NCBI taxonomy): Eukaryota > Viridiplantae > Streptophyta > Magnoliopsida > Poales > Poaceae > Coix > Coix lacryma-jobi. The sequence goes on along the minus strand of CM019828.1, from coordinate 79,604,665 downwards.
CGCCGCGCAAAGGAGATGAACAACACGGACATGTACCATCCTTTCCATGATGTACATGTGCCGAATGTTCAGAGGCGTGCTGCTAGGCCTAGAGGTCCAAAACCTCAAGTTCCTAGGCCTAGGCCGCGAAGAGAACGTGCCCGGCGGGAGCCTACAGTTGTGGGCTATGGACCCCGTGTCGGTGGCTTTGTAGTTGAGCGTTTTCCCCCACCGTGTTTTGAGTATCGCGATGGACGCTCTTCCCTTAGCGGACCACGTTTTCCTCTACGTGGTGATCGCTCTTGCGGTAGACGTGCTAGGAATGGTTTTTCTGCTAACCGTTCTTTTGAGCAGCCGGCCCAACACTGGTATTCTCCCTACTTCACTAACCCCAGTGTTGGACCGTATGCTCACCCTATGTCTTTTTAGTGATGTAGGTAAAACGATTGGAGAACGTTTGGTTGGTGGATTACGGTTGCTCGAGGCACATGACCGGAAACGCCAAGTGGTTCTCCAGTCTTAGTCCGGTCGTCGGAAAGAAGTTTATCACTTTCGGCGACAATAGCAAAGGTTGAGTGTTGTCTCGTGGGTCGGTGTGAGTTAATGAGCACTTTGTGTTGCGCGATGTTGCTCTTGTTTCTAACTTGCATTTTAACCTTCTTTCTGTTTCACAACTTTTTGATGACGACTATGAGATTCGTTTTAAGCCGAATCTCAGTCGTATTTTGGATCCTCAGGGCAATCTTGTTTGTGTGATTTCGCCCTTTGGAAAAGTCTTTCATGCGGATTTCTCAGAGTCGTTTGGAGTTTCTCGTTGTCTTTTGGCTGGACCTTCCTCCTCTGATCTGTGGAAGTGGCATAGGAGACTAGGACATTTGAGCTTTGACTTGCTTGCAAGGCTTAGTTCACTTGGCCTAATCCGAGGATTGCCCAAGTTGTGCATGGAGAAGGATCTTGTTTGCCATTCTTGTAGACATGGGAAGATGGTTGCCGCTCCCCAAGCGCCCAGGAGAGCTTTTGCACATGGACCTTGTTGGTCCGGCTCGGGTGAGCTCGGTTGGGGGGAAGTGGTATGTGCTTGTTGTTGTTGACGACTTTTCGAGATATTCGTGGGTTTTCTTTTTAGCTGAGAAAACTAAGACTTTCTCCTTTGCTCGCAATCTGATTTTGCGTCTTCAGAATGAGTTCCCTTTGAACTCGATGCGAGCTATTAGAAGTGATAATGGTTCTGAGTTCAAAAACTCAGATTTTGAAAAGTTTTGTAACTCTTTGGGTTTAGAGCATCAGTTTTCTTCTCCCTACACACCGCCTCAGAATGGTGTTGTAGAAAGGAAGAATCGGACCCTTGTAGAGATGGCCAGGATGATGCTTGATGAGCATAGGACTCCTAGGTGATATTGGGCTGAAGCTATGAGCACTGCATGCTACATTTCCAATCGCATTTTTCTCCGTGCTTTCTTGAAGAAGACTTCTTATGAGTTGTGTTTTGGAAAACAGCCCAAAGTGAGTTATTTTAGAGTTTTCGGTTGCCATTGTTTTATACTCAAAAAGGGCAACTTGGACAAGTTTTGTAATAGAACCGACCAATTTGCACCAGATTAAGCACTGAAATCTCCGCTTGGCGCGAAGATCATCAAGTACTTAAGCTCGTACAAACCCGGTAGTTTGGAAATCTCAAAGGATTTCAAATCATTTCAACATTTAGGCAAGATCGTACTACTTCAATGACATGCCCACAAGTTACATCACAGTTGCACATAGATCAATTACATCGGAGTATGAAACAATATTACAAACCATAGTTTTTGAATAGTAGTGGAAGCAACTAGTCTTAAACATAAGTTTGGATTGTTCTCAATACAGTGCCATTTATCTGACCAGGTCCCCAAAAGAATCAGATAAGATAAGTGGTGACCATGCCCAGCTAGACTTACCCGTCGTAAACCAGAAATAAAGTGTCTCCAAGCATCATGCAAGGCTATATCTGGGGTTGGCCATACTTACCTTCACCTAAAAGCATTTTCATTATTAGATAATCATCATTAGAGTATTAGCAGTCAATTTTATGTAATTAATTTGATGAACTAGATTTGCACCTGATCTAGAGCAATCACTTGGCTAATTAATCAAGCAAGAGTGACTATTTCAACAATAGCCTTTCAGATTCAACATCATAACTATTTTTAGTTCCATAAGTTCTACGGGCGATGGTCTACAGTCAATTGCCCACTGTCCAGGAGCGATGGCGATTATAATTGATTCCTACCCAGCTGGGGATAAAATGTCTCACACTCGCCCGACACATCCGGCTAAGGCAGTCGTAAGCTACCAGTCAGGAGATTCGAGAACACAACGCGCGGGACGGCCATGGGCCCTTCTACACCGGGGGTTATCTCAGTGCCAGGTCGCTCAAGCTATAGCTGCCCACGGTCATGACAGGTCGATCAGGCCTTGCCTGCCCTCGGACCATGCCAGGTTGATCAGAATAGTTGCCCACGGTACAGCTGAGGCCCTGGGTGTTAGGCGTCAACATCTCCATCACCGGCTCGAATAACCTTACTTGGCTTCACGAGAGGTACTCCGACCTACTCCGTGTCGGTGTTTGTTAACCGGCAACTCGTCTTGAGTAATCTCAGACGATTTGTTCGGTGGGGATCGGCGTTCATAGGACTCGGCGAGTACACAGGGACAACGATTTATACTAGTTCAGGCCGCTGAATAGCGTAATACCTTACGTCCAGTGCGGCATGTGCCTTGTGTAAGATTATGATTTAATGTTCCCTCTTCTAAGCCCGCGCCCGCTTCCCCTTATATATCCGGGTGAAGCATTGCACAGACCGAGTCCTAGTCGGTTACAACAGAGGAGTCCTATTCTAATTACAAGACATCCTTTAAGAACTCGACTAAGTTACAGTGAGAGTCCTAATCCAAGTACGCTTCGTATCAAGTCTTCGGATCTCTCGTGCCATCCGGGATTAGTCGGAGGGATCATCTTCTGATGATATCTCTGACATCCTGGTCCATCAAGCCCTCGAGCTCTTCATCATTTTCTCAGATCATTATCTTCTGGTTTCTCTTTGAGAATCTCCGAGTAATATCTTGAGAAATCTTGAAGTGCTCCGTAGATAAAGAACTTCCATGGCGTGCACTTTTTCCTGAAAAGTGCACCCATAGGGTGTAGCCCCCGAGCCTCTTGTTATTTATAATAACTTTGAGGATCTTTTGAGCCTTTTCCGAGTAATTCTTGGGTAAGAAAAAACGTTTTCTTTATAGATTATACCCTGCAGCCCCCGAGCCTGAGTTCTGAGTACTTTAGTAGTCGGCACTTGGGATCTTCAGAAATATATGATCAGATAATCTATTAAAGAAATGAGGAATCGGAACGTGTCGCCAATTCGTTGCTTAAACCGTCCGAGTAATAAATATTCAGCTTCAGGTGGGTAATGTTTTCAACAAACATCCCGTATCACCCCCCCATTGAATAAAAATTACCATGGGGCCAGCAATAATTGACCGGTGACTGTTCCAGCTGTGTGTAATAATGATGTTTGTCATTTTCTGCAACTGCAAACTTTGTCGTCTTTGTCTTGAAGTGTGTGTGGGAAACAGCTCTGTTACCAATACCGAGCTTCACATGCACCACAGTACATTGGTTGAATTATTGCTCTGGCGGTCACTTTTGTTGATGAACCATGTCCATAGACCAAGAAGAAACCGCCTATAAATACCCTGCCTGGGAAGCAAGGAGTTCATATCCTATAGGAGTGTAGAACTTCTCTTAGTCCCATGAGGTTTATAATAGTGATAGCGGAGATGGCCGAGCCCCCGGGTGTCTTCCTTCTGTAAAGTAGATGAGGTGCCCAGAAGAACTCTTGTGAAGGGACCATCCGCCAGGGTGGTTTCCAAGTGGTCGCGAGCAGAGGGATACAGAGGTGCGCCTAGAAGAACTCTTGTGACTACCACTCGTAGATAACCTCGGTGTCACAGGTTGTCAAAAGGGCGGCGAGGGTGATGGTCTTCCCAGGAGTTCCTTGTGTACTGGGGTGGTGCCTGAGATCCTCCTTGGGATGCACTGAAAAGATAGTGTCTACCCAAGGTTCTGTGTCTGCTTTACTGCGTCTCACTGAACCCGGTCCTTGGTGCAATAGGCATCAAGGCTCTGTACCTTGATTGCACTAGAGTAGCGTTTTACATCCTGATTGTACTTGTGCTGGTAATTGCTGTATCTCAAGATGTTGCCATGTATCTCTGTTGTAACTCCGAGTAATAATAAATAAGATCCGGGTACTTGGAATATTTTCCGAGTCCTCTGTCTTGTTCTCCGAGTACTAAATGTGTCTTGTGAAAGAAGGAAACTTGTCTGTTTAGCTGGAGCTGACGCCGTTTGAAGCGCTTTCTCACCCGTTAGGGTTTTGAACCGTCTCTTAACGCCGTTTGTGAAAGATGAACGGTTGCCAAAACAGATCTATAATAAGCCGCCGTCGGGCTGTATGTCCTTCACGCTTTCATCAAGCCATTGCCTTCAGAGTTAGAAATCCTCTAGCAAACCATTAGTTGATGCGTAGAAAATCTCTTGTCATCAACATGGGTCCCAAGAGACAAACCGCGGGTGATAAGAAGAAGGTTAGGATCACCACCACTAGAAAGCCGAAGCACCCTAATCCCCCAACTGACATATTGGCGTGGAAAAAACCGGACACCACCTTGTTAGAGCTGGCGTTCTTGGCACAACAAGGGTTACTTCGAGCACAACCACTTGATGGATGGAGAATGCCTACCGATCACCGCGCTCCTGCCCCCAACACTACTGAAATAGTGATGTTCAAGTCCTTTGTCGAGTGGGGATTGGGGCTTCCTGCTTCTGACTTTCTTCGTGGATTGCTGCACTATTATGGTTTGACTCTCAACCATATCACTCCCAATGCCTGCTTCCACATTGCAATTTTTACCCATCTGTGTGAAGCCTTTTTGGGTATCTGCCCGTCTTTTACTCTCTTCCGCTATTTCTTCCGGGTGAAGTGTCAACCTAGTGATGCTAGTGTAGAGGTAGTTGGCGGTGCCAGTATCCAGTTAAGGCTAGAGGTAGCTAGTCAGTACATAGCTGTAGATTTGTCGGATTCTGTCAAAGACTGGGCTTCCGGCTGGTTTTATATGGCAAACCCTCCGCCGGCGCTTCATCGCCACGACGGGTGGCCTCCGCAAAAGCGCCGTGAATGGAGAGACAAGATTACTACTGAAGGATTAGAGGCTATCCGACCTCTTATTGAATCCATAGAAGCATTAAAGCTCGACGGCCTGACCGGGTACTCTGTCGTCCAAGATTTTGTTGCGCGACGCATCCATCCTCTGCAACAGCGAGCTAATTTCGGCTTCGAGTACCTGGGTAAGAATGACCCGGGACGTCATGCCATCGAATAGTTGTCAGACTGTGAAGTCTTATGGAGGGTGAACCGGCTTCTCAAGAGTCGTGAACACCTTGCTCCAGTGGTGACAACATTCTCTGCCATTAACCCTCCGCCTCAGGTAAGTATATGATTTACCATGTCCTCGAGGTTTTGAATAGAAATCCTTCTGACCTGACTGAAAGTTCTTCTTTTCTAGGGCCAGGGGAGAGATGACAATGATTGCCCTCCTCTGCCTCCAGCGGCTGAAGAAGGTGGAGGCATAGTTTTGGGGGGTCCTATCCGAAGTGAGGATCTTCCCAACAAACCGAGCTCTCCTGAAGATCTTGACTGGCTTGACACAGATTCCACTGACTCTGATGTCATGCTTATAGACCCAGAAGCTGAGGGTAGCCGGAAGAGGTCGCCGACTCCACCGCAAGAAGTCGGAGGACCCGTCCTTAAAAAGGCTCACACCGGTAATCGCCGTGCTTGTCGAAAAGTTCTTTTATCGCAAGAGTTGTCTGATAAGCACTATAATTCGGGTGCTCCTGGTAAGGGGAAACCCGAGTACTTTGTATTCCTTTTGGATTTTGATAAACTCTTGTCTTATATATGTCGCTGTATTAGATGCTGGAACTACTCAAGGGACTTCTAGCAGCACGATCCCTGAAGAATCTCCGGCTTCGGACCCGCTTCTGAAACAGCCTCTCTTGAAGCTACCAAAGCCATTGAAGCTCGTGAAGTGAGTTTTCAGCTTTTGTAGAGTGTTCACAGATTTCTGATACTGACATGAGTACTCGTCTGTTTGTAGGAAAATGAAACCGGAGGCGACAGCCTCGAGTACCGCTCCTGATTCCCAAGCGGTAGAGGAGTCGGGATCGCTGGCCAAGGATGATTCTGACGTGCCGCCAACCTTTAGCCAGGTAGATCCACTGCCTGGCTCCTCTCCGTCCAAGTCTCAGGCCGATGCGGCTCCTGATGCGGATGTTTCTCCATTGCCTCTGGTTGGTTGGCTGTTCTCCATCTTTCGTTCTCCTGCTCAGCTGGAGTTTGACCGAGTGTTCAATGACTGGTTTTTCCGTACGTGACAGCCGGATGAACCAACCCTAGACATGGTCCTGATGGACATTTGCATAGAAGCTTCAGCTCGTCAACAGGGAGGGTCTTTAGATGCGCCTGAGTCCTCGCGCCAGGGGGTGACTCTCGATGTATCCGGGTATAATCAGGACCTTACCCGGTTGAAGGAGCTGAGTGATCAATTGAGGGCTCCTGTTGAAGCTCTTCACCAATTTGTTGAGGTAAGATTCTCAATTTCTTCTAGTTGTACTATAGTCGCATCCGAGTACCCACAATATTACTTTTGTGTAGGCCTTTGACTTCAAAGTTAGGGATCAGGTCACCCGGATTCGTTAGGAGATGTCCCATGAGAACCAGAAGCTCCGGGACTACATTGCCCAGGACCAAATTAGTCAAAAGGTAGCCACCCAGCTTTTGCATAACCGCATCAATGAACTCCAAGGCAACCTCAAGGAGGTAGTCGTAGAGCGCGATGCTGCAAACGACGTGAGGTTGGGCTGATAGCTAAGGCCGCCTCTATGGAGAAGAAGATGAAGGAGCTGAAGAAGGCTTCCAAAAAGCAGCTTGAGGGTAAACTTTGTAGTTTTCTGTGTCAGTCGATTCCATAGTGTCAATCTGATTATATGATAACCGACTGATATTTATGTAGATGCGAATAAGCTAGCTTATGGGTGGCAGAGCGCATTCAACCGGAAGCAGGCGGAGGTTGAGGAAGTATTTGCTAATGCGCAAAGTACTCTTCAGTAAGCCAAATTGATGCGTGAGGGTGCTGACCGGCACCTTCTGCAGGCTCTGAAGTCTACGAAGGAGTCGCGAGAGGCCCTCGAGTCTTCGCAAGCTTCTCTGAAGGCCTTGGAGCATGCCGTCGAGCCCATCCTGAACATGATTTCGGCGCTAGAAGGAGTTGAGGAGACTTTGATTGATCGGGCCAAGGCTGCGCCTGGGCGGCTGGCTCAATATATCAAAGATATGTCGATTTCTGTGGTGCAAGGTCTGATGGCGACGCTGCGGTTGCATCTGCCGTCTTTCGACCTGTCTGCTCTGATGACCCTCCCTGAAGGCAATGGCGACGAGGACCTTGCAGCGACGCAAGAGGAGGTGAAGACCGATGCGGAGGAGTATTCGCAGATTCTAGATCTTGTAGAGTAATTTAGTCTCCTTAGTCTTTCCAGCGCGGCTTGTATCCCCTGCAAACGATTATTATGAAATATCAAAGATATTGGTTACTTTTGAATCTCATGGATTTCATATATGATCAACTCCATATTGCAAGAAATTTCTTCGGCAATAGGTTGACTTTACTTTATGTGGATGTACGACCAGGCGTCTGATTAGACGAGTCTATCCGAGTGCTCTCTAGCACTTTTATAGTGGGTCGTACAACTTTGTTTCTCTAGTGATTGTGTAGAGAACTTGGTCTTGCCCGAGTACTACTCTTAGTACCCTTGTTCAAGGGATAATTCTGATCAGGCACCTCTTGAAGGACCGTAACCGTGGTTCCTTCTGGGTGGATCATATCCTCTTGATGATCGCAGCTTGGGTGCGAAGGTAGATGGACCTCTGTCCGGTAAATATGTAACAGGGTGGGTACTATTCCACCTTGTTATGCCTTATAGGAACTAGTATCTACTATGGCAGATACCATATTCACTATAGGCTGATAGTCGGGTGTTAAGCCGTACTACCTTGTGAGTTGTATTGAGCTCGAAGCTCGTAACTCAGATATGGTTGCCGCTGAACCAATTCGTCCGAGTAATATTAAATATTAGTCGGTGGTACGCCCTGCTATTGCAGAGATTTTTATGTGACTGATTAGTCGTGATGAGATGTAGAAAAAGCCTGGATAATTTGTAAAGTTCTTATTTCGGATGAACTCCAAACTTTATTAATATCCGACTAATAAATACAAATGCCCTGAGTCAGAATTGTAGCGTAGTCCTTAAGTATGGAATTTCTTCAACTCCTCAATATTCCATGAATTTGGCAGTGGAGATCCATCTTTAGTGACTAGCTCAAATGACCCGGGTCTTGTTACTTTGGATACAATGTAAGGTCCTTCTCATGGACTCATAAGCTTGTGGCGCCCTGTAGTATTCTGAATTTTCTTCAGGACCAGGTCGCCTACTTGAAACGTGCGGTGATGGACGTTCTTGTCGTAGTAGCGCCTCATCCCTTGAAGGTACCTTGCTGACTGAAAGAGTGCGGTTAATCGGGCTTCTTCGAGGCTGTCGACTTCTAGCCGCCTGGTGTCATCAGCTTCGCCTTCGTTATACTGCTCTGTTCGCGGGGCATTCTAGATTAAGTCATCCGGGAGGATTGCTTCAGTGCCATATACCAGGAAGAAATGAGTTTGGCCTGTTGCCCGGCTTCGTTGTGTCTGCAGCCCCCAGACTACCTTAGGCAGTTCTTCGACCCACTTTCCGTCGTGATCTTTTAGGAGGTCAAAAAGTCTTGGTTTCAATCCTGCGAGAATTAGGGCGTTTGCTCGTTCAACTTGGCCGTTGGACTGTGGATGAGCTACTGATGCATAGTCTATCTTGATTCCGCAGTTGCTGGCCCATGACTTGAATTCAGTAGCCGTGAAAAGGGACCCGAGGTCGGTGATGATTCTGTGCGGCATCCCAAAGCGGTGAAAGATGCTCTGCATGAATTGTACTGACTTAGATGCATTGAACTTGACCAAGGGCATGTACTCGATCCACTTTGTGAACTTGTCGATTGCGACGTAGATGTATTCGAACCCGCCTGGAGCACGCTTAAGAGGACCCACCATGTCAAGTCCCCAGCATGAGAAAGGCCAGGATGGAGGAATACAGATCAATTCATGTGCAGGTACATGCTGCTGCTTGGCAAAGAACTGGCATGATTGACAGCGACGGACTAAGTCTTCCGCGTCTTTCAAGGCTAAGGGCCAATAGTACCCTGATCTGAAGATTTTTCCGACTAGAGTCCTTGAAGCTGCGTGATTACCGCAACACCCAGAGTGAACTTCATTTAAGATTTCTCTGCCTTCTTCTGGTGATATGCATTTGAGGAGGATTCCTGATGAAGCTCCGCGTCGATATAGCTTGTCCCCGACTAAAACATAGTTTTTGCTACGTCTGGTGACTTGCTCTGCGGTAGTTTTATCACTTGGTAGTTTATGCTCTTTGAAGTAGTCAATGAAGACTTGTGTCTAGTCGGGTGCTAGAGTTAGAACCTCGATGGATGGTGCTAACTCAGCCTCTTCCTTCTCTTGGATTGACGGCTTGGATAATTCATGGACGAAGGTACCACTAGGGACCAAGGCTCTGTCAGATCCTAATTTTGCTAGGATGTCTGCTGCCACATTGAGATCCCGGGTTATATGAATGAGTTCTAGCCCAGAAAAATGTTTTTCCAGCTTGCGGACTTCTGCGCAATAGGCGTTCATTGTTTCCTTTGTGCAATCCCAGTCTTTGTTGACTTGGTGAATTACTACGGAAGAATCGCCATAGACTAGGAGTCGCCTGATGCCCAGTGTGACTGCTAGCTTAAGTCCATGGAGTAGTGCTTCGTATTCTGCTTCGTTGTTGGTGGCGGGCCACAATATCTGCAGAACGTATTTGAGCTGCTCTCCGGCGGGTGATACTAGAAGTACTCCGGCACCTGCTCCTCCGAGTTTTAGGGACCCATCGAAGTATATTTTCCAGTGATCAGGAATAGCATTGTCTTGGATCTGCTGTATCTCTGTCCACTCGGCGACAAAATCCGCTAGAGCCTGTGACTTGATTGCTTTCCTCGGAGTGAACTTGATGTTGAGTGCCCCCAATTCGACTGCCCACTTAGAAATTCTCCCAGTGGCGTCGCGATTATGGAGGATTTCTCCCAAAGGAAAATCCGTGACGACTATAATCTCATGAGCCTCGAAGTAATGTCGTAGCTTTCTTGAAGATATGAGTAGAGCATAGAGTAGTTTTTGTACTTGTGGGTATCTGACCTTCGAATCGGAGAGTACCTCGCTAATGTAGTACACTAGTTGCTGGGTGTGGTAGATGTGCTTGTCATCTTTGCGCTCAACCACGATCGCTGTGCTTACGACATGTGTGGTAGCTGTGATATAAAGCATCATCGGCTCCCTGGGTTCTGGTGGTGTCAGTATAGGTGAATTGTTTAGGTATCCTTTGAGTTGTTCAAAGGCCCTGTTCGCTTCTTCCGTCCACTGAAATTTATCGCCAGCCTTGAGTAATTTGAAGAAAGGTAATCCCTTTTCTCCTAGCCGTGAGATAAATCGATTTAGTGCAGCCATGCACCCGGTGAGCTTCTGAACATCCCTGACTGAGGTAGGTGGTTTCATGTTGATGATAGCTGTGATTTGTTTTTGGCTAGCCTCGATGCCCCGATGGCTAACGAGGAATCCGAGTAATTGGCTCGAAGGTACTCCGAAGACGCATTTTGTGGGATTGAGTCTCCATTGGTATGCGCGTAGTCGGTTGAAAGTTTCCTCCAGGTCTGATATCAAAGTAGTCGGATCCTTTGTCTTTATGACCACATCATCGACATAAGCTTCTACGTTGCGGCCAATCTGGTCACCCAAACAATCTTGGATGGCTCGTTGATAATTGGCTCCTGCATTCTTTAACCCAAAGGACATGGTTTTATAACAGTAGGCACCAAAAGGAGTTATAAACGATGTCTTGGGTTGGTCTTCTTCCTTGAGGGCAATCTGATGGTACCCGGAGTAGCAATTCAAAAAGGATAATAGAGCGGAGCCTGCGGTAGCGTCAACTATTTGATCTATCCTTGGTAATCCGAAAGGATCTTTTGGACAGTGTTTGTTGAGGTCTGTGTAGTCGACACACATGCGCCACTCGACAGAGTTCTTCTTCTGGACTAGCACTGGGTTAGCTAACCATTCGGGGTGGAGGATTTCTCTGATGAATCCAGTTACGAGTAGTTTGGCTATTTCCTTCTTGATTGCCTCTTTTTTCTCTGGTGAGAATCGTCGTAATCTTTGCTTGATAGGTCTAGACCCTTCTTTTAATTCCAGTTTGTGCTTAGCCAAGTTCCTTGGGACTCCCGGCATGTCAGCCGGTTTCCAAGCAAATATATCTTTGTTTGCTCTAAGAAACTTGGTGAGCGTGAATTCCTATTCTTCAGATAGATGACCGCTGATAACTGCCGTCTTGGAGGGATCACCGGTTTCTAGGTCGATGCTTTTTGTAAAGACTGCTGTTGATGGTTGGATAGTACCCGCCTTCTTGGTTTGGATTTCTGAATCTCCAGGCTTGGTATTATGCACCATCTGAGCAAGTTCTTGTAACTCCTAGGTGAGTTGAGCTTTTTCAGCGATTTGGACAGCCTCTGTGTCACAATCAAATGATCGCTTCAAGTCACCTCTGAAAGTTAGGATTCCTTTAGGACCCGACATCTTCAGGAGAAGGTACGGGTAGTGAGGTACTGCCATGAACTTGGCGATAGCTGGTCGCCCAAATATGGCGTGGTATGATGACTTGAAGTCGGCTACCTCGAAACTGATGTACTCAGTCCGGTAATTGATCTGAGTTCCAAAAGTTACGGGTAAAATGATTCTTCCGAGTGGTACAGCCGCCTTTCCGGGTACTATGCCGTAGAAGGGGGCATTTGATGGTGTGAGCTGTGTTGCGAGATCCAGATTCATCTTGCGTAGGGTGCTTTCAAAGATGACGTTAAGTCCTGCCCCTCCGTCGATGAGTACCCTGCTCAAGATAAACCCGGCGACCGTGGGATCCAGGACTAGTGGGTAGTGCCCTGCATTGGAGACGCTGGTCCATTGGTCCGCTCGGGAGAAGCTGATCGGGTGCTCAGACCAGTCAAGGTATCTAGGAGTTGATGGTTCTGTAGACATGATCTCTCGTAGCGAAAGTTTCTGAAGCCTCTTGCTGTCACTGGTAGTTACTCCCCCAAAAATGACATTGATAGTCCCTTTGGGGTGTTGGAAACCACCGGTGTCTTGCAGAGGGTCCTCAGCTGTCTTCTTGCCTTTGTCCTTCTTGTTTTTGTTGAAGTCGGAGTTCAAGCCTCGCTCCTTGAGTTGTCGACAGTGCCTTGCCTGATGTCCGGCTTTCGGATGAAAAGGGCACGGTCCGTCGAGTAAGTCGTCAGAGGTGAATGGCTTGTTCCCCTTCTTCTGAGGCTCCATGAAAGCAACAGTATTGTCTCCTGCCCTTTTCCGGGTGTTTTGTTGTGGTGCCTAGTTGCCTCTCTGGTTGTTCCCTCGATCGCCCTGCGTGTTTCTATCGGGGAAACGCTCCTGTGTGCATTCTTCTGTCGCCATCATGGAGTTTACGACCCGATGGAACTCATCAGCCGTAGTCGGGTCCTGCTTGATGAAATCTTTGTAATTGTACCTTTCGCAAATGCCATTGCCAAAGAGGTCAATTACTTCTCTGTCTGTGATGTCGGATACTGTGGAGCGGATCTCTGAGAAGCGCCTATAGTATTCCCGCATTGATTCGTTTTTTTGTTGCTTACAGGTTCTGAGCTTAGTCCGGGGATCTGATCTCTCTGGGACACCCGCAAAGTTTTCGATGAAGATACGATGGAGTTGTTCCCATGAGTCGATGGACTCGGGTTTAAGCCTGTCGAACCAAGCAAGCGGCATTGTTTCTAAGGCCCTTGGGAGACAGAGTGCTTTGACGTCGTTGCTTCCACTGGCCAGCTCAACTGCTTGAGCATACAGCCTGAGCCATCGCTTAGGTTCTGTCTTCCCGTCGTACTTTGAATAGTTCCCGGGTTTGAATTTTCGCGGGAACAAGACAGCTCGGAGCCTTTGGGAGAAGCAGGGGAAGCGATCAACTGCGTCAGATGCTGTGACTGCGATTCCACTGTATGAAGATTCAGCTCCACCCTCAGCTTGATCAGGTACTCGGTGGCCTAGACGACTCCTTGCTGGGACTCGACCGAGTCACTCTTGAACAGGCCGCCTCTGGCTCGGGTGGGATGAAGCTTGCTCGTCAGCTAGGGACTCAAGATTCCGTCCTCGGAGTTGAAGTGCAGTAGTCTGAAGCATGACTAACCGTCGTTCTTCGTCGGGGGTGCGGTTGGCCTTGGCCCCCATCCCCGTGGCTAGAGCCAGGATGTTTTGGTACGGAGTCTGGAAGACTTTATGGCCGGCGACCCTCATAAACTCAGGCTCGAGGTTACGGGAGCAATCGGCTCGTCGACGATTGTGCTCGTTCTGTGACTGATACTCCTGGTCACGTTGAGCGCGAGCTCGATTTTCCGCATCTTCCTCTAGACGCACCCGGGTATTATACTCCTCGAGTCGTACGTTGTAACGGTCTACGGCTTCCTTGTGATGAGTTGCTCGCCTTCTGCGAGCTTCTTTAGCTTGATTCCTCCTGATTCTCTCAGCCTTTGTTGACTCGGTTTGTGCAGGCCCTTCTGGGTCATTATCAGATATCATACTCAGAGTTTCATCATCCTAGAAGACATCTGGGGGGGTTGGAGGTCGTAAAGATGACTGATGCCCCGTCATGAAGACTTCACGAGTGTAGCCCTGGTTTGATGATCCTGGCGTAACCGATTCCAAAGTAGAGGTGCCGGAGATTAGTTCTGTTGAGGTGTCGTGTTCCTCAAAGGGCAGCTGATGTCCATACTGGTATGGAAGTTGCTGATCGATTGTGCCAACCAGCCTGGCCGGAGCTGGCTGTATTGGCCAATGGATGATGTTACCCTCCTTGGTAGAGCTAAAGACGAGTCCTTGCTGAGCTCCAGTCAAAGGTATCTCTTGATACTCTTTGAACTTTGAGTCAATTAGGTCTTGGAGGTTTTGAGCTAAGTTCCGTAGTCCGAAGGTGATGCCATGTTTGATCTCCGGGTCCTTTTCGTTCTCCGAATTTGGGTTCGAGTAGGAGTCGGGTACTTCAAGTTGGCTCTCGGAATCTCGCGGATCTTGAACTGCGAGGTTTGCTAGGTTCCGAGTGAGATCATCCATCTTTGGCATAGCTTGCACTTCCGGATCAGTGTGAAGTTGTCGATGCAGCTTTCCTTGATCATCTGCGATGCAAGTCCATGAGCCAAAAACAAAAATTGATCCCGCCGAGAACATGTTGTCGCGGTTCGCCGGGCTCTTGGTCGTCGAATCACCGAAAGCCCCTACCTGGCGTGCCAGCTGTCGGTGTTTGTTAACCGGCAACTCATCTTGAGTAATCTCAGACGATTTGTTCGGTGGGGATCGACGTTCGTAGGACTCGGCGAGTACATAGGGACAGCGATTTATAATGGTTCAGGCCGCTGAATAGCGTAATACCTTACGTCCAGTGCGGCATGTGCCTTGTGTAAGATTATGATTCAATGTTCCCTCTTCTAAGCCCGCGCCCGCTTCCCCTTATATATCCGGGTGAAGCATTGCACAGACCGAGTCCTAGTCGGTTACAACAGAGGAGTCCTATTCTAATTACACGACTTCCTTTAAGAACTCGACTAAGTTACAGTGAGAGTCCTAATCCAAGTACGCTTCGTATCAAGTCTTCGGATCTCTCGTGCCGTCCGGGATTAGTCAGAGGGATCATCTTCTGATGATATCTCTGACATCCTGGTCCATCACTCCGTTAAGTGATCGACGCGTTCAATTGGACTGAAGGGGCATTCCCGAACGGGTCCTATGCGACACAGACAAGAGACTACTAGCACAAAGAACCCATGTCCTACTACTCTAACATCCCGCCCGGTCTCAGATTAATTATCATATGGTTATCTCCATGATAGCACCAGGCTAGTCATGATCAGTATCCACCTATATGCGAGAGACAGGAAATCATCCGACTTTTACCGGTCTAAGCAGGGCTAAGCATATAAACGAGCCTAGACCTAAACAGGGATATCAAGATAATAATTGCTGTGGACAAGGTATAGTAATAATGCATCAACGGTAGCAACCAATTCCTATAACCTAATGCACAGTCATTATTAGGTTAAATTATAAAATATTTGTAAACCGCAGGGGTTAGAATGCTCCGGGGCTTGCCTTTCTCGAAGTCAGATGGACGGTGGTCGCGACACTCGGGCAGTTCTTCGACGTCGGTCCCTCCGGCTTCCTCGGTCAGGGTCTCCTCTTGGTTCGGCTCTTCCTGCGTCGGCTACTTCTGGGTCTCTTTCGTTGATCCTGTATGATGCGTAATATGTATGAATAGGATGAATGCATATAGAATGCATAGGTGATGCATAGGACTATCAACAATCAGGAGATAAACACATGTCATCTACTTCATTTTCTTCAACAAGGTAGTCCACATCATCCTAATGGTTATAAAAGACCTTAACATCTAACCAATCAATTAACCTTCCTAATTAACTTGTTAAGATGTATAATTACCACAACAACACCTACTTAATCAATTTATTCTCATCTAATTACTTGCTGAAATGAACTTATTTATTCATGCCTATAATAGCAACCCATCCTAGACAGCTTCAGAAAACTCTACAAAAATTACCCTAGATTGATAACATGCATAACAGTTCACTGTCCAAATTTTAAGCCATTTAGATTTAACCACTGTCCCCTATGAAAAAGACAAATACCATGATGAAAAGGTGCTTTGAACTACACTTCATAACAGAAAGTGTCAAACAACAGATTTCATATTTTTCTCCTAAACTTCTTAGCACAAGAGAAGTCCACAAATATTATCAGGATCAAATTCCTTATATTTTAATTACTACAAATTGTACAAGAAAATACCATTTAACCATTTTAATTGCTACTGCAAAAGTATTTCACAGAACATCTCCATATTATATTTTTCTCTGAAACTACTCATCTACACAAACTTAACAAAACTAGAGTCACATTTTTCTGAGCTATACAGAATTAGTTATGCATTTTCCAAGTTAACAGCAATTTCCTAGATTAAATTAAACTGCATATAAAAGTATCACCAAAAATGCATTTAACATTTTTCACAGGTAGATCTATTCATTCATAATGCAACAAAATTTGTTTAACAGGATTTGGACTTAAAATGAGCCTTGAATGAATTTTTGAAGCTTTTAACCCATTTCTGAAAAATTGATTTTAAAAGAAACTTAACCTAAACTGCTACGGACACACGGCGACAAACACCCGCAGACACAAACAAAAACGCTACGCGCACCCGGCTATCTCGAGCGCTAGCGTACCCAAACTTCTCTTCTTCTCTCTCCCTCTCACTGCCAAAGGGCCCCGCTGGTCAGACAACCCCACTCGCCAGCGGTCAACGGGCCCACGCGTCGGAGGCACACGGCTCCCGCCGGAGTTGACCGGTGTTTCCTCGCCGGCGACGAGGTTTCCGGCGACACCAACTACACGGCTAGACTCACCATAGCAAGGCGAACACGGTCGGCTTGGTCTCATGGCCAGAGCATCACCGGAGCAAGCTCGACGGCGGCAATGGCGGAGCGGCGGTGCGGCAACTCTACGGCGCGGCTTTGCCCGGCTAACCCAGGGCTCGGCGGCGCGAGCACTAGCTCTAGCACACCCTAAGCAACCTATTGGGCAGACTATCGAGCCTTGCCGAACTCGGCATTGCTCGGTGCCACGCACGACGGCAGTCCGCGGCGGTCATGGCGGCGACATGGCTTGGTTCCGGGCAATCTACGGCGAATGGTGGGTCTCCATCTAACCCTAAGCACCTACGGAGGGAGGCGAAGCTAGGTCGGGGATTGGCTTGGGTTGGCTTGGCCGGGAATGGCCGGTCCATGGCAAGGTCATGGCGGCGGCCATGGCGAGAACCCGAGGTTTGCACTCGGCGTTCCGCCGGCTAGAGAGGAGAAGAGGGGAAACCAACCCGCTCAGGTGGAAGAGGAGGTTAGGGCGGAGAAGTTGACGGGAGGAATCGGGCGGCGGTGCGGCGAGTAGCGAGCAATCGCTCGCCGGAGTTTGGCGGGCGGCGGCGGTTTTGGCAACTGGAGAAGATGAGCAGAGCAGGAAGGCGAGCGTGCGAGTGAGACAGCGAGTGAGTGGGCGAGCTTCTGGCTTGCAAGCGCAAGGTAGAGAGAAGGCAAAGGGGAAGGAGGGCTCGGTGCATTGCACCTGGCCAGTTCCAGTCGGGGCGGCTCCCGACCGGGCGCGGCGGCATCAGGAATCACCGGCCACGCGGTGGGCGAGCAGAGGGCGACGGGCAACGTGGCGAGGCTTGCGCAAACCGCGGGCGACGGCGAGTGGCGGTTTGGTCGGCTGGTGGAGCGGTCTCGCGGCGGCGAGGCGGTTTCTGCCGGCGGAGGTGAGCGGCGCGCGCGCGGGGAGGGAGAAGGGACCGATAGGTGGGGCCCGCTGGCAGGTTTAAACTAATGAGGTTTTTGAAATTTCTTTGCTGCGCTATATCTCCCAAACTAAGCCAAACTAGGAAAAGGTCCTAAAAGCAAAGTTGCTTAGAATTTTTCAAAGAACAATTCATCCTTAAGGCTCAAGTCCAAATTCTGCTTAGAAAAAGAATTTTACTCCTAAACCATTTTTCTAATGCAAGAAATCACATTTTTTAAAACTTTTCTGAGAAATTGCTTTTAAGCAAAGTTGCTTCTTTCATCAAGACCTACAACTTTGGTTTAAAGCACTGGGTCAGAAACAGTAAGCAAAACATGGATATACTAGACACTAACAGGGACTTAAACACTCATACACACAAATTCACATGAAAGGATGAGATGTTATGCTCATGTTATGTCAAGTTATGCATTTTAGGGTTGCTTAACACCTTGGGTGTTACAGCTCTCCCCTCCTTAAGGAAATCTCATCCCGAGATTTGGATTACGAACCATTTCTTATAAAAGTGTGGATACACCTCCTTTAGATAGTCGTCTGTTTCCCAAGTAGCATCTCGATCATCTTGTTCACTCCAAGATACTTTGTATTGCTTTACTATTCTTCCGCGAGTCGCTCTTTCTTTTTCGTCAAGCACTCGACACGGTTCCACTGAGTAGGTGAGGTCAGATTGCAACTTGATACGGGCTGGTTGTACCTCTTCTTCCGGCACTCGAAGACACTTCTTCAATTGCAAGACATGGAACACAGGAAATATATCTTTCAGATGCTCTGGTAACTGTAGCTGATAAGCTACTTCTCCCCTCTTTTTCGCAATCCTGTATGGTCCCACAAACCTTGGCACTAATTTTCTTTTGACCCCAAAGCGCTTAACACCCTTCATAGGCGAAACCTTTAAATAGACATAGTCACCGGTATTGAATTCAAGTGGTCTTCTTCGTTTATCAGCATAGCTTTTCTGTCGAGACTGTACAGCCGCCATATGTTGCTGAATAATTCTAACTTGTTCTTCTGCTTCTCTAATGAAATCAATTCCATAGTACTGACGTTCCCCTGGTTCAACCCAATTTATTGGTGTTCTGCATCTTCTACCATATAAAGCTTCAAAAGGCGCCATCTGTATACTCTCTTGATAACTGTTGTTGTAAGCAAATTCTGCCAAAGGCAACCATTTTTCCCAAGAACCTTTCGCTGATATTACACAGGCTCTTAGCATATCTTCTAACACTTGATTTACTCTTTCAGTCTGTCCTGACGTTTGCGGATGGTAGGCTGAACTTCGAATCAATTTCGTGCCTAACTCCTTTTGCAGCTTTTCCCAAAATGGTGCAGTGAACTGTGGTCCTCGGTCCGAAACTATGACCTTCGGTATTCCATGTAGACGATCAATCTGACTCACATAGATCTCCGCGTAATCTGGTGCTTTATAGTTGGTCCTGACCGGGATAAAATGTGCTGTTTTGGTGAGACGGTCCACGATTACCCAAATCGAGTCATTTCCCTTTTGAGTGATGGGCAACCCGGTGATAAAATCCATGCTCACCTCTTCCCACATCCATTCTGGTAGAGCTAACGGTTGAAGCATTCCGGCTGGCTTTAAGTGAATAGCCTTCACTCGACAACATGTGTCACACCTAGCCACATAAGCAGCAATTTCTTTCTTCATTTTAGTCCACCAAAATCTCTGACGCAAATCTTGATACATCTTCGCACTTCCAGGATGGATAGATAATTTAGACAAATGCGCTGCATCCATGATCCGATTTCTGATTTCTCTATCTTTGGGTACCACTAGTCGCTGGTCAAACCACAGAACTCCATCGTCATCAACTCGAAAATGCTTATCTGATTTCGTTGCAACTCTGAGCCTTTCCTTGATATGGTAGATCCCCTTATCAGTTTTCTGTCCCTCTAAAATTTGATCCACTAATGCACTGTGTAACTCTAAATCATGTAGTACTGCAGAATGCATTAGACTGAACTCATCTTCTGGTAGCAACTTCATAGCGTTACAATGCGATTTACGACTCAAGGCATCGGCTACCACATTTGCTTTACCGGGATGATAGTGAATCTGCATATTGTAATCTTTAATTAACTCAAGCCATCTTCTCTGCCTCATGTTCAATTCTGCCTGAGTGAAGATATACTTAAGACTTTTATGATCTGTGTATATATTACAGACATTACCAAGCAAATAATGTCTCTAAATCTTTAGAGCGTGCACGACTGCAGCTAATTCCAAATCATGTGTCGGATAGTTCACTTCATGCTTCCTTAATTGTCGAGATGCATACGCGATTACTCTGCCTTCTTGAATAAGAACACAACCTAAGCCAACCTTCGATGCATCACAAAAAACATCAAATGGCTTCTCAATATCTGGCTGAGCTAAAACAGGAGCGGTGGTCAATAGCTTCCGCAAGGTACGGAAAGCAGTTTCGCACTCCTCTGTCCATTCAAACTTGTGATTCTTCTACCACAAGCTTGTCATAGGCTTTGCAATCTTGGAGAAATCTGGAATGAATCAGCGATAGTATCATGCTAAGCCTAAGAAACTCTGAATCTCACCGACTGTTGTAGGAGCCTTCCAATCCATTACTTCCTGAACTTTACTGGGATCAACCGAGATTCCCTCTTCAGATAAAATATGACCAAGGAAGTGTACTTTCTTCATCCAAAACTCACACTTACTAAACTTAGCATAGAGATTATGCTCTCTAAGTCTAGATAAAATAATCCTCAGATGTTCTACATGGTCGTCAGCATTTTCTGAATAGATTAAGATATCATCGATGAACACTACCACAAACTTGTCCAGTTCCGGCATGAACACGGAGTTCATCAAACTCATGAAGTATGCTGGAGCATTTGTCAACCCAAAGGACATGACAAGATACTCATATAATCCGTATTTGGTTGAGATAGCAGTCTTTGGGATATCTTGTGGTCGTATTCTGATTTGATGGTAACCGGATCTCAAATCAATCTTGGAAAACACCTTGGCTCTGGATAACTGGTCAAAGAGGATATCTATGCGTGGTAACGGATACTTATTCTTGACAGTCACAGCATTGAGCGGACGGTAATCCACACACATGCGTAATGACTTGTCTTTCTTCTTCACAAACAAAGCTGGGCATCCCCATTCTGACACACTAGGTTGAATGAACCCCTTGTCTAAGAGTTCCTTGATCTGGGTTTTGAGTTCTGCCAATTCATTGGGCGGCATACGATATGGCCTTCTAGAGATCGGTGCAGTTCCTGGTAATAACTCTATTGCAAATTCTACTGCTCTTTTGGGTGGTAACCCTGGTAACTCGTCCGGGAAAACATCAGGGAAATCCCTGACAACTGGAATTTTGGAGAGGTCCTCTATAGCAAGAGTGCAAGATAGGTCAACAAAATCGGCACCTCAGGGAAGAGATACGCGAAGTTTGTTACCTGTCCGACTATCAGATAAGGTAAGAGTTCTGTTCGCAGTGTCTAATACCGCGTTCCACATGGTCATCCAACTCATACCCAGGACTACATCCATACTTAGTCCACGCAAAACTACTAAATTAGCTCCAAATTTATGCCCTCCAATATCGATGGATGCATTACAAACCATATGTCTAGACAACACGCTACTCCCAACGGAGCTCACGCGAAACCCATAGTGCATTTCAGACATTTCCTGGTTATGCTTTTGTGCAAATGCCTTACTCATAAAAGAATGCGATGATCCAGTATCAAACAAAACAACTGCAGGATAATGGTTCATAAGACACATACCGGCAGTCACGGGCTCTCCTGCACGAGCTTCTTCAGCAGTCATATTATGCAGACGTGCAGGATAAGTGGCCTACTGCTTCTTTGGGTGTGGGAAATATCTTGCAAAGTGCCCCTCTTGGTTGCAATTAAAGCATGGCCCACGAACTAGAGGCTTGCTTCCGGCTGAGCTGCCTTGACCCACTCGAGTTTGATTTGCTGCTATTTTGTACGGCCTTTGACCACGCTGAGCTTGCTGCTGACCCTTCTTCTGAGGCGGCCTGAAATGAGCCCCAGGCGCTGGTGGTCGATAGTGAGAACGCTGGGCTGGTGGTCCCCTAAGCTGGGATGGTCCAGATTCCAAGGTCCTCTTTCTAACCTTGCTTGCAGCATGCTTATTGTTATGATTTTCCTGAATCAAGCAGTCACTGATAAAGTCATTGAAGACGGTACGGGACGAAGTACCCACTGATTTTCCTAGCTTGGTATTTAGCCCTCTCTTAAAACTAGCTATTTTCTTAGCGTTAGTGTCTACAAAGTCCGGAACATAACGAGACAAAGAGTTGAATAGGTGATGGTACTCGGTAACAGATCGAGTCCCTTGTGTCAGGCTCATGAATTCTGCCACCTTCATCTGAGTCAAGCCTGGCAGGATATAATGCCCTCGAATAGCTTCCATGAACATCCTCCAAGTGACAGGTGTACGCGCAGGATAGGTGGTGTGATGATGTCCCCACCAGATTCCGGCTGGTCCCTGCAGTTGATGTGCAGCATACTCTGCTTTTAGCTCTTCTGTAAGTCTGAGCAGCCGAAATTTCTGCTCCATGGTATGCAGCCATTCTTCTGCTTCCAACGGTTCTGTGGCTTCTTTGAAGATTGGTGGTTTTGTATCCAGAAAGTCCTTGAAAGAGCTGTACTGATTTGGCTCTGGGCGTTGATTGCCCTGTGCCAAATTTTCGTGCAGAAGTGCCTCGATGTTGCGCTGACTTCCCAGAAATTGACCAAAGAGTTGCTCGGCCGTGGGTGGTGGAGGAGGTGGTGGATTGCGGTTCTCTCTATTATCATCATTACCCCCACTACCGCCTGCTCCACTGCGAGTCATTGTCATCTGCATGTATCGATAGCAATGATCATTAGGCGATGTTGCCGTTATCGTAGAGAATAATAAACCATGCCAACGGAAATTATTCGGAAAATAAATTCGCCAAACAATTGCAGAGGCATAATCGATTTCAATCCACATCACAGCATCACATAATAAAAGTGCTCATCACATAACATGCAAAAGCCAACATAACATCCATAGGTGCCCATGCATATGGGACTTTTTAAAAGGTCTTGCGCCATGCGCACAAAGGTTCACAACACAACCTTACAACATCCATGATAACTACAAAAGATCAAGCGTACAAGATACGCGACATAAGTTCACCAGGCGCTAAACAGTCAGCTAGCCTACTCCCTATCGACATCTTCATCATTATCGTCATCGTCGCTTGAGATATTTGAAGAACCACTAGAAGAAGCACGAGGATCTGGGTCCTCCTGAGGAAAGATGGGGTTCCTCTCGTTCTCGCGGCGATGAATCTCCTCTTGTAGGCGGTCATTGTAGTCCTGGAGATGGTGAAGCTGTAACTCCAAGTCTCCCACCTGAAGCCGGAGAAGCATGTTCTGCTCAGTCGCATGTATGCCCTCAAGGAACACACCTCGAAGTGACTCCTCAGTCTCTACCATCATCATGGATAGGAAAGTCGTCATCCCTTGCTGATCACTAAGCTGTTGCGTCGTCTCCTGCTCCCTCTGATGAGCCTGGTCCCTCTCGACAGTCATGTGAGCTAGTTGTGTGGTGAGGAGGTCTATCTCTGTAGCATGCTCCTACTAACTCTGGTGATGTGCAGCCATCTCCTCGCTGAGAATATGGTCCAGGTGGTCATAGCTACGAGACAAACACCCATAGGTAGCCATGAGTGCAGCCATAGCACTCCTAGCTGGTCCTGCGCAATGCTCTCGCTCCAGAGAACTGGCCTCAAGTACAGTGGCACCTAGCTGACGCCACACTGACTGGTAAGGGTCCATCGTAGGAAAGATGCTAGCAGTGGCTTGCGCAACCACCTCCGGGTGATCCTCCATAATGTCCCGAAGGACAGTATAGGCAATCTTGTTAGCTCCATCCCACGGGGTCCTACCCTGCAGTGCGAACACCCAGCGGCACCATACATGATCCTGTGGATCACGGCTGGGCACGTCCACCTCAACTGTGTACATGTAGCGATCCTTGGAAAGCTGGACACGATGCTAATCATACTGCGGCTCCTGGCCCTCCTGGTATCCAACCAAGTGCAGCACCCTCCACAAGATGGTAGGCATGCCGAACTCCTCCAGAAAGTCCTCTGATCCCTCAGCAGTCCAGGGTCCCAACATGTAATTTGGCCTCTTGCCTCCAGTCGACTTACGGGCTGTGCGCTTGGTGCGGGCCATCTGAAAGAAGTTTATCCACATAGTTTTTAATTAGTTGAGAACAACTTTTATTAGGAAGTACGGTACGATAATCATAAGGAAGGAAGTAAGATTAATGCAAGGTTGTATGATCATGATGCATGTGTGCAACATACGTCCTCACTTTCTAATAATCTAACGGCTAGACGGTGGCATACACATTCACTCATAGCATTAACTAACGTACTACACGTTCGCAAGTTAGCGTACCTGCAGAAAATCATTTCAGCCTTGCCCACAGTATGAATATTATGCATTGCTGAAATTAAATCTAATACTAACTTAGGTGCACACCCAGTATACACGTAAGCAGTATATGCACCCATCGAATGAAATACTCTCACAATTAAGTACCTTCACATATACTTGTGTGTAATAGGTATATGCTCCAATACCAATCTAACACACCCCTAGATCGGCGGTTATCCGATCATGCTCTCACAACTCGCTCATTACCTTGGCGTAGAGGCAAATTGATCCATACATTACTATCCCGAAGAATAGCACCCATACAATTTCACCCTTGCCGTATGGATGACAGAACAACATAATTTAAATATGATGCACGACCCCCAAGTTAGTACTTACATAGCCACCTAAGATCCTATTGGCCATAAGGACTTGGTCACTGGCACACTTTAGTTTTAATTCTTACAAATTTTCAAATCCTACTATAACTATAAGTTGGTAATTACAGTTTTATCTTTGTAAAATACTGTTTTCAAATATACTTATGAACAGTACACTGAACTATGCTCCGATGCCAGCTGTAACAGAACCGACCAATTTGCACCAGATTAAGCACTGAAATCTCTGCTTGGCGCAAAGATCATCAAGTACTTAAGCTCGTACAAACCCGGTAGTCCGGAAATCTCGAAGGATTTCAAATCATTTCAACATTCAGCCAAGATCGTACTAGTTCAATGACATGCCCACAAGTTACATCACAGTTGCACATAGTTCAATTACATCAGAGTACGAAATAATATTACAAACCATAGTTTTTGAGTAGTAGCAGAAGCAACATAGTCTTAAACATAAGTTTGGATTGTTCTCAATATAGTGCCATTTATCTGACCAGGTCCCTAAAAGCATCAGATAAGATAAGTGGTGACCATGCCCATGGTCTAGTCATCTCCCGTAACTGGGTACAGGCAGTTCTCGCAGTAGCCATAGAAGCATTGGCTATCTGCAACAACAAGGGAATAAAACCCTGAGTACGAGAAGGTACTCAGCTAGACTTACCCGTCATAAACCAGAAATAAAGTGACTCCAAGGATCATGCAAGGCTATATCTGGGGTTGGCCATACTTACCTTTGCCTAAAAGCATTTTCATTATTAGGTAATCATCATTAGAGTATTAGCAGTCAATTTTATGTAATTAATCTGATGAACTAGATTTGCACCTGATCTAGAGCAATCACTTGGCTAATTAATCAAGCAAGAGTGACTATTTCAACAATAGCCTTTCAGATTCAACATCATAACCATTTTTAGTTCCATAAGTTCTACGGGCGATGGTCTACAGTCAATTGCTCATTGTCCAGCAGCGATGGCGATTATAATCGATTCCTACCCAGCTGGGGATAAAATGTCTCACACTCGCCCGACACATCCAGCTACGGCAGTCGTAAGCTACCAGTCAGGAGATTCGAGAACACAACGCGCGGGACGGCCATGGGCCCTTCTACACCAGGGGTTATCTCAGTGCCAGGTCGCTCAAGCTATAGCTACCCACGGTCATGCCAGGTCGATCAGGCCCTGCCTGCCCTCGGACCATGCTAGGTTGATCAGAATAGCTGCCCACGGTACAGCTGAGGCCCTGGGTGTTAGGCATCAACATCTCCATCACCGGCTCGAATAACCTTACTCGGCTTCACGGGAGGTACTCCGACCTACTCCGTTAAGTGATCGACGCGTTTAATTTGACTGAAGGGGCATTCCCGAACGGGTCCTATGCGACACAGACGGGAGACTACTAGCACACAGAACCCATGTCCTACTGCTCTTACATCCCGCCCGGTCTCAGATTAATTATCACATGGTTATCTCCATGATAGCACCAGGCTAGTCATGATCAGTATCCACCTATATGCGGGAGACAAGAAATCACCCGACTTTTACCGGTCTAAGCAGGGCTAAGCATATAAACGAGCCTAGACCTAAACAGGGATATCAAGATAATAATTGTTGTGGATAAGGTATAGTAATAATGCATCAACGGTAGCAACCAATTCCTATAACCTAATGCACAGTCATTATCAGGTTAAATTATAAAACGTTTGTAAACTGCATGGGTTAGAATGCTCTGGGGCTTGCCTTTCTCGAAGTCAGATGGACGGTGGTCGCGGCACTCGGGCAGTTCTTCGACGTCGGTCCCTCCGGCTTCCTCGGTCAGGGTCTCCTCTTGGTTCGGCTCTTCCTGCGTTGGCTGGTTCTGGGTCTCTTCCGTTGATCCTGTATGATGCGTAATATGTATGAATAGGATGAATACATATAGAATGCATAGGTGATGCACAGGACTAACAACAATCAGGAGATAAACACATGTCATCTACTTCATTTTCTTCAATAAGGTAGTCAACATCATCCTAATGGTTATGAAAGACCATAACATCTAACCAACCATTTAACCTTCCTAATTAACTTGTCAAGATGTATAATTATCACAGCAACACCTACTTAATCAATTTATTCTCATCTAATTACTTGCTGAAATGAACTTATTTATTCATGCCCAAAACAGCAACCCATCCTAGACAGCTTCAGAAAAATCTACAAAAATTATCCTAGATTGATAACATGCATAACAGTTCACTATGCAAATTTTAAGCCATTTGGATTTAAACACTGTCCCCTATGAAAAAGACAAATACCATGATGAAAAGGTGCTTTGAACTACACTTGATAACAAAAAGTGTCAAACAACAGATTTCATATTTTTTTCCTAAACTTCTTAGCACAAGAGCAGTCCATAAAAATTATCAGGTTCAAATTCCTTATATTTTAATTACTACAAATTATACAAGAAAACACCATTTAACCATTTTAATTGCTACTGAAAAGTATTTTACAGAATATCTCCATATTATATTTTTCTCTGAACCTACTCATCTACACAAACTTAACAAAACTAGAATCACATTTTTCTGAGCTATACATAATTAGTTATGCATTTTCCAAGTTAACAGTAATTTCCTAGATTAAATGAAACTGCATATAAAAGTATCACCAAAAATGCATTTAACATTTTTCACAGGTAGATCTATTCATTCATAATGGAACAAAATTTGTTTAACAGGATTTGGACTTAAAATGAGCCTTGAATGACTTTTTTAAGCTTTTAACCCATTTCTGAAAAACTGATTTTAAAAGAAACTTAACCTAAACTGCTACGGACACACGGCGACAAACACCCGCAGACACAAACAAAAACGCTACGCACACCCGGCTATCTCGAGCGCTAGCGTACCCAAACTTCTCTTCCTCTCTCTCTCCCTCTCACTGCCAAAGGGCCCCGCTGGTCAGACGACCCCACTCGCCAGCGGTCAACGGGCCCACGCGTCGGAGGCACACGGCTCCCGCCGGAGTTGACCGGCGTTTCCTCGCCGGCGACGAGGTTTCCGGCGACACCAACTACACGGCTAGACTCACCATAGCAAGGTGGACACAGTCGGATAGGTCTCATGGCCAGAGCATCACCGGAGCAAGCTCGACGGTGGCAATGGCGGAGCGGCGGCGCGGCAACTCTACGGCGCGGCTTTGCCCGGCTAACCCAGGGCTCGGCGGCGCGAGCACTAGCTCTAGCACACCCTAAGCAACCTATTGGGCACACTATCGAGCCTTGCCGACCTCGGCATTGCTCGGTGCCACGCACGGCGGTAGTCCGCGGCGGTCATGGCGGCAACATGGCTTGGTTCCAGGCAATCTACGGCGAATGGTGGGTCTCCATCTAACCCTAAGCACCTATGGAGGGAGGCAAAGCTAGGACGGGGCTTGGCTTGGGCTGGCTTGGCCGGGAATGGCCGGTCCACGGCAAGGTCATGGCGGCGGCCATGGCGAGAACCCGAGGTTTGCACTCGGCGTTCCGCCGGCTAGAGAGGAGAAGAGGGGAAACCAACCCGCTCAGGTGGAAGAGGAGGTCAGGGCGGAGAAGTTGACGGGAGGAATCGGGTGGCGGTGCGGCGAGTAGCGAGCAATCGCTCGCCGGAGTTCGGCGGGCGGCGGCGGTTTTGGCAACTGGAGAAGATGTGCAGAGGAGGAAGGCGAGCGTGCGAGTGAGAGAGCGAGTGAGTGGGCGAGCTTCTGGCTTGCAAGCGAAAAGCGGAGAGAAGGCAAAGGGGAAAGAGGGCTCGGTGCATTGCACCTGGCCGGTTCCCGTCGGGGCGGCTCCCGACCGGGCGCGGCGGCGTCAGGAATCGCCGGCCACGCGGTGGGCGAGCAGAGGGCGACGGGCAACGTGGCGAGGCTTGCGCAAACCGCGGGCGACGGCGAGCGGCGGTTTGGTCGGCTGGTGGAGCGGTCTCGCGGCGGCGAGGCAGTTTCTGCCGGCGGAGGTGAGCGGCGCGCGCGCGGGGAGGGAGAAGGGACCAACAGGTGGGGCCCGCTGACAGGTTTAAACTAATGAGGTTTTTGAAATTTCTTTGCTGCCCTATATCTCCCAAACTAAGCCAAACTAGGAAAAGGTCCTAAAAGCAAAGTTGCTTAGAATTTTGCAAAGAACAATTCGTCCTTAAGGCTCAAGTCCAAATTCTGCTTAGAAAAAGAATTTTACTCCTAAACCATTTTTCTAATGCAAGAAATCACATTTTTTAAAACTTTTCTGAGAAAGTGCTTTTAAGCAAAGTTGCTTCTTTCATCAAGATCTACAACTTTGGTTTAAAGCACTAGGTTAGAAACAGTAAGGAAAACATGGATATACTAGAGACTAACAGGGACTTAAACACTCATACACACAAATTCACATGAAAGGATGAGATGTTATGCTCATGCTATGTCAAGTTATGCATTTTAGGGTTGCTTAACACCTAGAGTGTTACAAGTTTGAGTCTCGTTCTTCTAACGGTGTATTTTTGGGTTATGGCACTCATACTCGTGCATATCGTGTACTTAACCTTGATACTAACCGAGTCATGGAGACATCCGATGTCACCTTCGACGAGACCATGGTTTGTCCTTCTTCTCATGTTGAGCGTGTAGGTGAACATGAGGTTGGCGAGCCTCTTTTTGATGATGAGGAAGAGGGTGCTGAAGGGATAGATGACCCAACACCTCCTCCAACTGCTGTGCCGCAAAGAGCGGCCTCTACTACCACTCACGGCCCCGATCCTTCTTCCTCGATGACTTGGGGGCCGTGGGATCCGCCACCTCGAGCGGTACCTTTTGTACCCGAGGAGGCACCAGCTGCTGTTGAGGGGGAGGCTACATCAGCTCAGGAAGCGCCTCGACACATTCAGCACCAACACCCACCTCAACAAATGATCGGCAGCATCGGCGAACGTGTCACTCGGTCAAGGTCACAACAAATCTCTCACTTTGCTCATTCTGCATTTGTTGCTGATTTTGAACCCTGAGATGTTGGACACGCTTTGACGGATCCGGATTGGGTCAATGCCATGCATGAGGAGCTTGAGAACTTTGAGAGAAATCGGGTTTGGGTTCCTGTTCCTCTTCCTCCTGAGTGTCACCCTATTGGGACAAAATGGGTTTTCAAAAACAAACAAGGAGAAGATGGCCATGTTGTGAGAAACAAGGCCAGACTTGTAGCCCAGGGGTACAGTCAGAAGGAGGGGATAGACTATGAGGAGACTTTTGCTCTTGTAGCTCGTTTAGAGGCGATTAGGATACTCTTGGCTTATGCTGCATCCAAAGGGTTTAAACTTTTTCAAATGGATGTCAAGAGTGCCTTCTTAAACGGCTACATAGAAGAGGTGGTGTATATGAAACAACCCCCCGGTTTCGAAAATCCCAAGTTTCCAAACCATGTTTTTAAACTTCACAAAGCTTTGTATGGTTTGAAACAAGCCCCTAGAGCCTGGTATGATAGGTTGAAAACCTTTTTGCTTGCTAAGGATTTGAAAATGGGATGTGTGGATAAAACGCTCTTTCTCCTCAAGCAAGGCAGTGACACTCTCTTGGTCCAGATTTACGTGGATGATATCTTTTTCGGTGGTTCTTCTCACGCTTTGGTTGCCAAGTTTGCAGATACTATGAGCAGGGAGTTTGAGATGAGCATGATGGGCGAGTTGATGTTTCTCCTCGGATTGCAAATCAAGCAATCTCGAGAGGGAACGTTTGTGCACCAGGGTAAGTATACCAAAGATATCCTGAAGAAATTCGATATGGGTGAGGCCAAGCCTCTTCCAACACCCAAGTCGACCATGACAGCCCTGGATGCGGACAAGGATGGAGAAGCGGCGGACCAGAAGGAGTACCGGAGTATGATCGGGTCGCTGCTGTACCTGACGGCAACACGCCCGGACATTCAGTTCGCGGTGTGTCTTTGCGCGCGATATCAGTCATCGCCGCGCACCTCTCACCGTCAGGCGGTCAAGCGCATTATGAGATACTTATGCTTCACACCTGAGTTTGGGATTTGGTATTCTGCTTCCTCCACCCTTTCCCTTTGCGGTTATTACGATGCCGATTTTGCTGGTTGTCGCATTGAGCGCAAGTCCACTTCTGGGACTTGTCAGTTTATTGGTTCTTCTCTTGTATCGTGATCTTCTCGCAAGCAGTCTAGTGTCGCCCAGTCTACCACGGAGGCTGAGTATGTTGCTGCGGCTAGCTGCTGTTCTCAATTGCTTTGGATGATGGCCACTTTGCGTGATTTCGGTCTGAGCTTTTCTCGTGTTCCTTTGCTTTGCGACAGCACGAGTGCTATTAGCGTCGCTAAGAACCCCGTGCTGCACTCTAAGACCAAACACATTGATGTGCGCTTTCATTTTCTGCGAGACCACTATGAGAAGGGTGATATCGACCTTCGCCATGTCGATACTCATCATCAGTTGGCTGATATTTTCACCAAGCCTTTGGACCAATCAACTTTTGCTTGGTTGAGAGGTGAGCTTGGTGTGTGTTTCCCCTTTTAGATGGGGGAAACATTTTTGACTCTTGTATTATAAACTGACTTTGTGTTTTTCAGTTGGTTTCGCTTCTTTCAATTGGTCTCAGCATGCATCCTTGCATTTCATCTAGCATATTTACTTTCAGAGCTTCATGTATATAATCTTTAGAATGTGACTATGCTCTGTACAGTATTTGTTCCGATGCTTTCTGATGATGCTTGTAGCTTATGCTCTTTCTGATCACTGATACATGTTGTGAGCTGAGCTATTTTATGAATGGTGAATTTGCTTAATGAACATAAAACTTGAAAATGTTCACCATTGAGATATGCAACAAGCATGTGTAGTATATGTTGAAATCACTTGTGCTTTTCATATATGCTAGGTTGCTATGTCTCTAGTTCTAAATCATTCACTTGCTTGGTATGTTCATATGCTGTTTTAATTCTGAACCAAGTTAAGTGAATTGGAAAGATCGAGATGGGATTGCTTGTCAGCACATCACAGTTTTGAGACTGTTTCTCATTGCACTTTGAGTTAAACTTGAGCTATGTAGTGTATGACCGAAACTGTTGCTTTAAGCTTTTGATTGCTTTTGCATAGGCTTCGCACAGTTGAAAAGTTAGGCAATGACAAGCTTTCAACCTCTCACAATCGCATGCTGAAATTTGAACTTGTGTAATTTAACCGCTGCAACTCCGATAAAATCTGCATACACAAGTCTATGTTTCATTCTATAGCATGATGGTTGAACTGTGCTAGGGGTAGTTCACCTTGTATACATGTTTAGCACCTGTTTGACTTCCTGTCTATACATGCTTAGTGCTATTTTGATGGTGAATACCTTTTTGGCTGAAAACTGCTCTTTTTGCTCAAATGTTCAGATTTCGTATTTAGTGACCAGTTTGAGCCTTTGCTAGCATTCTGTGCATTTTATGAGTCCTCGGATCAGCACTTTGTCGAGCATCTTCATATTCTATCGACTATATTCCTGAAGCTGCTAACTTGCATTTTGACTCATATGCATTAGAAGGGAGCGTTATTGGGAGAAATGAGCTCTTTGGTGCATGTTTGCTTGATAGTGCATTTTCAACTAAGGGGGAGAAATTTATTTGTCAAATCATGTGCTTTCCGAAGTTGAACTAAGGGGGAGAAAATATTTGCAAATCATGTGCTTTCCGAGTTGAACCAAGGGGATTTCCCGGTTGTGTGCACTAATTGAGGGGGAGTTTGCTAATTGTGTTGAGCCTTTGCCTCTTTCTTGAGGGACTAGCAAACGTTTTCAGTTCTTCAATTGGTATCAAACTCTTTTGTTTTTGAGTTGGTAACAGTTGGTATCGAGCTTCCTCGCTAGCGGTGTTGAGCCCGTTCTGCCTCTTCTTGAGTGCTAGCTCTGTTTTGCTTGAATTTCAGTTGATTCTTCAATTGGTATCAAGTTTTCTCGCTAGCGGTGTTGAGCCTGTTCTACCTCTTCTTGAGGGCTAGCTTTGCTTTGCTTGGTTGCGTCGAGCCGTTGCCCATGTCTTTGGGAACCAAGTTGCTTTGCTCTTTCCACTTGACCTTCTTCGGCTTTGCTATGCTTTTTGGTCATTTGGTCGAGTTCTCTCTCCTTCTTCTTCCTTCCTCTATTCTATTATGATTTGTGTTGGTAGTTGACAATGCACTCATCAAGGGGGAGATTGTGGATACATGGGTGTATGCCGAGTCTCTGAGTGATGAGTGATTGTCAACTAGGATAATGCGCATGTTCTTTGGCTTGTGGTGTGTAGGTGTCGAGCACGGATACAGTGATCGAAGGCAAGGTGAAGGTCAAGTAGAGACGTGTCGTGCCAAGGGACCGAGAGTGGTGAAGGGCGGACATGAGGCTTGGACTGAGGGACCGGTGGCCTAAGGATCAGCTGTGGTGGCTGACAGCCTGGGACAGCGACAAGCGAAGACTTGCGGGTGGACGGGGTGCACGGGCGGTGCATCCCTTCTACGGCTCGGTTTGGTGGTTGAGCCACAGAAAAACCACCGAGTGGACGGTTTCTAGGTTTGGGCCTCAAAACCTGGGCGCTGATGCTTTTCGAGTTTGGGCCACAAAACTCGGGCTGAGGACGGTTTCCAAGTTTGGGCCTCAAAACCTGGGTGTTGTGGGTTTCTGAGCTTGGGCCACAAAACTCAGGCGATGGTCGGCTGGTTTCCCGGTTTGGGCCTCAAAACCGAGGGTTGGCTGTGAAGGCTGGTTTCCCAGTTTGGGCCACAAAACCGGGGGCGACGTCCGGGAAAAGGACAAGCAGAGCGGTGGCGGCATGTGGCGGCGATCGGTGAGGTTGCGTCGAGGCAATGCTACCAGTTGTGCGGGCGTGGCCATCGGATCACCACCTACCATAAGTTGGTCCAGAATAACCCTACGGTTTAGCTGGTTCGCTCTGTAAGTAGTTAGGGGTAGAGTGGGAATTAGAATTAGGATAAGTAGGGGGAGACACCCACCTCCCCATCTATCTCAGTCATTTGCTCTTTGCCTTCTAGGTTTTCCTGCTCTCCCAATCCCCTGCTGTAGCAACTGAGATCCGCAGAGAACCATACCTCTGATTTCTGCGGATCTCAGTTTGCTACAGCAGGGAATATGGAGAGCAGGAAACCCTAGAAGCAAAAGAGCAAATGACTGAGATGAAATGGGAGGTGGGTGTCTCCCTCTACTTATCCTAATTCTAATTCCCACTCTACCCCTAACTAATTACAGAGCGAACAAGCTAAACCCTAGGGTTATTCTGGATTAACTCAAAGATAGTTGTGATCCGACGGCCACGCCCGCACAACTGGTAGCGTTGCCTCGACGCAACCTCACCGATTGCCGCCACGGGCCGCCACCGCTCTGCACGTCCTTTTCCTGGACTTCGCCCCCGGTTTTGAGGCCCAAACTGGGAAACCAGCCTTCACGACCAACCCCCGGTTTTGAGGCCCAAACCGGGAAACCACCCGTCCATCGTTTGAGTTTTGTGGCCCAAACTCAGAAACCCGCAGCATCCAGGTTTTGAGGCCCAAACCTGGAAATCGTCCTCAGCCCGAGTTTTGTGGCCCAAACTCGGAAACCATCAGCACCCAGGTTTTGAGGCCCAAACCTGGAAACCGTCCACTCGGTGGTTTTTCTGTGGCTCAACCACCAAACCGAACCATAGAGAGGATGCACCGCCCGTGCACCCCGTCCATCGACACGTGTCCCCAGGTCCTCGACCCGAGCAACACTGTGTCCCGCAAGTCTCTGCTCGTCGCTGTCCTAGGCTGTCAGCCACCACAGCTGATCCTCAGGCCAGTGGTCCCTCAGTCCAAGCCTCACGTCCGCCCTTCACCGCTCCCGGTCCATCGGCACGGCACATCTCTACTTGACCTTCACCTTGCCCTCGATCACTGTCTCCATGCTCGACACCTGCACAACATAAGCCAAAGAACATGCGATCAAACCCGTTGACAATCACTCATCACTCGAGACTCGACATACACCCATGTATCCGCATTAATGATCTTGATCAAAATCTGATTAGAAGCTTCGGCATGTCCATTAGCTTGAGCATAATATGGAGACGAGTTAATCAACTTAAAGCCTGTGCTGGCAGCAAAATCCTGAAACTCTTTTGATACAAACATCTTTCCCTGATCCGTAGTAATAGTTTGAGGAACACCGAATCGATAAATGATATGCTCTTTAATGAACTTGATTACGGTACCCGATGATGCTTCCTTCAAAGGAACAGCTTCAACCCACTTAGTAAAATAGTCAGTCGCTACTAACACAAACTTGTGTCCCTTGCTGGATGCCATAAATATTTGTCCAATCAAATCTATTCCCCATCCTCTAAATGGGGGATGGCTTTGTGATTGGATTCATAGCTGATGCCGGAGATTTCTGAATATTACCGAATCTTTGGCACTGTTGACATCCTTTATAATATCTAAAACAATCTTCCAAAATAGTTGGCCAAAAATATCCTGCTCTTCTGATCATCCACTTCATTTTATGAGCAGACTGATGTGCACCACAAATTCCTTCATGGATTTCTCCCATCCGAACCTTGGCCTCTTCTTGATTGATACATTTAAGAAGTACACCATCGATTGTTTTGTGATGAAGGACCGAATTGGCGACCAGAGGGGGGGGGGGTGAATGGGAGCCTCAAAATTTCTTTCGAAATGTTTAGGCCTTTGTCCCAGAAAAACAACCCCAAGAACAAAGCCAACACATGTGATGTCCACGACCCAAGTGATTGGGTGGTTGTTCCCTAGGAACACAACGAGACACCACAAAAACTCCCTTGCCCAAATCCACGCAAGTCAACTAGTGACAAAATGAACTTTGGGTAACCTCAACCTCCCCCGAGCAATGCGACGGGGATTCAGGCTTTTTTGCAAAGCGGGAAGCCCTGTTTCTGTTGAGCACGGAGTCGGGAATCCAACCAAAAAAGCGGAACTCAAATCCAAAGCCAAATGGACAAGCTACGGACAAAACAGCGCGGAACCAGCTGCATCGGACGCTGGGGAGCGTCCGATATGTTCACGTCGGACGCGTCCGATGTGAACAGGACCTTCCTGGAACCTTACTATGTAGCCATCGGACGCTGCTACAGTAACAGCTCAACGTCCGATGCCAGCGTCCGATGTAGGGCCGGTGCGTCCGATGAAAACAGTAGCGTCTGATGCCCTGACACCAGACGCGTCCGATGCAAAAAGAGGGTTTTTGGAACCTCATTGCATGACCATCGGATGCTGCACTGTAGCATCCAATGCCAGCGTACGATGCCCCTTCAAAAAAAAAGAAACTGACACGTGGCAACGGCGCGTCCGATGCTACTCGGGTCAGCGTCCGATGCCAAGAACACGAGCGTCCGATGCCCCCAAAACTGTGCTGTTCTTTCGCCGATTCAACTCGATCTCCCTCAAATCAAAAGCTCTAAGGCTCAAACTTCTTGTGAGGGGTCACAAGGATGTTAGTGAGCTACTCCTAAGAGATCATGGCTCGAACCTAACTCCAAACCGATGAATCGAAAGATTTCGGGGCAAAGGAGCAAGAATGTGATCCAAAACAAAATCCGCCTGATCTACTAGCTCGTGAGGAATTAGAGAAAACCCTTCGGTAGAAAGATGTCTCTCACGATGCTCTAGGAGATGGTTCAAACGGATTTGCGAATCTTCCCTCGAAACAAGAAATCTTGTGAAGATTGAAAGAGGGGAATACGTGCAACACGAAGAACAAAAACGCAAGACAAATTGAAGCAAGAATTTGATCCTTGGATTCAGCAAGATGAATCGTATTAGCGCTCGGTGTATTGGGTTACAAGCCACTCCTAGCAACACAAAGCCCGGATGGCAAAAAGCTCAAGAACAAGAGCCCTCTCTCCTCTAACCCTAGCCTTCTCTCACAGGAACAAAATGAGAGTGGCACCGTCCAAGGATGGGCTGCCCTAACCAGCCCCCTTCATATATATAGGCGCACGTCCGAAGACCAAAACACCCTCTCATGAAGTACTCAACCCAAATACCCCCCAGGGGTCAAACTGTCCAACCCTAGCAGTTTTCATCTGACGGACACGCGCCTTCTCATCCTTCGCTTCGCCTCGACGCAAGCTCTAGGATGCCGCCATGTGCCGTCACCGTCGACCGCCGCGCCTTCTCACCGATAGCTTCACTGCAACGCAAGCGTCTTGGTGCCGCCACGCGTCGACCATCCTTTTGGACCTTCCCTCGGTTTTGAGGCCCAAACCGGGAAACCTGCCAGCCCAGGTTTTGAGGCCCAAACCTGGAAACCGTCCACCTCGAGTTTTGAGGCCCAAACTCGGAAACCCGCAAGCCCAGGTTTTGAGGCCCAAACCTGGAAAGCGTCCATCCCGAGTTTTGAGGCCCAAACTCGGAAACCGGCAACCCCGAGTTTTGAGGCTCAAACTCAGAAACCGTCGAGAGTAGCTTTTTGAGGCTCAGCTACCGAACCCGCACCATAGACGGGATGTGGTTCGCACACCCCAACCACCGGCACCGATGTCGATGCATGTCCAGCCTCCACGCCGGGCACAATGCCTTCGCCTTCCTTCTTGACTCGGCCGACGGCACTTGCGCTGCACGCAAGACCGTGTCCGACCTCCCGCCAAGTGCCATGACGCCATCGTCTTCGTCCCGACTCGGCCGATGCACCGCACATCCCCATGTGCTCTCGCTCGCCGATGCCACGTGCCAGCTACCACAGCTGGTCCTCTAGCCTCTCGGCCCGTCGGTCCAAGCCTGACGTCCGCCCTTCACCGCTCTAGGTACATAGGCATGGCACGTCCGCCGCACGACACGCCCATCCTTCACCGCTCCCGGTCCGTTGGCACGGCACGTCTCTACTTGACCTTCACCTCGCCATTGACCACTGTATCCGAGCTCAACACCTGCACATCAACACAGCCAAGAGACACATGTTGCACATGCACACCAACACAGAAACACCACAACTCAACGCCACCGGTTAGTCATAAGCATTAAGCACATAGCAAGATAATGACTCAACCGGGAAAAGCCTCAAACCTTCCTCATCAAAGTCAATCATTCATCATATATGTTCTCATGTGATATAATTGATCATCAAGAAGAACAAACTTCGTAGCTTTGTACCTCAATTTTCTGGATACCTGTTGTGATGGATTCCTTAAATATTCAATAATCTCAATTCTCCAATCATCACTATGGGCCACTTCATTACTTAGTATTTCAACAATCCTACCAATCAACTCATGAAAGATATAATTCATAGCCCTCTGATAAGTTGCACCGGCATTCTTAAGCCCAAAGGTCATGACTACCCACTCATATAGGCCTATAGCGCCTGGACATCTGAATGCAGTCTTATGTACATCTTCTTCAGCCATAAAAATTTGATTATAACCAACATTGCCATCCATAAAACTAATAACCTTATGTCATGCTACTGCATCAACCAACATGTCTGCCACTGGCATTGGGTAATCATCCATTGGAGTTGCTTTATTCAGATCCCTGAAGTCAATACAAACTCTCATTTTTCCTTTTTTCTTATACACAGGCACTACACTAGATATCCATTCGGCATATCTACATTGCCGAATAAAATTAGCTTCATAAAGCCGAGTAATTTCCGTCTTTACATCGGCCATAACTTCTGCTCTAATCCTCCTCGGAGCTTGTTTTACAGGCTGACTCCCATGTTTAATAGGCAGCCGGTGCTCAACCAAGGATCGATCAAGACCAGGCATTTTAGAATAATCCCAAGCAAAACACTCTTTATACTCTTTTAATAACGCAACAAATTCTTTCCTAAGCTTGGGATCCAATTTGGCACTAATGTACGTCACTCTCGGCTTATCACTGTTTCCAATATCAACTGCTTCCAATTCATCAGCAGATGTAAAACCCTTACCCATCTTAGTCTCATCTTTGTTAACTGTATAATCCATTAAATACTTTTTTGAAGCCGACTACTTGGATTGGCTGTTGACCTTCGTCAGTTGTCTTGAGAAAGTCTTCTTCATGATCAGAGGATCTAAATTCAGCAGGTAACATGAACAAAGCAGCGACATTAGCTGATGACTCACCCTTATCGGCTATCTATTTGACTTGCCAGACTTTGGGTTTCTTCTTCTGGACTTCATCGTTTCTCAACCTTTGAACCCGTCGCTTCTGGCTTTTGGTCAATCCACCAGGACACCATTGTCCCTCCTGCCAAGGATGATCATGATCGGCTAATCTTACTCCAAGCCGACTATGAACACTTTTATTTTTTATGCGTCGATCTGTATTTTCAAATCTCAACCTTTCATGTACAGATCAGCAGTTGTCTCTCGACTGCCTATATTCTTGATATTGATCACTACATTCTGTACAATTGCAAAGAGTAGTAAGTTTTAAGCCTTCATTCCAACAATGCCTGAAGAAAGGACAGTCCCAGTGATTCTTCTCTTCATCCCTGATGTGTCTTCTTTCTTCACGAGACCTCGTATACTCTTCTTCTTCGAGCCACTTTTGATATTCTCGTTCATCCTTTTCTCTTTGCATATGGCTCCTCTCCTTCTGACGTTGCCACTTGTTCAATAAGATTCTGACAGTTGGGCATCTTCTTGCTTCACCAGCTTTTGAAGTTTCAGGTTGATCATGTTGATCATTGTTTCCTTTCATCTCCTGATATTCTCTGGCTGTTAGTTGCTTCTTTGGATCAACTGTCCCAGCTGCCTTAGCGTTATCAGAAGTCAACACCCTGATTTAGCTTCGAGGTGCCAGAGCTACCATGTTTTATGGGAAAGGATGGTCGTTGATGCCCATGCCTTTGGCCTTTTCTAGGCCAATTCTCCCTTTAACGATTGCCCTCTGTATCATGTGTCTGAAAACTCGGCAATCATTAGTAGTATGGGTACCAGAATTATGAAATTTGCGGTACCTTTTATTTTTAAGCTCCTCGGCCGATGGGATAGCATGATTCCCAGTCAATTTAATTTGACCCTTCTCCAGTAACTTGTCAAATATTTTGTCGGCCTTAGTGACGTCAAAGCTGTACTTTACATCTTTCTCGGTACTTTTAACCTTTGCCCAAGACATGTACTCATTGTTTCTCCAAACCTAGTCTACAACAGCCACTTCCTCATCACTTTCATTTTCTGAATCATTGTTTTCATCTTGCAAAAAAACATGACTCTTTGCATTGTAGGCTTTCTTAGGTTTAAAGACTTGATTGTACCGATTTTGGGAATCAATACCTGCTACCTTTTTAGCCAAATCGGCCATGTTGTTACAACCAAAGCTGATTCTCTCCCTTATAGCAGGTATCAACCCTCTAATTGCAATGCTAACCACCTCTGAATCTAGCAATGTCAAGGAATAGCATTGATTCTTCATCTCTCTGAATCTTTGGAGGTACTGGCATCCAGACTCATTATTCGTTTGCCTTGTATCGATTAAATCCACTAAGCCTTTTTCCAACACTCCAAAGCTGAAATACTTATGGAATTTATCTTCCATGTCATCCCAGCTCTGAATGGAATTGGGTGGCAGAGATGAAAACCATGAAAAAACCGAACCAGATAGAGAGAGAGAAAACATTCTGACTTTGAGGGCTTGTTCATCACCAATCTCTCCGAGCTGGACTAGAAACTGGGTTACATGCTCCATGGTTGTTAATGAACCAGTTCCTGTGAACTTGGTAAAATCAGGAATTCTATACCTTGGAGGAAGAACAACCTGATCAAACCATTCTGGATACGGCTTTTTGTAACCAGTCACTTTAGATTTTGGCGTCAAACCAAATTGCTTCTGAACCAGGTCAGTTACATGACTCATTAGTTGATCAATTTGATTCACCGGCTTTTAATAGCCGATGTTCTGCCCCCCGAGGGTATTACCATTATAACCTGGGTTCTCTTGAGCGTCCAAAGTATAGAAATCAGAGACATAATGATACCCCTGAGGTATATCACCAGGTGCTACGCTCCCTTGATACGGTGGTGCGTTGAAGTCTCATGCGATGCTCCTTGTATGAGGAGCTATTTTTTGTAGCCGATGAGTACATGTTATTACTCATAATCGGCTGTTGCACTGGCTGTGGTGTCATGCCTCCAGGGTTAATCATCATCTGACCTCCATTGCCATTTGGGCCATTGATTTGAGGTCCAGTAGAAGTTCCAGCTCCTTGACTGTTTCCAACAGTATATGTTGGACCCCTTCTGTCACCACCCATGTTGAAAGCTTCTTTAATGGCGTTTGTGAGGCTGTTGAGAAAAACCTCATTATGATTTGTCAAGGTGGTAGACATTTCCTTGCCGATTATTTCTTGCATGGCATTGTGCTGGACTTGGACCATTGGATCAACATGACCATCAAAGACCACTCTTGGAAGGTGGGTTTTCTGAACGACCTTCTTATCCCTAGTCTTGCTGAAGCTTAATAGGCACAAGTGTCGATATTGATCAACAGTTTCTTCTACTAAGCGCTGAGTTTCCTCTAGGAGGTCCTCCATTTTCACGTGCAGTACTTCTTCATTGTCAAACGTCATGATTCAGACGATTGTGTCCACCGGGCGTGCCAAAAGAATGTGTTGACGCAAAATCTCGGTCGGTCATGCCAACACACTCGAGGCTCACGGTTCTCAGAGGAGTGCGGAGCAAGGTTCTGACCTCCTGAACCTTCGATAAGCGGTGGTGCTGATTCTCAGCGAAATCGACTTCAGGCATGCCAGTCAATTTGACCTATAATTGACAAGGATAAGAAAAAGATTGTTTAATAGTGGAACCTGCCGGTTTGGTACCAGACAGTTCCAAATTATACGGCTCTGATATAGCCACTTGTCTTTAGTATATTGACTACAAAGTCAACTCCCATAAAATTGCATGAAAAGCATTGAAAAAGATATGAAGCGTAACGGCTATAACATATATAAGATGAATATTTGTAATAGATAAACGACCGATAAACTTTAAAGGTATTAACAGAAAAGATCTATGCGTACGTATAAACAGCATGAAAACAACGTATCGACTAATTGCATAAGCAATTCTATTCGTTAACAGTGGGGTGTCTCCATATAGCCATAATAACAAATAGATCGATAAAAAAGCTTAAACATCAACAGTGGGGTGTCTACACGCAGCCATAATGATGGTCAAGCTAGATCACGTCTTATGCCAAGAGTCGATCCATTGATTCCAAGCCATTTAAAAGTACACATCATGAGGAAAGTGTAACTGTATCGACTATTTCAGCCGAAGCAGGGTCCATGAGGCACGAACAAGATCTATCCGTCAAAACCATGGTTCAATTTGAAACAAACAGACTTAATCTATCATATATATCAGTGGGGTTCGAAAATACAGCCGTAATAAATATGCTAGATCGAACCTATTTACTCTT
The DNA here is from genome assembly GCA_009763385.1 of Coix lacryma-jobi var. lacryma-jobi. Taxonomy (NCBI): domain Eukaryota; kingdom Viridiplantae; phylum Streptophyta; class Magnoliopsida; order Poales; family Poaceae; genus Coix; species Coix lacryma-jobi. Next base: position 79,562,788 of record CM019828.1, on the reverse strand, counting down.
AGATTAAATTGTGGTTTTATCGGATATCTCGAACGCACAACATGTAACAACCAAGATTGACAAAATAGTCGATGAGAGGCTTTATATCGGCTATTTCCTCTGTTGTGAGCGTGAATCTCAAAACAGCCGAAACTAAGCATCTTGTAAGCTTGGGCTACTTTGTCAATCTTAATTGGGCAAGATATTTGTTTCAAAACGTAAATAAACAAATTAAATCATAAAACAACATTGGTAACTTAATGAATCTACTTAGCTTGCCAAGGCAGTAGAGCCGATAACTAGTCAAGATCGACTAAAGCAAGAGATTGATCAGAGTCAGGACAGTCTCACAAAAGACAAACTTAAACTGATAACTAGCCATGCCATAGCTTAACAAGAGTTTGGTCGATGCCAATGCAGCCTTATTACACGATGACACAAGCCATTGGTGAAACTTACAAGTAAACTGGAGGTCGGTTGATGCCGATGCAGTCCTGCCTAATTGAAGGTCTCGCCGAGATCTACGTTACTCCTACTTTTAGGGTTTTGGCCAGTGGCCGATGTATTGATTGATTGGATGTATATAAAATCCGGGTTTGTAGCTATTTATAACCCGATTGACTCCTACCCTAACACGAGTAGATTACAAAAAAAAAGGTAAAAATAAAAGACGACCCGAACTTAAACTCCTTGGTCGAGTCCGCCACGTCTTCGAAGCCCATCATGCTGGTCCGTACGAATCCTCCCAGTTATGATTGACCCACACGAGCTTCCTTAATTTTCTGGCCGATTCCTTCCTTAATAAACCAGCCATTTGTGCTTACAAAATAATAATCTTCTTGGTCCAAAATCTGGTGTAAACACCGGCGTAACCGATTCCAAGGTGGAGGCACTGGAGATTAGTTTTGTTGAGGTGTTGTTCTCCTCAAAGGGGAGTTGATGTCCGTATTGGTAAGGGAGTTGCTGGACGATTGTGCCAACCAACCTAGCCGGGGCCAGTTGTATTGGCCAATGGATGATGTTTCCTTCCTCGGTTGAACTGAAAACGAGTCCCTGCTGGGCTCCTGTCAGAAGGATCTGCTGAATTTTTTGTAAATTTGATCCAATCAACTCTTGGAAGTTCTTTGATGAATTGCGCAGTCCAAAGGGGATACGGTGCCTAGAATCCAAGTCCTGTTCGGACCGAGAGTTCATGTCTGAGTAGGAGTCGGATGCTCCGGCCAGGTCCCAGATCCTTTCAATTTTTGGATTGTGAGATTTTTGAGGTCCCGGGTGAGATTATCCATCTTTGGCGTAGCTTGCGCTTCTGATTCAGGTTGAAGGTGTCGATGCAACTTTCCTTGATCATCCGCGATACAAGTCCATGAGCCAAAAACGAAAAGTGATCCCGCGGAGAACATGTTGAAGCGGTTCGTCGAGGTCTTGATCGTGGAATCGCCGAGAGCCCCTACCTGGCGCGCTAGCTGTCGGTGTTTATTAACCAGCAACTCATCTTGGGGATTCCCAGACGATTTGTTCAGTGGAGATCGGCGTTCGTAGAACTCGGCGAGTACATAGGGACAACGATTTATAATGGTTCAGGCCGCTTAATAGCGTAATACCTTACGTTCAGTGGCGGCGTGTGCCTTGTGTTATGATCTAAGATTCAATATAGGGGTATGCACCTGCTTCCCCTTATATATCCCAGTCAAGCACGACATATACCGAGTCCTAGTCGTATAAAACAAAGGAGTCCTATTCTAATTACAAGACTTCCTTTAGTAGCTCGACTAGTTTACAATACAAGTCCTAATCCATGTACACTTCGTATTATGTCTTCGGATCTTTCCTTGACTTCCCAGGACTTAATCCGAGTAGTCATCTTTGGATGATATCTCTGACATTCTGGTCCGTCAGATACTTACGTGGATACATGGGGGTGCCTTCCCTCAAGCTGAATGTTGACGTAGTCGTTCGATCTTGCAATGTAGCAGACAGGCAGTGGATATGTCCTTCCTCTATCAGAGCTTTGATTGATGTTGATGGTTGTTAAAATAGTGCACCAACAGTGGATGGAACATTCACTTGCTTGTCAGCTTTTCTTAACCTTTCAAATCGTGTGAAACTCAAATAGACAACAAAACTTGTGGAACAGATTAAGCGTTAGTGGTTGGCCATCCAAGCCTTAGTTGTCCAAAATTTCAGTAAGATCTCTTTCTCAATATTTTTATATTTTAATATTTTACGATGCAAGAGAACAGGATGAATGCATGCATATTTATTTTTATTATTATATTTTTTGTGCCACCATGGTGAACATTACTGGGTTTTTACACACCATAGAATTATTCACATGTGGTTTCATAGTTTATGATGCAATGCAGTAAGTAAAATATTTTTATTTTCTTTTCTAATGTAATGCAGAAATTAAAATGTTTGTGAATTAAATATGATGTTGCAAGAATTGATTATGGGTTAAATATGAAAATATGCAGAAAAGTAAATATGAGGATAACTACCGATTTTTACCTTTTGGCGAAGGTTCGGATATTTAGGTCCGACGAATTGGACCTTCCCTTGGTTCAGACCTCCCAAGATATGATAGACGTTTGGAAAGTTGTTATTGATTGTACCTCTTAGGTGCGGAATTTTTCTTGCATACTTTCTTTGTCTGAGTCTTCACTTCCTGTGGTTCACTATCTTGAGGTTTCTCTTCTTCTTTCTTTTTCTGAGATAGTGTCGATAGCTTCTTCTTCATGATTGGCCTCTCTATTCTTGATAGCTTGTCTTCTTTGGCGTTGAGAGCGGCGTCTTTCACTTCTATTCTTCTTGGGTGCCATTGGGTATGTAGTTGATGATGAAGTAGCATCGTATCTTTTCTCGAGGAAAGTGAAAATGGATTTCCTCTTGTAGATGATTGCACTTGTAGTGTAGAGGAATGGTCTTCCTAGGAAGAGGTGGACATCATCGTCTTCTCCCATGTCGAGGATCAACAAGCCTGTGGAGACTTCATGACCTCTAATTCTGACTACGATGTCTTCCATCATTCCTTCTTGTTTATGCCTCTTGATATGGAGTCACTCTTGTTCTTCGTTTGCCCAGTAGTTTGAAGTGAAGCGTTAATTGTGGAAGCTAGCAGCATCTTGCCCAGTGTGCATGTTCTTGTAGATCCAGGGCCTTCACTCTGTAGAATTTGGGAGTGACTTCTCCATGTTTTGCTCAAGAGTGTGTCCTGCTCATAAAGACAAGGTAGAGATCAAGTGCATGGGCTCTGTTGGTGAAAAAACACCAACAAAACTAAAATTTTTGTTTATTCCCCTCTAACCTTAGGCACATTGCACAGGACAAACTTATTGTTTATGTGTTCTATTCAATCTTAACATGAGTGATAGGATTAGAAGATGAGCATGAAAGTAGCATCTTAAAATATTTAATAGATCAGATTACTTAACCCAAGGAAGGATAATCTATGCATAAAGTGTCGATGTTTTCATGATTGAGATATATCATTTTCCAAAGGTTAGATGCACAACATTTTAGCTCATTTAGTTAAGATAGTGAGATTCAAGAGAGTAAGCTAGGAACAAAGATCAAAGGACTGAACATGTTGAGTTGATTAGGTTGGATCAAGTGAGGTACAACTTAAACATGTTTAGTTCTTTATTTATGTTCATGCTAGAATCAAGGAGAAGCTTTAAAAAGGGATGGTCACTTACCTTGAAATGTTACTTTATCTTTGGAGAGTGATTGTGCCAAACCATCTTGTGGAAGCTTCTCTTGTCTAGCTGAATGTTATTTATGAATGACTTGTCTTCTCTTGCTTGTCTCACAGTGTGCTTCAAAGGAGGAAGATCATAGTGGAATCATCTTAAAGGTATCGACCTTCCTTCTCTTTGTGTCGATTTATCAGTGAAGGTGCATTGCTCCTCGAGTATGTTGGCTAGGATCCTCTCTTTCTTGTATTAATTTTGTACTATGAGGATGTAGAGACAGTTGCACTTTCTTCTCTTGTCAAACTTTCTTGATTTCCCTTTAATTATTAGGTTGACAAAAGATTTGAAATTAGAGCTGCTACTCGAGTGCCTCCATGATAGTCTTTGTCTTTTAGTGTCACGACTGAGACTTGTTCTCAACAGTGTCTAGATGATGGAGATCTTATCGGATGTTCTTCTTGATTTGCTAGCTCAGGTATTACCTCTCCATCTTCTAATTCTTGTGGTGCAGTGGCTTCATCCTTCATGATCCCCTCCTCAATTCTTGGTAGTTGGTTCTTCCTTTGACGTCTTCTCTTGGTTCTCTTTGGCTGCTTGTTGATGGTCCTTAAACACCTGTTTTACCATCAATACTTTACCCAAAAATTCACCAAAAAGGCATGAAATGTAGTCAAATAGGTTTCAAACTAACCAAATTCCACATGTCCATAGATTTTTATTTGAATACAGGATTTGGACCAAATTTGGAGCATGGACCCACCAGGGGCCGAGACCACTCACCAGAGCCCATTTGGGCCCAAGTGGGGTGGCGCCCACCACCCCTAGGTGGCGCCCGCCACAAGGGAGAAGCCCAAACTCCCCCTGCCATGTCACTGATCCGTGTGACCACCCCAGGGCCAAATCTTGGCCCTTGGTCACTAGGTCAGTGGCATCGGAGGGCTCAGAAGGGGAGTGGCATGGATCATGACCGAATGACGGTTATCTGGACATGCAACCGACATGCAACCGCCTTGGAGGAGTCCCTGGAGACCGTAGGATCAATGAAGGTGCATCCAACGGCCAGGGGGTGGCGGCCGCCACCTAGGGCTGGCGCCCGCCACTAGGGTTTGCCCTAGGTCAGTTGGCTGCCCCCTATAAGTAACCCTTCACTCCACAAGGCTATAAATACCCCCTGGAGGCGTCAATTCAGGGAAGCAAGGAAGGAAAGGAAGCAAAGAAAGCAAGGCTAGAGCTAGAGAGCTAATAGCTTAGGGTTTAGCCAAGCTTAGGCAAGTAGGTAGCTAGTAGAGCAAGGCATCCTTGCCTCATTGCCCTCGCGGAAGCGCTGCTCAAGGCTTAGCTCAAGAGTAGAAGCGTGCAAGTGATCGGTCCTGGAGCTGGGAAGAGTCTTCCTTCATCTCTAGTTCAGGTTTTGCTCTTGTTACTCAAGCACTTTACTATATTCTAGTTCATCATTTCAAGTATTACTTTATTCTACTTACCAGTATTGAGTAGTATACTTGATTGATTGCTTGAGTGCCTAGCTATCCTACAGTTCAATTCACTTAGCCATAGTAGTTAATCTCTAGGTTGCTTATTGTTGTGCTAGCTATTCACTTAGCTATTCTATCTTAAGATTTTTATGAAAACTCGTTCTTTCCACCCATGTCATCCGCATCTGCCTATGTTGTGCTAGCTGATCAATCCACTTGCTATATAGAAGGGATAGTAACTGATTTAGCTGCTCAAATTAGAGGCACCTATGTTCCTGCTGATTTCATGATTTTAGATATGGGAAATAGAAAAGATGTGCCTCTAATCTTAGGTAGACCTTTCTTGAACACTGCTGATGCCTGCATATATGTGGGGAGTGGTAAAATGCAAATATTCTCCTTTTCCCATGGTCCTGCATATGGCGCTAACATGCAGGAAGCAAAACCCGTTCGTACCAAGAAGAGGCGCCTAAGAACAAGGTGGAACAGAAAGGAAGAACCACCTTCTCCTGAGTTGTGTAATTCACATAACAAGGGAGAGGTGCCAAAAGAAGAAGAACCCGATGAAGTACTTAAAGAAGAAGCACCCAAGGAAGAAGATGTACCCAACAAGGATGAAATTCCATGGATCTAAGGTATGGATTTACTTTTAATTTTTTCCCTTCAAATTTCCCTTTTTCAAATAAATAACATATGTCATGCATGTACCTAAAAAAATCAGTTATCATTAGTTATATGCATAAGTAATGTTAACTTAGCTTGAATAATAAAATATCATAATAGGATAGTTTCCCTTTTTCACAACATTAGATAGTTTCCTTTTAATAAAATGAGAACAAGAGCTCCGACTGAGAAAGATGAAGACCCTTCACCAAGCAAGAAGCCAGCTTGGGGGAGATCCTCGCGCCAATAAGGTATGTTTCAACCTTACTCTTTATGTTTGGTTCTTAAATTCTATATCTTTTGAATGTTATATGCTTGCCTAAGTAACCATTCCATGAATAAAATTGATGAAATCTGCTTAAACAAGTTGAAACCTGAATAAGAAATAAAATATGCCATGCAAATGCTATTATTATAGTTAGAATAACTAGTTTTATCTAAGTTGTAGCTTTTGTGGGTTGCACATGTTTTAACTAAAATCATGCTTAGGGAATAAAGTTAGTTGGAAATGGAGTAATTCTTTAAACTTGCTAAGGTGAAATTAGGACCTAATCTGGAGGATTTCTTTTAAAAATTATGAAAACCATGCTAAAAGTTCCTTCTGGATTTTATCCCATCCCACCACTAGCCAAATATTTGTTAGTCAAAACCACAAGAGCAGAGCTTGTCTGTGTTGAGCTTTGTTAGACCTCATAGATCTTAGTAGAGAAGCTTATCATTTCTTTTGATCAAGATACACACACCCACCATATTGCTTACTATCCACTTTGGAAGTTTGCAACCACCAAATAAATTGCTCATTCTCTACACTGGAGATATGCAATACCTTGCCAAACGTTCCATTGCTAGCCTTATGCTATTCCTACACTGGGAATAAACATTTCTCTCTCTTCCTCCTTTTCATTTCTAAATCCTTTCCTATAGACAATCTGGGGAAATCTAGAGCTAAAAAGAGAGATATGAAAAAAAGTGAGCAAAGTAGCTCAAGAGCGGACTATGTCCTGAGAAAATGTGAGGACACATTTTTGTCTACTAACTATGTATCGAAAAAAAGAGAGAGAGAGAGAGTTATCATTAGCTCTAGACCCTAGAAATTAACTAGGAAAGATTATGAAATATCTCTCTATACACTTCCACATAACCACACATGCACATCTTGATCAATTTTTATGATTTGTTGCTCCTTATGATCTGAGTGTCTAGCTTATCAATAAACATTAGGCTATATTTTGGCCTAAGTGAGGATTTGTAACACCCCTGGTGTTAAGCAACCCTAAAATGCATAACTTGACGTCTCATGAGCATAAAGCATCATCACTTGTTTCATTCTTTGTGAAGTGTCATTTCATGTGATGTTTTTTACTGTTGATCATGGTGTGATGCTTGTTTGACTTGTTCTTGGAGTGGTTGAGTTCCTTAGTAGCCTAACCTTGTTGAGGAGTCAAAATGAAGCTAGGTTTATGTTGGTCACTTTGGCTAACCAAGCCTCTAACCCTAGTTGCCTTAAGAGAGCCCTAGGAGTCCTTTTGTTTGACTAACTAAGACCTCCTAGATAGAAGCTTTTCATGGCTGTGGGACCTTAACAAAAGTGTGTAGATTTGAGAGTAGAACAAAAGTTATTTTAGGACCAACTCATGAAAGTGGGTTTTAACAAGGTGTTTTAGGACCCACAAGGCAGAAATGGGAGAATTTTGACTTAGAAAAATTCTTCTAAGTCCTAACTGCCGAAATAGTTTCGCCTGGTGATCTTTGGAGCTTTCTTGAGAGCAATCCAGGCTGAACCAAAGCTTGAGCTTATAACCAAAGTTGTAGTCGGCATATAGCTCTAACCAAAGGATCAAGTGGTGTGTCGTTTCATCGAGTAATTAGTGAGTTAATCGCGTTTGAGAATGCGCTGTCAGGCGCTAATCGGCCGAATGAAACGGCTGTTTCAGCCGAACGGTGCCGTGGTCGTGGCCGACCGGCCGCAGAGCTTGGCCGCCGCGTGGCGCCCGACGCCTGGCGAGCCCGCGTCCGCGCGCGGCGTGGTGAGCACAAGGCCCGCCCGCCTGCACTCGCGCAGCCAGGCCGCTCCACTCCCTCCGTTTTGTCCCCTCTCGCTCTCGCCGTCGCCCGATCAAGCTAAGCGCCGCCGTGAGTCCGCCGGCGTTTCTCGCCGCTCCGCCGCTCGCGTTTTGCCGCTCCGCCGTGAGACATGGCCGACCCGCTCCACCTCCTGCCCAAGCTAGCTTGCGCCGAAAGCCCCTGGGTAAGCCGCGGGGTACACGTCCGCCGTGTCCGCCATGGCCGGCGAGCTCGATCCGCCGTGGCCGACCCTCTTTTCAAGCTCGTCCGTCCGTCCTAGCTAGCGTTCGCGAGTCGCCTTGGCCCGTAGGAGACGTTGGTGGTGTTGGTTTGGCCGATTAGGGTTTGGTAGTGGCCGTACGTCATCGTCCGCCGCCGGCTCTGTACGCCATGGACGACGAGCCGCGGTCTCGGCCGTTTCTCATGGCAACCCTAGCTTCTTTGCTTCGATTAGGGTTCGCTAGGGTTTGGGGAGAGAGAGATGGCCGTCGGTTTGCTTCGGGAAGGCTGGAGATGGCCGGCGTGGCAAGCTCCCGCCGCCACGGCCGCCATTCTCACCGGTGAAGCTTGCTCCGTTAGTGCGCTAGGCCTTTTAGTGGTATCGTCGGGTGCAGAAGGTTGCGAGGAGTCCGCCAATGGTGTCCGTTTCGCCGGAGGAGCCGCCGACGGCGAGCATCGCCATGGTCAACGTCGGCCTCTGCTCTGTGTGTATGACACATGGGGCCGGTTTGACTCGGGGGCCCGCCAGTCAGTTGCTTGGGTGCAGTAGTGTGGGTGCGTGTAGCAATTTAGCTTGAAGAGTTTTAAGGGGTTTTGTTTAAATAGTTTTCAGAAATGCTTGTAGAGTTTGTTTAATTCATATCTTGAGTTCTGTAGATGCTAAAAAGGTGAAATAAGTTTTATTAAGTTTTTTTTGATGAGTGCTATGCATGAAAAATATAAATGTCCAGTTTGTGATAAAGTTATGTGCAGTTGTATTTAATTTATGTTTAGGCTGAAATCTTGTTAAATGCATAATAATTGTGTGTTGCTCAGAAAAATGTGATTCTTGTTTTGTTAGGTTTGTGTTGATGGGAAAAATATAATATGAGGTTGTTCTGTGAAATATTTTGGTAGTAGCAATTAAATGGATTAAATGTTGTTTTCTTGTATAATTTGTAGTAATTAAAATATGAAGAATATGAGCTTGAGAATTTTTGTATACTGCTCTTGTGCTAAGAAGTTCAGTAGAAAAATGGGAAATTTGTTGTTTGACACTTTTTTGCTAGAGTATGTAGTTCAAAGCACCTTTTCATGTTAATATTTGTCTTTTTCATAGAGAATAGAGTTTAAGTCCAAATGGCTTGAAATTTGGACAGGGGAGTATATTGCATGTTGTCAGCCTCCAGTAATTTCTGTAGATTTTTCTGAGGTTGTTACCCGAGGGTTGCTGTTCTAGGCTAAATAAAATGATTAAGTGGCAGTAAATGGTTAAGTAATAATCGGATGATGTTGACTACCTTGTTGAAGAAAATGAAGTAGATTACATGTGCTTATCTCCTGAGTTATCTTGTTCTATGTTGCATCACCAATGCATCTCATGTGCATTCATTTTTATTCATACGTGTTATGCATCATACAGGATCGGTAGTGGAGGTCCAGAACCCGCAGCCACCGGAGGAGCCGTGCCCGGAGGAAACCCCGGACGAGAGGACCGAAGAAGGAGACGTCGAGGACCTGCCTGAGTGCCGCGACCATCGACCCTCCGACTTCGAAAGAGGCAAGCCCCGGAGCATCCCACTCCTATGGTTTGCAAATGAATTAACTTGATTTGATTGTTGCATTAAGTTATAGGAGTTGATTCATACCATTGGTGCATTGCTTACTTATCCTTGTCCACCTACAATTATTATCTTGATATCCCTGTTAAGTCTAGGCTCGTTTATGCTTAGCCTGCTGAGACCGGTAAAGTCGGGTGATTACCTGTCTCCCGCATATAGGTGGATACTGATCATGACTAGCCTAGTGCTATCATGGAAATAACCATGTGGTAATTAATTTGAGACCGGGCGGGATGTAGGAGCAGCAGGGCATGGGTCCTGTGTGCAGGTAGTCTCCCGTCTGTGTCGATTAGGATCCGACGAAGGCACACCTCAGTCATTTTGAACGCGTCAATCAATTAATGGAGTAGGTCGGAGTACCTCCCGTGAAGCCGAGTAAGGCTATTTGAGCCGGTGATGGAGATGTTGACGCCTAACACCCAGGGCCTTATATGTACCGTGGGCAACTATTCTGAGCAACCTGGCATGGGCCGTGGACAGGCGGGGCCTGATTGAACTGGCATGACCGTGGGCAGTTATAGCTTGAGCGACCTGGCATTGAGATAACCCCCGGTGTAGAAGGGCCTATGACCGTCCTGCACATTGTGTTCTCGTATTTCCTGAAGTGGCCGCCGACGGCTACCTGGCAAGGTGTGATCGGGCGAGTGTGCGACATTTTATCCCCATCTGGTAGGAATCGATTATAATCGCCATCGCTACTGGACAGTGAGTAACTTGACTGGGCATGTGTTACCGTAGTAACTTATGGAACTAAAGATGGTTATGGTATTGAATCTGAAAGGCTATTGATGAAATAGTCACTCTTGCTTGATTAATTAGCCAAGTGATTGCTCTAGATCAGGGGCAAATCTAGTTAATCATGTTAATTACACAAAATTGACTGCTAATACTCTAATAAGATTATTAATAATGAAAATGTTTTATGCAAAAAGATAAGTATAGCCAACCCCAGATATAGCCTTGCATTACTCCTTGGTGTCACCTTATTTCTGGTTTAATACGGGTAAGTCTAGCTGACTACCTTCTTGTACTCAGGGTTTTATCCCTTGTTGTTGCAGATGGATAGTGCTTCTTTGGCTACTGTGTGAGCTGCCTGTATCCAGTTGCGGGTGATGAATAGACCATGGGCATGGTCATCTCTTATTCTCTCCTGATGCTTTTGTGGACTGATCAGGCAATGGCACCGTATTGTGAACTATGAACTTATATTTTAAAACTATGTTGCTTCCGCTTTGAAATTCCAAACTATGGTTTGTAATAATTGTTGAACTCTGATATATTTGAACTATGTGCGAACTGAATGTACCTCGTGGACATGTACGCTAATCTATTACGATCTTGGCTAAAGTTGAATGTTTGAAATCCTTCGAGATTTCTGGACTACCGGGTTTGTACGAGCTTAAGTACCTGTCAATCTCTGTGAAAACGGGGGTTCGGTGCTTAATCTGGTATAAATTGGTCGGTTCTGTCACAGCTGGCATCGGAGCATAGTTGGCGTTACTGTTCATGAGTGTATTTGAAAAATCTTATTTTCAAATCAGAATTTTATTTGCTAAAACTTATAAACTATAATAGGATTTGAAAAATCTTATTGATAAAGATTAAGGTGTGCCAGTGATCAAGTCCTTATGCCCAGTAGGTTTTAGGTGGCTATTTAAGTACTAACTTGGGGGTCGTGCATCATATTTAAATTCTGTTGTTTCTGTCGTCCATACGGCAAGGGTGAAATGTGTATGGGTGCTATTCTTCGGAATAGTAATGTATGGATCAATTGCCTCTACACAAGGTAATAAGTGAGTTGTGAGAGCATGATTGGACAATCGCCAATCTAGGGGTGTGCTTGAATGGTACCGGCATGTATACCTGTTACACACAAGTATATGTGAAAGTATTGATTGCGGGAGTATTTAATTTTATGGGTGCATATACTACTTACGCGTATACTGGGTGTGCGCCTAAGTTAGTATTAGATTTACTTTCAGCAATGCATGATATTCATAATGTGGGCTGGGCTGAAATGGTCTTTTGCAGGTACGCTAACTTGCGAACGTATAGTACGTATAGTTAACGTTATGAGCGAACGTTGTATGCCACCGTCTAGCCGTTAGATTGCTAGACAGTGAGGACCTATGTGGCGCACATGCATCATGATCATATAACTTTGCATTAATCTTACTTCCTTCTTATGTTATCCGTCCCATTTTCCTTAATAAAAGTTGTTCTCAAGCTAATGAAAACCTATGTGGATAAACTTCTTACAGATGGCCCGTACCAAGCGCACAGCTCGTAAGTCAACTGGAGGCAAGAGGCCTAATACATGTTGGGACCATGGACTGCCGAAGGGTCGGAGGACTTCTTAGATGAGTTCGGCATGCCTACCATCCTTTGGAGGGTGTTGCACTTGGTGGGATACCAAGAGGGTCAGGAGCCACAGTACAATTGGCACTGCGTGCAGATGTCTGAGGACCGCCATATGTACATGGTGGAGGTGGACGTGCCTAGCCGTGATGGGCAGGATCACGTCTGGTGCCGTCGAGTGTTCACGTTGCAGGGGAGGACCCCATGGGATGGAGCTAATCGAGTTGCTTACACCGTTCTCTGGGACGTTATGGAGGACCATCCGGAAGCGGTTCCCCAGGCTACCGCCAGTATCTTCCCGATAGCAGATCCTTATCAGTCGGTGTGGCGTCATCCAGGAGCCGCCGTACTAGAGGCCAGTTCGCTTGAGAGGGAGCATTGTGTCGGACCAGCCGGGAGTGCTATGGCTGCACTCATGGCTACCTATGGATGTATATCACGCAGCTATGATCAGTTGGACCACATCCTTAGTGAGGAGAAGGCTGCACAGCACCGGAGGCGGCAGGAGCATACCGCTGAGATAGATCGCCTCACTGCAAAGTTGGCACGTATGACAGTGGAGAGGACCAGGCACTTCAGAGAGAGCAGGAGACCGCCCATCAGCTCAGTATTCAGGAGGAGTCTGCTACTTTCTTGGCCTTGATCATGAGGGAGACTGAGGAGTCGCTCCGAGGTGTTTGTCTTGAGGGCATACGCGCTTCAGAGGAGAACAGGCTGTTGAGGTTGCGAGTGGGAGACCTAGAGTTGCAACATCACTACCTACAGGACTACAATGACCGTCTGCATGAGGAGATCCACCGCAGGGAGAATGAGAGGAATCCCATCTTTCCTCAGGAGACCCGGATCCGAGTAGCTCTTCTAGTGGTTCCTCAGATGTGTCTAGTGATGATGGTTACGATGGTGACATCGCTAGAGAGTAGTCCAGATCATATGTTTAGAGCTTAGTGATCTTTTATGTATGATGGCAAGCCGATTTTTTGCTTTGTTGTGGGCTGGATGTAAGCACGAATAGTAAACTTATGTGCACATGGTGCGAGACCTTGGAAAGTCCCATATGTATGGGCAAAACTATGGATGTTGTATTGGCTTTTGCAAGTATGTATTAAGCGATCTTATTATGTGATGCTGCGATGTGGATTGAAATTTATTATGCCTCTGTGATTGTTTGGCGAATTCGTTTCCGAATAAATTCAGTTGGCATGATCTATTGTTCTCTACAATAATTGCAACTCCGCCTAATGATCATTGCTATTAATACATGCAGATGACGACAACCCGTAGTGGGAGCTGGCGGTAGTGGTGGAAATGAGGACCCCAGGGACAACCGCAATCCACCACCTCCTCCACTAGCCACTCCCAAGCAGCTTTGGCCCCCATTTCTGGGAAGCCAGCGCAACATTGAAGCTTTACTGCGAGAGAACTTGGCGCACGGTCACCAGCGTCCTGAAACAAATCAGTATAGTTCTTTCAGGGATTTCTTGGATACTAGACCACCCATCTTCAAGGAAGCTACTGAACCTTTAGAGGCAGAAGAATGGCTGCATACTATGGAACAAAAGCTTCGGTTGCTCAGACTCACAGAAGAGTTGAAGACAGAATATGCTGCACACCAGCTGCAGGGGCCAGCTGGGATTTGGTGGGGGCATCACCGCAACACCTATCCTGCCAACGTTCCTGTCACAGGGAGGATGTTCACCGAAGCTGTTCAAGGGCATTATATTCCGCCCAGCCTGACTCAGATGAAAGTGGCAGAGTTCATGAGCTTGACACAAGGGACTCGATCTGTTACCGAGTACCATCACCTGTTTAACTCTTGTCACGTTATGCTCCAGACTTCGTGAACACAGATGCTAAAAGATTGCTAGTTTCAAGAGAGGCTTGAACAGGAAAATGGGAAAATCAGTGGGTACATCTTCTCGTACCATCTTCAATGACTTTATCAGTGATTGCTTGATCCAAGAGAACCACAATAACAAGCATGTTGCGAGCAAGGCTAGAAAGAAGACCTTGGAGTCTGGACCATCTCAGCTTATGGACACACACCAGCCCAGCGTTCTCAGTATCGACCACCAGCGCCGGGGGCACGTTTCAGACCACTCAGAAGAAGGGTCAGCAGCAAGCTCAGCGTGGTCAAAGGCCGTACAAAGTAGCAGCAAACCAAACTCGAGTGGGTCAAGGCAGCTCAGCCGGAAGCAAGCCTCTAGTTCATGGGCCATGCCACAATTGAAACCAAGAGGGGCACTTTGCAAGGTATTGCCACCCCAAAGAAGCAGCAGGCAATACCCCGCCGTCTGCACAAACATGACTGCTGAAGAAGCTCGTGCCGGAGAGCCTGTGACGCTGGTATGTGTCTTGTTCTAAACCATCATCCTGCAGTTGTTTGTTTGATTCTGGATAATCGCACTCATTCATGAGCAAAGCATTGCACAAAAGCATAATCAAGAGATATCTGAATGGATTATGGGTTTCGCGTGAGCTCCGTGGGGAGTAGTGTGGTTATCTAGGCAGATGGTTTGTAATGCAACCATCGACATTGGAGGGCACAAATTCGGAGCTAATTTAGTAGTTCTGCTAGGACTAAGTATGGATGTAGTCCTAGGGATGAGTTGGATGAGTATGTGGAATGCGGTGTTAGACACTGCGAATAGGATTCTTACCTTATCTGATGGAAGAACAAATACCAAGTTACGCATCTCTCTTCCCCGGGGTGCTGACTTTGTTGATTTATCTTGCACTTTTTCTATAGAGACCTGTCCAAGATCCCAGTCGTCCGAGACTTCCCCGATGTCGTTCCCGATGAATTACCAGGATATATTGCCCAAAGCAGGCAGTGGAATTTGCAATTGAGTTGTTACCTGGAACTGCACCAATCTCTAGAAGGCCTTACCGTATGCCGCCCAATGAGCTAGCTGACTCAAGACCAGATCAAGGAGCTCTTGGACAAAGGATTCATCAACCTAGTATATTCTGAGTGGGTTTTTCCAGCATTGTTTGTCAAGAAGAAGGATAAGTCGCTACGAATGTGTGTGGATTACCGGCCGCTCAATGCCGTGACTGTCAAGAACAAGTATCCTTTGCCGCGGATAGATATTCTGTTTGATCAGTTATCCAGAGCCAAGGTATTTTCCAAGATTGATTTGAGATGAGGTTATCCCCAGATCAGAATCCGACCGCAAGATATCCCAAAGACTGCTTTCTCGACCAAATATGGATTATACGAGTATCTTGTCATGTCTTTTGGATTGACAAGTGCCCCAGCATATTTCATGAGTTTGATGAATTCGATATTTATGCTGGAATTGGATAAGTTTGTAGTAGTGTTCATTGATGACATTCTGATATATTCTGAGAACCCGGACGATCATGCAGAACATTTGAGGATTGTTTTGACAAGGCTCCGGGAGCATAAGCTTTATGCTAAGTTTAGCAAATGCAAGTTTTGGTTGAAGCAGGTGCAATTTCTTGGTCATATTCTATCAGATGAAGGAATTTCTGTGGACCCCAGTAAGGTACAAGAGGTGATGGATTGGAAAGCTCCTACTTCAGTTGGTGAGATTCGGAGTTTTCTTTGATTAGCAGGATACTATCGTCGTTTCATTCCCGACTTTTCCAAGATTGCAAAACCAATGACAAGCTTGCTCCAGAAGGATCATAAATTTGAATGGACAGAGGAGTGTGAAGTAGCTTTCCGTACTCTGTGGGAACTATTGACCACTGCTCCTGTCTTAGCTCAACCAAATATCGAGAAGCCTTTCGATGTCTTTTGTGATGCATCGAAAGTTGGATTGGGTTGTGTCCTTATGCAAGAAGGCAGAGTGATTGCATATGCCTCACGCCAATTGAGAAAACATGAAATAAACTATACTACTACACATGATTTGGAGTTAGCCGCTGTGGTGCATGCTCTGAAGATCTGGAGACATTATCTGTTTGGCAATCTCTGCAATATGTACACTGATCACAAGAGTCTCAAGTATATCTTCACTCAA
This sequence comes from Coix lacryma-jobi var. lacryma-jobi, assembly GCA_009763385.1. Taxonomy (NCBI): domain Eukaryota; kingdom Viridiplantae; phylum Streptophyta; class Magnoliopsida; order Poales; family Poaceae; genus Coix; species Coix lacryma-jobi. The sequence continues at coordinate 79,546,751 of CM019828.1, read as the reverse complement.
CCTGAACTGAATATGAGGCAAAGAAGATGGCTTGAACTAATCAAGGATTACAATCTGCAGATACATTATCACCCAGGAAAGGCAAATGTGGTTGCCGATGCTTTGAGCCGGAAATCACACTGCAACAACTTGAGGTTACAACCGGAAGACGAGTTTAGTCTCGTACACCCTGTAATTCTGCACAACATCAGGCTGCAAGGCACCCTAGTTGACCAAATACTTGAAGGACAGAAAACAGATAAGAGAATTTATCATATCAAGGAAGGCTGAAAACCGCAACCGAACCAGTGAACATTTTCGGATTGATGACAAAGGAGTTTTATGGTTTGACAAGCGCTTAGTAGTACCCAGAACAGAGAGCTCAGAAATCGGATCATAGATGAAGCTCATTTGTCCAAGTTATCCTTCATCCTTGGAAGCACTAAGATGTATCAGGATTTGCGTCCAAGGTTTTGGTGGACCAAAACGAAGAAAGAAATAGCCGCATATGTAGCCAGATGCGACACGTGTTGTCGAGTAAAAGCTATTCACCTGAAGCCAGCCGGAACACTTCAACCGTTACCAATCCCGATGAAATGGGAAGAAGTAGTATGGATTTCATCACCGGTTGTAACACCCTAGGTGTTAAGCAACCCTAAGTGCATAATTTGACATCTCATGAGCATAAAGCATCATCATTGCATGTTGCATTCTTTCTTTTGTTAAGTGTCATTTCATGTGACCTTTTGTGATGCTATGCTTGATTGAATGCTTGTGTGTCTTGTTTGTGGAGTGTTTAAGTCTCCTTAGTAGTTGAACCTTGTTGAGGAGTCAAAATGAAGCTAGGTTTATGTTGGTCATGTTGGCTAACCAAGTCTCTAACCCTAGTTGCCTTAATAGAGCCCTAGGAGTCCTTTTTTGACTAACTAAGACCTTCTTGATAGAAGCTTTGCATGGCTGTGGGCCCTTAACCAAAAGTGTGTAGAATTTAGAGTAGAACAAAAGTTGTTTAAGGCCCAACTCATGAAAATGAGTTTAACAAGGTGTTTTGGGACCCACAAGGCAGATTTGAGGGAGTTTAGACTTAGAAAATTCTCTAAGTCCTAACTGCCCAAAGCAGTTTCATCTAGCCATCTTTGGAGCTTTCTCGGGAGCAATCTAGGCCGAACCAAAGATCAATCTTGTAACCAAAGTGGTAGTCGGTATGTAGCTCTAAGCAATGGAGCAAGTGGTTTAGCTTTTCATCAAATGGATTAGGAGTTAATCGCGCTCAAAGTCTGGCCGTCAGTCGGCCTGATGGCACTGAATCGGGCCGGGCCGTGCCGTGCCGGCGCGCGCGCGCGGCGTCGTGGCCGACAGCGCCAGGACGTTGCCGCCGCGTGGCGCTCGACGGCCGGCCAAGCCAGCGTCCGCGCGCGGCGTGGCAAGCATGCCTTCGCCCTCGCCCTGTCCGAACCCGCTCCTCCCTCCATTCTGTTCCCCGCGCTCGCGCCTCTCTCTCTCGCTCTCTGCTCTCGCCGGCGTTCGAGCGGGAAAGGGGAGAAAGCAAAGCGCCGCCGCCGCCCGCCGAACCTCGGCGAGCGATTACTCGCTCCACCGTGCGCCGCCGTCCAATTCCTCTCGCCAGTTCCTCCGCCCTGGTCTCCTCTTTCTCCGGTAAGGGTTGGTTTCCCCTCTCTCCCTCTCTAGCTGCCGGAACAGCGGACGCCATCCGCAAGCTTCCGCCATGGCCGCCATCGTGACCTTCACGTGGACCGGTCATCTCCGGCCATGCTACCCTGAGCTGAGCCATGTTCTAGTCTTCTCTACCGTCGTAGTAGCTTAGAGCCAGATGGAGACCTCTCTCGTGTCCTGAGTTCGCCGGACCGCGGGCCAGTCGCGCTGTGTCCGCCATGGACCGCCGCCGTGCATCGCGCCGGACAATGCCGGGGATGCCGAAGCCCGGGAGTTGCTCCAATAGGTCACTTGTGACTTGCTTAGGCTAGTGTTAGTCTTGCCGAGTCGCAAGCCGCCGGGAAGAGTTCCGCCGCCGAGTCGCCAGAGCCGCCGCTCCGCCATGGCCGCCGTCGAGCTTGCTCCGGTATCCCTCTGTCTCAGCGAGTCGGTTAGTTGTGTTCGCCTCGCAAACCCGCACCCAGTAATGGTCTCCGTGTCGCCAGAAGTGTCGCCGTCGACGAGCTAGGGCCGGTCAACGACCACGGCGCAAAACTCCGCCGTTGACCGCCGAGCCTGGCCTCGCACGGTAACGTGCCGAGCCTGGCCTCGGTAGCTTGGTCGCCCTGACCAGCGGGCCCCGACTGGCAGCAAGAAAGAAAGAAAGGGAAGCGTTGGGTGCCGTAGGCCTCGGTAAGCCGGGCGTGCCGAGCGTTTGCCTCGAGCCTCGGCTAAGTCACCGAGCCTCGGTTGAGTCAGTAGCCTCGGCCGAATCGGTTGAGAGTGTTTGAGCCTCGGCCGAGTCGCGCCGAATGTGCCGAAGCCTTGCCTCGGGCCTCAGCCGAATCGCGCCGGGCGTGCTGAGCGTTTGTCTTATGCCTCGGGCCTCAGCCGATCGCGCCGGGTGTGCTGAGCGTTGTCTTATGCCTCGGCCGAACCAAGTTGGAGTCCGTACGTTTAGGTTTGAGTTTCCTTTTTAGTTTGTTTTTGCAGAGTTATGTAATGGCTTCAAAATTCCTACAAGGCTCATTTTAAGTCCAAATCCTGTGAAACAAATTTTGTTAGGTCAAGCATGTTTAGATCTATCAGTGAAAACTGTTAAATGCATTTTTGGTGATACTTTTATGTGTAGATTTATTTAATTTAGAAAAGTGCTGATAACTTGGTAAATGCATAACTAATTATATATAAGTCAGAAAAATGTGATTCCAGTTTTGTTAGGTTTGTATGAATGTGTAGTTTCAGAGAAAAATATAATATGAGGTTGTTCTGTGAATTAATTTGACAGTAGCTTTTAAAATGCTTAAATGTCGTTTCCTTGTTTATTTTGTAGTAATTAAAATATGAGGAATATGAACCTGGAATTTAAGCACATTGCTCTTATGCTAGGAAGTTCAGTAGAAAAATAAGAAATCTGTTGTTTGACACTTTTTGCTAGGGTGTGTAGTTCAAAGCACCTTTCCATAATAGAATTTGTCTTTTTCATAGAGGATGAAGTCTAGGTCCAAATGGGATGAAATTTGGACAGAGGGTTAGATTAAGTGTTATTGATCTCCAGTAATTTTTATAGGTTTTTGTGAAGCTGTCTAGGATAGGTTACTGTTATGGGCCTATTTAACTAGATTTAATTCTACAAATAATTAGAGGGTAATAAACCCGTTAAGCAACTTTGATGCGGTGACAACAAGACTTGGTAAGTAGTATGTCGAATTAAATAAGTGAGTAGCAGTAGATGACATGTGCTTATCTCCTGAATGGTTACTCCATGTTGCATCACCATGCATCCCATGTGCATTCATATTGTTCATTCATGTACCGCATCATGCAGGATCGGTAGTGGAAGCCCAGGAGACGCCGGAGGAGCAGCGTCAGGAGGAGACACCCGAGAGGAGGGATCCCGGAAGGAGACGCTGAAGACCTGCCGGAGTGCCGTGATCACCGCCCCGCCGACTTCGAGCGAGGCAAGCCCCGGAGCATTCTAACTCCTACGGTTTGCAAATGTTTCTAATTAACCTGATGATGGATGTTGCATTAGGTTATAGGAATTGATTGCTACCGTTGATGCATTATTACTTATCCTTGTCCACCTGCAAATATTACCTTGTTATCCCTGATAAGTCTAGGCTCGTTTATGCTTAGCCTGCTTAGACCGGTAAAAGTCGGGTGATTTCCTGTCTCCCGCATATAGGTGGATACTGATCATGTTTAGCCTTGTGCTATCATGGAGATAACCATGTGATATTAATTTGAGACCGGGCGGGATGTAGGAGCAGCAGGACATGGGTTCTGTGTGCTAGTAGTCTCCCGTCTGTGTCGATCAGGAACCGACGAAGGCACACCTCAGTCATTTTGAACGCGTCAATCACTTAACGGAGCAGGTGCGGGTACCTCCCGTGAAGCCGAGTAAGGTTTTTCGAGCCGGTGACGGAGATGTTGACGCCTAACACCCAGGGCCTCAGATGTACCGTGGGCAACTATTCTGATCGACCTGGCATGGTCCGAGGGCAGGCAGGGCCTGATCGACCTGGCATGACCGTGGGCAGTTAATAGCTTGAGCGACCTGGCATTGAGATAAACCCCCGTGTAGAAGGGCCCATGACCGTCCCGCGTGTTGTGTTCTCGAACCTCCTGAAGTGGTCGCCAACGGCCACCTGGCAGGGTGTGACGGGCGAGTGTGCGACATTTTATCCCCAGCTGGTAGGAATCGATTATAATCGCCATCGCTCCTGGTTAGTGAGTAACTTGACTGAGCATGTGTTACCGTAGTAATATATGGAATTAATGATGGTTATGGTTGATGAATCTGAAAGGCTATTGATGAAATAGTCACTCTTGCTTGAATAAGTAGTCAAGTGTTTGCTCTAGATCAGGTGCAAATCTAGATAATCAGGCTGATTACATAAAAGTGACTGCTAATGCTCTAATGATGATTAGTTAATAATAAAGTGCTTTTATGCAAAAAGGTAAGTGTGGCCAACCCCAGATACAGCCTTGCATAATCCTTGGTGTCGGTTATTTCTGGTTTATGACGGGTAAGTCTAGCTGAGTACCTTCTCGTACTCAGGGTTCTATCCCTTGTTGTTGCAGATGGGCAATGCTTCTTCGGCTATTGCGAGAACTGTCTGTACCCCGTCGAGGGCAGTGACTAGACCATGGGCATGGTCAACTCTTATCTTCCCTGATGCTTTTGTGGACCGATCAAGCATATGGCACTGTATTGTGAACTAAGGACTTGTGTTTCAAAACTATGTTGCTTCCGCTTTTGAATTAAACTATGGTTTGTAATAACTGTTGAACTCCGATGTATTTGAACTATGTGCGAACTGAATGTACCTTGTGGGCATGTACGCTACTATTACGATTGGATCTTGGTTAAAGTTGAATGACTTGAAATCCTTCGAGATTTCCGGACTACCGGTTTGTACGAGCTTAAGTACTTGTAATCTCTGTGAAAGCAGCGATTCAGTGCTTAATCTGGTGCAAATTGGTCGGTTCTGTTACAGCTGGCATCGGAGCGTGGTTAGCGTTACTGTTCACAAGTGTATTTGAAAAACTGTATTTTCAATTAAAATTCCTATTTGACAAGAACTTATAGTTATAATAGGATTTGAAAAAACCTTCTTGACCAAGAGTAAGGTGTGCCATTGATCAAGTCCTTATGCCAATAGGAACTTAGGTGGCTATTTAAGTACTAACTTTGGGGGTCGTGCATCATACTTATTTTCTGTTATTCTGTCGTCCATACGGCAAGGGTGAAATTGTATGGATGCTATTCTTCGGAATGGTAATGTATGGATCAATTGCCTCTACGTTAAAGGTAATGAGAGTTGTGAGAGCATGATTGGACAACCGCCAATCTAGGGAAGTGCTTATATGATACCGACGCGTATACCTGTTCCACACAAGTATATGTGAAAGTATTGATTGTGGGAGTAATAATTTTTGATGGGTGCATATACTGCTTACGTGTATACCGGGTGTACACCTAAGTGAGTATTAGATTAAATTTCCGCAGTGCATGATATTCATACTGTGGGAAGGGCTGAAGTGAGTTTCTGCAGGTACGCTAACTTGCGAACGTGTAGTCCGTTTAGTTAACGTTATGAGTGAGCGTGTATGCCCCGCCACCGCCTAGCCGTTAGATTGTTAGGCAGTGAGGACGTATGAAACGTGCATGCATCATGATCATATAATCTTGCATTAATCTTACTTCCTTCCTTATGGTTTCTGTCCCGTTTTTCTAATAAAAGTTGTTTCAACTAATTAAAAACTGTGTGGATAAACTTCTTACAGATGGCACGCACCAAGCGCACTGCTCGCAAGTCCACGGGAGGCAAGAGGCCTAACTACATGCTGGGGCCATGGACCGATGAGGGATCAGAGGACTTTCTAGAGGAGTTTGGGATGCCCACTATTCTTTGGAGAGTTCTGCACCTGGTGGGATATCAGGAGGGCCAGGAGCCACAGTACGACTGGCACCGTGTGCAGTTGTCAGAGGATCGCCACGTGTACACGGTGGAGGTCGACGTGCCTAGCCGTGAGGACCGGGATCACGTCTGGTGCAGCCGAGTGTTTGCTTTGCAGGGGAGGACCCCCTGGGATGCAGCCAACCAGGTTGCTTATACCGTTCTTCGGGACATCATGGAGGACCATCCGGAGGTGGTTGCTCAGGCTACTGCCAGTATCTTCCCGACAGTGGATCCGTATCTTTCAGTGTGGCGTCAGCCAGGAGCTACTATTTTGGAGGGTAGTTCGCTTGAGAGGGAGCATTGTGCCGGGCCAGCAGGGAGTGCCATGGCTGCACTTATGGCTACTTATGGCTGCTTATCCCGCAGCTATGAGCAGTTGGACCATGTTCTTAGCGAGGAGATTGCAGCGCAGCATCGCCGTCAGGAGGAGCACGCTACAGAGATGGACCTCCTCACTACACAGCTAGCTCAGTTGACAGTAGAGAGAGACCAGGCACTTCAGAGGGAGCAGGAGACTGCTCATCAGCTTGCCATTCAGCAGGGGTCGACTACTTTCTTGGCCTCGGTCATGAGGGAGACTGAGGAGGCGCTTCGAGGAGTTTGTGTCGAGGGCATTCGTGTTTCAGAGGAGAACAGGCTGCTGAGGTTGCGAGTGGGAGACCTGGAGCTCCAACTCCATCACCTGCAGGACTACAACGATCGTCTGCACGAGGAGATCCACCGTAGGGAGAATGAGAGGAACCCCATCTTTCCCCAGGAGGATCCGGAGCCGATTAGTTCTTCTAGTAGTTCTTCAGATGTGTCTAGCGACGGTGGTAGTGGTGATGGCGCCATGAGAGAGTAGACTAGTTAGCGCTATCGACTAGTGATCTTTTGTGTTGTAGTGGCCCGATCTTTTGTTGTTATGTGCTAAGATGTAGCATGAGTATGGACCTATGTGATGTGTGTGAGGCCTTGGAAAGTCCCATATGTATGGGCAAAACGATGGATGTTATGTTATCTTTTGCATGATGTATTAAGTGATCTTGTTATGTGTTGATGCGATGTGGATTGAAATTTATTGTACCTCTGTCATTGTTTGGTGAATTGTTTTCCGAATAATTTCAGTGGGTATGATTATTGTTCTCTACAAGTTGCAACTTCGCCTAATGGTCGCTTACTATCCTATATGCAGATGACGACAACTCGTAGTGGAGCAGGCGGTAGTGGTGGAAATGAGGACCCCAGAGAAAACCGCAATCCACCACCCCTCCATCCCCGACGGCTGAGCAACTTTTTGCTCAATTTCTTGGAAGCCAGCGCAACATTGAAGCTTTGCTGAGGGAGAACTTGGCGCAAGGACACCAACGCCAAGAGCTAAACCAGTATAGTTCTTTCAAGGATTTCCTGGATACCAAACCACCAATCTTCAAGGAAGCTACAGAACCATTGGAGGCAGAAGAATGGCTGCATACTCTGGAGCAGAAGTTCCGTTTGCTTAGGCTCACAGAAGAGCTTAAAGCAGAATATGCCGCACACCAGTTGCAGGGACCAGCCGGGATTTGGTGGGGACATCATCGTACCCCCTATCCTGCCAATGTTCCTATCACTTGGAGAGTGTTTACTGCTGCTGTTCGAGGTCATTACATTCCGCCGGGCTTGACCAGATGAAAGTGGCAGAGTTCATGAATCTGACTCAAGGAACTCGGTCTATCACAGAGTATCATCATCTGTTCAACTCGTTGGCTCGCTATATCCCAGACTTCGTTGACACAGACGCTAAGAAGATTGCTAGTTTCAAGAGAGGCTTGAACACTAAAATGGGAAAGTCAGTGGGTACATCTTCCCGTACCAATTTCAATGACTTCATAAGCGACTGTCTGATTCAAGAGAACCATAACAACAAGCATGCTGCTAGCAAGGCCCGGAAGAGGACCTTTGAATCAGGATCATCACAACCCAGAGGACCACCAGCTCAGCGAAATCTGTATCGACCACCAGCGCCGGGGGCACGTTTTAGGCCGCCGCAGAAGAAGAATCAGCCACAAGCTCAGCGCAATCAGAAGCCATACAAGATAGCTGCTGCTCAGGCTCGTGGAGGTCAAGGCAGTTCTTCAGGGAACAAACCGTTGGTTCGGGGACCATGCTACAACTGCAACCAAGAGGGGCACTTCGCAAGGTACTGCCCCTACCCAAAGAAGCAACAGGCCAACTACCCCGCACGCCTGCACAACATGACCGCTGAAGAAGCTCGTGCTGGAGAGCCCGTGACTGCTGGTATGTGTCTTGTTAACCATCATCCTGCAGTTGTTTTGTTTGATACTGGATCATCGCATTCGTTCATGAGTAAAGCATTTGCACAAAAGCATAATCAAGAGGTGTCTGAAATGGATTATGGGTTTCGCGTAAGCTCTGTGGGGAGTAGTGTGTTGTCTAGGCAGATGGTACGTGATGCAACCATCGACATCGGAGGGCATAAGTTTGGAGCCAATTTAGTAGTTTTGCCAGGACTCAGTATGGATGTAGTCCTAGGAATGAGTTGGATGAGTATGTGGAAAGCGGTGTTAGACACTGCAGATAGAACTCTTACCTTATCTGATGCAAGGATTAACACCAAGATACGTATCTCTCTTCCTCGAGGAGCAGATTTTGTTGATCTGTCTTGTACCTTATCTATAGAGGACCTGTCAAAATTCCAGTTGTTCGGGATTTCCCAGACGTTTTTCCAGATGAGTTGCCGGGTTTACCGCCCAAGCGGGCTGTAGAGTTTACTATTGAGCTGTTACCAGAACTGCACCGATCTCGAGAAGACCTTATCGTATGCCGCCCAATGAATTAGCCGAACTCAAGACGCAGATTAAGGAACTTTTGGACAAGGGTTTCATTCAACCTAGTGTGTCAGAGTGGGGATGCCCAGCTTTGTTTGTCAAGAAAAAGGACAAGTCTCTACGGATGTGTGTGGATTATCGACCGCTTAATGCCGTGACCGTTAAAACAAATATCCGTTGCCACGGATAGATATTTTGTTTGATCAGTTATCCAGAGCAAAGTATTCTCCAAGATCGATTTGAGATCAGGATATCATCAAATTAGAATCCGACCACAAGATATTCCAAAGACTGCTTTTCAACCAGATATGGCCTGTACGAGTATTTAGTCATGTCTTTTGGATTGACAAATGCTCCAGCATACTTTATGAGTTTGATGAACTCGGTATTCATGCCAGAACTAGATAAGTTTGTAGTGGTGTTCATTGATGATATTTTGGTTTATTCGGAAACCCGGACGACCATGCAGAACATTTGAGGATCGTCTTGACAAGACTCCGGGAACATAAACTTTACGCTAAGTTTAGTAAATGCGAGTTTTGGTTGAAGCAAGTACAATCCTTGGTCACATCCTGTCAGAAGAAGGAATCTCTGTGGACCCTAGCAAAGTACAAGAAGTAATGGATTGGGAAGCTCCAACTTCAGTTGGGAGATTCGGAGTTTTCTCGGTTTAGCAGGGTATTACCGTCGTTTCATTCCCGATTTCTCCAAGATTGCCAAGCCCATGACAAGTTTGCTGCAGAAGGATCAGAAGTTTGAGTGGACAGAGAAGTGTGAAACAGCTTTCCGTACCTTGCGGAAACTATTAACCACTGCCCCTGTCTTAGCTCAACCAGATATCGAGAAGCCGTTTGATGTCTTCTGCGACGCATCGAAAGTTGGTTTAGGCTGTGTTCTTATGCAAGAAGGCAGAGTGATTGCTTATGCTTCACGTCAATTGAGAAACATGAAGTTAATTATCCTACGCATGACTTGGAATTAGCTGCTGTGGTACACGCTCTAAAACTATGGAGACATTATCTGCTTGGTAACGTCTGTAACATGTACACGGACCACAAAAGTCTCAAGTATATCTTCACTCAACCTGAACTGAATATGAGGCAGAGAAGATGGCTTGAGTTGATTAAGGATTACAATTTGCAGATACATTATCACCCAGGAAAGGCAAATGTAGTTGCTGATGCTCTGAGTCGGAAGTCGCATTGTAATAACTTGAGGTTACAACCAGAGGACGAGTTTAGTCTCGAACACCCTGTGATCTTGCGTCACATCGAGCTGCAGAGCACCTTAGTTGATCAAATTCTAGAAGGGCAGAAAACAGACAAGGGAATCTATTATATCAAGGAAAAGCTAAGAGCTGCCACTGAACCCGTAAAACATTTTCGAGTTGATGATAAGGGAGTGTTATGGTTTGATAATCGCTTAGTGGTACCCAAGAATAGGGACTCAAACAGATCATGGATGAGGCTCATCTTTCCAAGTTGTCTATTCATCCCGGGAGCACTAAGATGTATCAAGATTTGCGTCCAAGATTTTGGTGGACCAAAATGAAGAAGGAAATTGCCGCGTATGTAGCCAGATGCGACACGTGTTGTCGAGTGAAGGCCATTCACCTGAAGCCAGCCGGAACACTTCAACCCTTATCAATACCTGAATGGAAGTGGGAAGAGGTGAGTATGGATTTTATCACCGGTTTGCCTACTACTCAGAGGGGAAATGATTCGATATGGGTAATAGTAGACCGTCTCACCAAGACCGCTCATTTTATACCAGTTAAAACCTGTTATCGAGTACCGGATTATGCGGAGATCTATATCAATCAGATTATCCGATTGCATGGTATACCCCAAGTCATAGTTTCGGATCGCGAACACAGTTCACTGCACCATTCTGGGAGAAAATGCAAAAGGAATTAGGTACTAAGTTAATCCATAGTTCAGCTTACCATCCCCCCAGACGTCAGGGCAAACTGAAAGGTTGGTAAATCAGGTTTTAGAGGATATGTTGAGAGCGTGTGTGATCTCAGCAAAGGGATCTTGGGAGAAGTGGTTGCCATTAGCAGAATTTGCTTATAATAACAGTTATCAAGAAAGCATTCATATGGCACCTTTCGAAGCTCTGTATGGCAGAAGATGCAGAACACCAGTAAGTTGGGTTGAACCAGGAGAACGTCGTTACTATGGAACTGACTTCGTTAGGGAAGCAGAAGAACAAGTTAGAATAATCCAACAACACATAGCAGCTGCACAGTCTCGACAGAAGAGCTATGCTGATAAGCGAAGAAGGCCGCTTGAATTCAAAGTAGGTGACTATGTGTATTTGAAAGTATCACCCATGAAAGGAGTTAGACGTTTTGGCGTGAAAAGAAAGTTAGCGCCAAGGTTTGTGGACCCTACAGGATAATGGAAAGAAGGGAGAAGTGGCTTATCAACTACAGTTACCTGAACATTTAAAGGCTATATTCCCTGTTTTCCATGTGTCACAACTAAAGAAATGTCTTCGAGTTCCAGAAGAGGAAGTACAACCGGCCAATATCAAGTTACAATCCGACCTTACTTACCCGGTGAAGCCATATCGAGTACTCGACGAGAAAGAAAGGGTAACTCGCGGAAGAATCTCGAAGCAATATAAAGTATCTTGGAGTGAACAAGACGACCGAGATGCCACTTGGGAAACGGAAGACTATCTAAAGGAAGTATATCCACAGTTTTATAAGGACTGGTTAGTAACTCAAATCTCGGGACGAGATTCCTTTAAGGAGGGGAGGGCTGTAACACCCTAGGTGTTAAGCAACCCTAAGTGCATAATTTGACATCTCATGAGCATAAAGCATCATCATTTCATGTTGCATTCTTTCTTTTGTTAAGTGTCATTTCATGTGACCTTTGTGATGCTATGCTTGATTGAATGCTTGTGTGTCTTGTTTGTGGAGTGTTTAAGTCTCCTTAGTAGTTGAACCTTGTTGAGGAGTCAAAATGAAGCTAGGTTTATGTTGGTCATGTTGGCTAACCAAGTCTCTAACCCTAGTTGCCTTAATAGAGCCCTAGGAGTCCTTTTGTTTGGACTAAGACCTTCTTGATAGAAGCTTTGCATGGCTGTGGGCCCTTAACCAAAAGTGTGTAGAATTTAGAGTAGAACAAAAGTTGTTTAAGGCCCAACTCATGAAAATGAGTTTAACAAGGTGTTTTGGGACCCACAAGGCAGATTTGAGGGAGTTTAGACTTAGAAAATTCTCTAAGTCCTAACTGCCCAAAACAGTTTCATCTAGCCATCTTTGGAGCTTTCTCGGGAGCAATCTAGGCCGAACCAAAGATCAATCTTGTAACCAAAGTGGTAGTCGGTATGTAGCTCTAAGCAATGGAGCAAGTGGTTTAGCTTTCATCAAATGGATTAGGAGTTAATCGCGCTCAAAGTCTGGCCGTCAGTCGGCCTGATGGCACTGAATCGGGCCGGGCCGTGCCGTGCCGGCGCGCGCGCGGCGTCGTGGCCGACAGCGCCAGGACGTTGCCGCCGCGTGGCGCTCGACGGCCGGCCAAGCCAGCGTCCGCGCGCGGCGTGGCAAGCATGCCTTCGCCCTCGCCCTGTCCGAACCCGCTCCTCCCTCCATTCTGTTCCCGCGCTCGCGCCTCTCTCTCTCGCTCTCTGCTCTCGCCGGCGTTCGAGCGGGAAAAGGGGAGAAAGCAAAGCGCCGCCGCCGCCCGCCGAACCTCGGCGAGCGATTACTCGCTCCACCGTGCGCCGCCGTCCAATTCCTCTCGCCAGTTCCTCCGCCCTGGTCTCCTCTTTCTCCGGTAAGGGTTGGTTTCCCCTCTCTCCCTCTCTAGCTGCCGGAAACAGCGGACGCCATCCGCAAGCTTCCGCCATGGCCGCCATCGTGACCTTCACGTGGACCGGTCATCTCGGCCATGCTACCCTGAGCTGAGCCATGTTCTAGTCTTCTCTACCGTCGTAGTAGCTTAGAGGCAGATGGAGACCTCTCTCGTGTCCTGAGTTCGCCGGACCGCGGGCCAGTCGCGCTGTGTCCGCCATGGACCGCCGCCGTGCATCGCGCCGGACAATGCCGGGGATGCCGAAGCCCGGGAGTTGCTCCAATAGGTCACTTGTGACTTGCTTAGGCTAGTGTTAGTCTTGCCGAGTCGCAAGCCGCCGGGAAGAGTTCCGCCGCCGAGTCGCCAGAGCCGCCGCTCCGCCATGGCCGCCGTCGAGCTTGCTCCGGTATCCCTCTGTCTCAGCGAGTCGGTTAGTTGTGTTCGCCTCGCAAACCCGCACCCAGTAATGGTCTCCGTGTCGCCAGAAGTGTCGCCGTCGACGAGCTAGGGCCGGTCAACGACCACGGCGCAAAACTCCGCCGTTGACCGCCGAGCCTGGCCTCGCACGGTAACGTGCCGAGCCTGGCCTCGGTAGCTTGGTCGCCCTGACCAGCGGGCCCCGACTGGCAGCAAGAAAGAAAGAAAGGGAAGCGTTGGGTGCCGTAGGCCTCGGTAAGCGGGCGTGCCGAGCGTTTGCCTCGAGCCTCGGCTAAGTCACCGAGCCTCGGTTGAGTCAGTAGCCTCGGCCGAATCGGTTGAGAGTGTTTGAGCCCGGCCGAGTCGCGCCGAATGTGCCGAAGCCTTGCCTCGGGCCTCAGCCGAATCGTGCCGGGCGGCTGAGCGTTGTCTATGCTCGGGCCTCAGCGAATCGCGCGGGTGTGCTGAGCGTGTCTTATGTCGGCCGAACAAGTTGGAGTCCGTACGTTTAGGTTTGAGTTCCTTTTTAGTTTGTTTTTGCAGAGTTATGTAATGGCTTCAAAAATTCCTACAAGGCTCATTTTAAGTCCAAATCCTGTGAAACAAATTTTGTTAGGTCAAGCATGTTTAGATCTATCAGTGAAAACTGTTAAATGCATTTTTGGTGATACTTTTATGTGTAGATTTATTTAATTAGAAAAGTGCTGATAACTTGGTAAATGCATAACTAATTATATATAAGTCAGAAAAATGTGATTCCAGTTTTGTTAGGTTTGTATGAATGTGTAGTTTCAGAAAAAATATAATATGAGGTTGTTCTGTGAATTAATTTGACAGTAGCTTTTAAAATGCTTAAATGTCGTTTCCTTGTTTATTTTGTAGTAATTAAAATATGAGGAATATGAACCTGAGAATTTAAGCACATTGCTCTTATGCTAGGAAGTTCAGTAGAAAAATAAGAAATCTGTTGTTTGACACTTTTGCTAGGGTGTGTAGTTCAAAGCACCTTTCCATAATAGAATTTGTCTTTTTCATAGAGGATGAAGTCTAGGTCCAAATGGGATGAAATTTGGACAGAGGGTTAGATTAAGTGTTATTGATCTCCAGTAATTTTTATAGGTTTTTGTGAAGCTGTCTAGGATAGGTTACTGTTATGGGCCTATTTAACTAGATTTAATTCTACAAATAATTAGAGGGTAATAAACCCGTTAAGCAACTTTGATGCGGTGACAACAAGACTTGGTAAGTAGTATGTCGAATTAAATAAGTGAGTAGCAGTAGATGACATGTGCTTATCTCCTGAATGGTTACTCATGTTGCATCACCATGCATCCCATGTGCATTCATGTTGTTCATTCATGTACCGCATCATGCAGGATCGGTAGTGGAAGCCCAGGAGACGCCGGAGGAGCAGCGTCAGGAGGAGACACCCGAGGAGGGGATCCCGGAAGGAGACGCTGAAGACCTGCCGGAGTGCCGTGATCACCGCCCCGCCGACTTCGAGCGAGGCAAGCCCCGGAGCATTCTAACTCCTACGGTTTGCAAATGTTTCTAATTAACCTGATGATGGATGTTGCATTAGGTTATAGGAATTGATTGCTACCGTTGATGCATTATTACTTATCCTTGTCCACCTGCAAATATTACCTTGTTATCCCTGATAAGTCTAGGCTCGTTTATGCTTAGCCTGCTTAGACCGGTAAAAGTCGGGTGATTTCCTGTCTCCCGCATATAGGTGGATACTGATCATGTTTAGCCTTGTGCTATCATGGAGATAACCATGTGATAATTAATTGAGACCGGGCGGGATGTAGGAGCAGCAGGACATGGGTTCTGTGTGCTAGTAGTCTCCCGTCTGTGTCGATCAGGAACCGACGAAGGCACACCTCAGTCATTTTGAACGCGTCAATCACTTAACGGAGCAGGTGCGGTACCTCCCGTGAAGCCGAGTAAGGTTTTTCGAGCCGGTGACGGAGATGTTGACGCCTAACACCCAGGGCCTCAGATGTACCGTGGGCAACTATTCTGATCGACCTGGCATGGTCCGAGGGCAGGCAGGGCCTGATCGACCTGGCATGACCGTGGGCAGTTAATAGCTTGAGCGACCTGGCATTGAGATAACCCCGGTGTAGAAGGGCCCATGACCGTCCCGCGTGTTGTGTTCTCGAACCTCCTGAAGTGGTCGCCAACGGCCACCTGGCAGGGTGTGTCGGGCGAGTGTGCGGACATTTTATCCCCAGCTGGTAGGAATCGATTATAATCGCCATCGCTCCTGGTTAGTGAGTAACTTGACTGAGCATGTGTTACCGTAGTAATATATGGAATTAATGATGGTTATGGTTGATGAATCTGAAAGGCTATTGATGAAATAGTCACTCTTGCTTGAATAAGTAGTCAAGTGTTTGCTCTAGATCAGGTGCAAATCTAGATAATCAGGCTGATTACATAAAAGTGACTGCTAATGCTCTAATGATGATTAGTTAATAATAAAGTGCTTTTATGCAAAAAGGTAAGTGTGGCCAACCCCAGATACAGCCTTGCATAATCCTTGGTGTCGGTTATTTCTGGTTTATGACGGGTAAGTCTAGCTGAGTACCTTCTCGTACTCAGGGTTCTATCCCTTGTTGTTGCAGATGGGCAATGCTTCTTCGGCTATTGCGAGAACTGTCTGTACCCGTCGAGGGCAGTGACTAGACCATGGGCATGGTCAACTCTTATCTTCCCTGATGCTTTTGTGGACCGATCAAGCATATGGCACTGTATTGTGAACTAAGGACTTGTGTTTCAAAACTATGTTGCTTCCGCTTTTGAATTTAAACTATGGTTTGTAATAACTGTTGAACTCCGATGTATTTGAACTATGTGCGAACTGAATGTACCTTGTGGGCATGTACGCTAATCTATTACGATCTTGGTTAAAGTTGAATGACTTGAAATCCTTCGAGATTTCCGGACTACCGGGTTTGTACGAGCTTAAGTACTTGTAATCTCTGTGAAAGCAGCGATTCAGTGCTTAATCTGGTGCAAATTGGTCGGTTCTGTTACACCGGTTTGCCAACCACCCAGAAAAGGGAAATGATTCAATTTGGGTAATAGTTGATCGTCTTACCAAGACCGCTCATTTCATACCAGTTAAAACCTGTTATCGAGCACCGGACTATGCGGAGATTTATATCAATCAAATTGTTCGACTGCATGGTGTACCCAAGGTCATAGTTTCGGATCATGGATCGCAATTTACTGCACCATTTTGGGAGAAACTGCAAAAGGAACTAGGCACAAAGCTAATCCGTAGCTCTGCCTATCATCCCCAAACATCAGGGCAAACAGAGAGAGTGAACCAAGTTTTAGAGGACATGTTGAGAGCCTGTGTGATTTTAGCAAAAGGATCTTGGGAGAAATGGTTACCTTTAGCTGAATTTGCATATAACAATAGTTACCAAGAAAGCATACAGATGGCACCTTTTGAAGCCCTTTATGGTAGAAAGTGCAGGACACCGGTGAATTGGGTTGAACCAGGAGATCGTCGATACTACGGAATTGATTTCGTTAACAAAGAAGAAGAACAAGTTAGAACAATTCAACAACATATAGCAGCTACGCAGTCGCGACAAAAGAGCTATGCAGACAAGAGGAGAAAGCCACTTGAATTCAATGAAGGCGATTATGTTTATCTGAAAGTGTCACCCATGAAAGGTGTCAGACGCTTTGGAGTAAAAAGAAAGCTGGCGTCAAGATTTGTGGGGCCATACAGGATTGTGGAAAGGAGGGGAGAGGTAGCTTATCAGCTACAGCTGCCGGAACATTTAAAGGCTATATTCCCTGTATTCCATGTGTCGCAGTTAAAGAAATGTCTTCGAGTACCAGAAGAAGAAGTACAACCGGCCAATATCAAGCTGCAATCCGATCTCACCTACTCAGTGGAGCCGTGCCGGATGCTTGATGAAAAGGACAGAGTAACTCGTGGAAGAATAGTAAAGCAATACAAGGTATCTTGAAGTGAGCAAGATGATCGAGATGCCACTTGGGAAACGGACGGCTATCTAAAGGAGGTGTATCCACACTTTTATAAGAAATGGTCTGTAACTTAAAATCTCGGGATGAGATTCCTTTAAGGAGGGGAGGGCTGTAACACCCCTGGTGTTAAGCAACCCTAAAATGCATAACTTGACATCTCATGAGCATAAAGCATCATCACTTGTTTCATTCTTTTTGTGAAGTGTCATTTCATGTGATGGATTTTACTGTTGAGCATGGTGTGATGCTTGTTTGACTTGTTCTTGGAGTGGTTGAGTTCGTTAGTAGCTTAACCTTGTTGAGGAGTCAAAATGAAGCTAGGTTTATGTTGCTCACTTTGGCTAACCAAGCCTCTAACCCTAGTTGCCTTAAGAGAGCCCTATGAGTCCTTTTGTTTGACTAACTAAGACCTCCTAGATAGAAGCTTTGCATGGCTGTGGGCCCTTAACCAAAAGTGTGTAGATTTTAGAGTAGAACAAAAGTTGTTTTAGGACCAACTCATGAAAGTGGGTATAACAAGGTGTTTTAGGACCCACAAGGCAGAAATGGGAGAGTTTTGACTTAGAAAAATTCTTCTAAGTCCTAACTGCTGAAACAGTTTCGCCTGCTGATCTTTGGAGCTTTCTTGAGAGCAATCCAGCCCGAACCAAAGCTTGAGCTTATAACTAAAGTTGTAGTCGGCATATAGCTCTAACCAAAGGATCAAGCGCTGTGTCGTTTCATCGAGTAATTAGTGAGTTAATCGCGTTTGAAAACGCGCTGTCAGGCGCTAATTGGCCGACTGAAACGGCTGTTTCAGCCGAACGGCGCCGTGGTCGTGGCCGACCGGCCACCGAGCTTGGCCGCCGCGTGGCGCCCGACCCCTGGCGAGCCCGCGTCCGCACGCTGCGTGGCGAGCACAAGGCCCGCCCGCCTGCACTCGCGCAGCCAGGCCGCTCCACTCCCTCCGTTCGGTCCCATCTCGCTCTCGTCGTCGCCCGAGCAAGGTAAGCGCCGCCGTGAGTCCGCCGGCGTTTCTCGCCGCTCCGCCGCGGTTCCACCCCAACCATCCCGCCAAACCAAGTCGCCGTGACCCGCTCCACCTCCTGCCCTAGCTAGCTTGCGCCGAAAGCCCCTGGGTAAGCCGCGGGATACGCGTCCGCCGTGTCCGCCATGGCCGGCGAGCTCGGTCCACCGTGGACGACCCTCTTTTCAAGCTCGTCCGTCCGTCCTAGCTAGCGTTCGCGAGTCTCCTTGGCCCGTAGGAGACATTGGTGGTATTGGTTTGGCCGATTAGGGTTTGGTAGTGGCCGTACGTCGTCGACCACCGCCGGCTCTGTTCTCCATGGACGACGAGCCGCGGTCTCGGCCGTTTCTCATGGCAACCCTAGTGTTGACACTAGATTTTCGCACGCACAAGAATCTGACAGATGGACCCAGCCAGCGGAGAAGAGAGGATTCGACAAGCAATCGGATGACTATTTGGTCCTTGGAGTTTTCGGCAAATGCCTGTGCGGTCGGCCATTTTGCAGGATGGTGGCTCCATTCAGGAGATGGGTGTTGCAAATAAAGCCGCTTGCACGGGAAGACATGTGACAATGGAGGATGCCGAAGGGATTTGGAGTAATATTTGTATCTTTCCATATTTTACTATGTAAATCGTAATCGTTTAGGACTCGTATTTCATCCAGGGTATAAATATAAACCCTCGACCATTGTAAAATGGTTCACAACCACATCAATACAAACCGGCCCCGTGCCATCTTCGAGTCCTTAGTCGTGTCGTCGAGTTCTTCGAGAGGAATCATCGATCCGTCGACCTCCGTAAGTCCCGGCAACCTTGCTATCATGTCTAGTATCATGCGGTGGATTTAGATATGATGCAAGTAGTCTCATATGTTAAGCTTAGTATCGTGCGGCAGATTAGTTGGATTAGCCTATGCATGTGTTATTTGAATAGATCTATTTTTGCAAGTTACTTGTTTATAATATCTTTATTTTGTTCGAGCATGTCTTTCCTTACATATGCATTCGGCAGTTAATATGCTTTACATACTCTGTTTTCATACTTGCCGAATGACTTTACAAACATGCTCTGACAGACAGCTTCTATAGCTGTGTGCCGTCGTGATTGACTTTCAAAGCCGTACATATGGAACTGTCTGATCTCACCCGACACGTTCCAGAGGTATTCTCACATTTTTATCCCTTGTTGGTTTTCAGGTCAAACCGACTGGCACGTCTCCGGATTCAACATACTCCGGGCACCCGAGTGAAGCCAGCTTTTCGGCTTGTTGTGTGCTTAGCGCGAGGTGTCACGTTTTGCGTCAACACACTTTTTGGCACGCCCGGTGGGACCACTTCGTTTCAAGATGCCTGAGATCAGCGATGATCAAATTTTTGATGTGATCATGGATGACTTGCCGCTAGAATCGAAAAGCTTAGTACAACAGGCCTGTGATGAATTCCAGTGCAAGTGCTTGGTGTCTTTCTCCAAGAACAAAAGCGGCAAAGTCTTCCAGAAGCAGGAATTCCCAAAGATCATTCCTCATCACCAATCCAAGCCGTCTGACAATGATGAAGAAGAAGCTATTCGAAAGATGACCGAATTAGTGTACAAATCTGTATCAGAAGCCATGACCAACCATCAGGCAGCTTTCTTGAATACTTTTCGTGCTGTCATGGTTAGCATTTTCGGTCCAGCAGCGGATAAACGCTTTGAGGAAACCGCTGGTCCAATGCAAGGGCCATTATTGTTCCTAGTACCTCAACGTCGAAGGATCACGGGAGAAGGTGGAGCTGGCCCAAGCACAGGTGGGATGGTTCCTCATGAGACGCAACAACCTCCCCAAACTTATGGCCAGGTCACGTTCAGCACGACGGGGAACGTCCCACAATCTGCTTCTAAAGTGTCTCCTGCAGCAAACAGGATACAAAGGAATATGGTTGGGGATGGATATCAGCAGTTCATCGATTATAGCTCAATTAATGCTCTTCCGAATCCAGGCTACAAGAGTTCGGCAAATCTACATCCTGGGGGGCAAGCACAGACAGCTCCTGATTTGGATATTGACCTCATCATGCGTAGGATGGCTGATATGATGCAAAATCAATTCGGCCTAAAGCCAAAGAGTCAATCATATGCATACAAATCCCCTTACCCGGAGTGGTACAATCGGGTAGCACATCCTCCAAGGGTGAAGCCTCCCACTGATTTTGCCAAGTTTTCAGGCCAGGATGACACTAGTACTATAGAACACATCAGCCGCTATTTGATGCAGCTTAGAGAAGCATCTACGGATGAAGCTTGGAGGATTCGGTACTTGCCATTGTCATTGATAAGACCAACCTTCTCGTGGTTTGCTTCTCTGCCAGCAAATTCTATCAATACGTGGGCAGAGCTGGAACAAAAATTCCACTCCTATTTCTTCACGGGTACCAGTGAGAGGAAGTTGGTCGACCTCATGAGCCTAAGGATGAAACCCGGCGAGATGCCACAAGAATATCTGCGCCGATTCAGGGAAACCAAGAATCTTTGCTATTCTCTGAATTTGCCGGATGACCAGTTGCCGAGGATAGCTATAGCTGGCATGTTGCCGAGTATCAAAGAGAAGCTATTCGGCATGGAATTTGATGACCTCGGGCAGTTATCACAGAGGTTGGCAATGATGAGCAGTCAAGCCCAGGGATTCAAGAGGAATAGTCAATTCCAGAAGGGTGATGTGGCTGCCAAGATGTACCAGGCTTTTCTGGAAGAGGTGACTGAGTACGATAATGAAGACGAAATAGCTGCAGCCGAAATAGTCTGGGCTAAAGAGCTGACTCAAGTCAACCAGCGATGGCTGAGGCAACAAAAAGGTACTTATGACTTTAAATTATTTGAGTATTTGGTGAAGGAAGGACGCATCAAGTTGCCCGACGGTCATCCTATGCTGCATCCTGAGGGAGTCAAGGACAAGAAGTATTGTGGTTTCCATAATACTAGATCCCACTCCATAAACGATTGCCGAGTGTTCAGAGTGCGTATCCAGAAAGCTATCCATGACGGGCATCTGAGGTTGATGGAAAGATGAAGGTTGATGATAGCCCTTTTGGACAGAACACTGTGTCCTTCTCTGTAAATATGATCAACGCAGCTGATCCCAGGGGTAAGAGCAAAATGAAAGTGTTAACCTCTGATAGAGCAAGGGAAGCTGGTACTGTTGACCCTGATCGGCAGATTACAAATACAGAGCTTCAGCAAAGGGTTCGGTTCCAAAATAGCCAAGCTGAGACAGGTGAAACTTCTAGACCCAGGGTCACGACACGTATTCTGTTGAATAAATGGCGTTGGGAGCAGGAATGGTACCAAAAGCAGAGATTTTATGAAGAATAGAAGTTCCTGGAGAAACAGCGAAGGTACGAAGAAGAGATGTACCAAGAAGAACGAGAAGATATGAGGGAGCAAGGACAATCTCATTGGGAATGCTCGTTCTTCTAGTATTGTTAGAACGAAGGCTTGAAACTACCTGTTAAGAGCAACTGCCCTGAGTGCAGTAATCAGTACTCCGAGTATAGGCAATCTCGAGTCAACCGCCATTCTGTCCATGAAAGGCTTGGGGCGTGAGTCCCTGAGGACGATCGGCGTTTAAAAATAAATAATTCTGAAGATCGGCAGGAAAGAGTATTTGCCGATCAAAGTTGGGCTCGCACTGGAGAAGAAGAGTACCGCGAGTATGTCTGGCAGAGAGGACAGTTGTGTCCACCAGGATTGAGAAGAAGCCAGAAAAGAAGGGTACAACGCCTAAGAAACAGAGAGTTGGCGCAGGCAGGTGCCAAGATGAGACAAATTTGGCGTCCTAAAGAAAGGCCGGATAGAGGTGATCGTTCGGCTGATGCATGCATGGCTTTCTTTCTTCCATCAGAATTTATAGCTCCCGAAGAACAGGATGTCCAAGATGAGGTATATTCAGATTTTGGTGAAGATGAATTCCAAGAGTTGTTGGCTCATCTTGTTTTAGCTCAAAGCGCAGTATTCGATAAACCAGCTAAGCATCGGCACTTGAAGCCGCTTTATATGAGGGGGTATGTTAATGGCAAGCCACTAAGCAAGATGTTCGTTGATGGAGGGGCTGCCATAAACATCATGTCGTATACCACCTTCAGAAAGCTTGGGATGGCAAGTGAAGACTTATTGAAGACTGACATGCTGCTAAGAGACTTTGTTGGTAATTCCTCTGATACTCGGGGAGCAGTTCATGTTGAGTTGATGATCGGGACTAAAACTTTGATCACTACCTTCTTCGTCATTGACGGCAAGGGGCATACAGTTTGCTGTTGGGAAGAGATTGGAGACATGCAAACTGCTGTGTACCGTCAACCATGCATCAGTTCCTCATCCAATGGATTGGAGATGACATCGAGATTGTCCATGCTGATGATTCGGTGAGTATTGCTAACACAGAGCCCATCTACTGGGATATGATGGTGTCGAGTGCTTCTCTGGAGAGCTTGGGAAGTAGGTCCTGTGAACGTTTTTGACAAGGACCAACAGCCGATTCAAACGATCGGCTCTCAGAGCAATTTTTAATAAGTATATAACTGAGTAATGGGATGAATCAGGACCAAGTTCTATGTCGGCTGACAAGGAATAAAAGTGTTGATGATAAGCCGAGGACAGGATTAATATGTGTGAATTTGAGTCCGGTATAGGTTAAAGTTGGTAAACTTTTGAGGGATCTGCCCTATTTCTCCATTGCCAAAGCTAGAGAAGGTCAAGAGTTCACGCGAATTGACGTACAACGAAGAGTCTTGGTGAAATTGAAAAGTATATGAAGGCACTTCCACAACTTGGTAATTCATTTCAAGTTGTACGTGGCGGCCGATAGCCTTATAGCAGGATCGGCCCTTATTTTAATTTTAAGTAGCAGCTAGCTTTAGCCAAAAATGTTAAACTCGGAGAACGGTATTTGACTGTAAAGAAATTTTGTCACTCATGGACCAAGCTTCGGCACTACTTGTTGAAGCCGAACGCGTGGAATTGTATCTGGAATGGATTCAAGGATATTTTTATACAGCCGATGTAAGCATCGCCTTTAGCAGAAAAATGTTCCAAGAAGTTTAGTTATAGCCGATATTATTTATATCACCTTTAGTGCAAGAGTGTTCATGACCTATTAATACTAGCATTTCTCAAGTGGTAGGTTTATTGGAGGAAGAGAAAGGTGGAGTGCAGTAAATAAGATGCCGAGTGACATGACACATAAAAAACGAGATCTAGTCGGCTAAAATGACGTCATACATTTGGCAAACGTTCTTCTGGAGAAATGTTGCAATCAGAAAGATCATTGGAATCGAGAGATGCAAATAAACATTGCTCAGAGAAGAACAAGCTTCATTTATTCGATTACAAATTCGTCCTAGCAAAAACTACTTTTGGAATGATTTGTTCAGAATAGACTGAGGATCAGTGTTTCTAGCAAAGGGCAACGGCGTGATCATCATCTTCAAAGTCGTCCAGGGGCTCGTCTGCAAAACCGATTGGTGCAAAAGGATGTTTTCCTTGAACAGAGAACTCATCACCGCTAGCCCGAGGGAGATCCCGGTATGCACACCTTGGATGATGGCCTGATCTATGTAACCATCTTCAGCATCAAGATGCATACCTTCGATGACGGCCCGATCTGTGCGACCATCCGTAGCATCAAGACAGTCATTCTTCGCAGAAGGAGCTGGTGAAAAAGGGAAGATATGTCAGGCAGGCACGAGCTCGATCGAAGGAAGCGGGTCAAAATGAGGGTTTCATTAACCTCTGATAGCGTTGCAGATTTGTTTCCGCTGGTATGTCTGTTCAGTTTCCTCAATGTCATATCTCTACTTAGACAAGTCTTCTGGGGAAAGAGCCTGAGCTTGGAGATAGGCCTTACCCTGAAAGGAAAGGAAGCAGTAAGTCAAGAATGGATGAGCAAGAAAGGCTACCGCAAGGGGGCAAGAAATCAGTTTTTACCCATAACACCAGTGAGTTGATGCTTCGCTTCCTCCTACCTCGGCCTCGGTAGGGTGTCTGTTGTGATTGCTTTTGCCTGCCATTATGGGAAACGCAGGCGAAAGATTTTTTTCTCTGGCTTGAGCTTAAAAGCCGAGAAGTGGAGAGTTTGCAAGTCAAGCTGGTCGATTAGAGTCAAGGAGGATGGCCTGTCTAGGGTCATATTTATAGAGCTATGACTTGCACACTGGAAAAAACACGCGTTGGGTTAGGGTTTTTTGCAGTTTATGGGCCATTATTAGGCCGGACCAAAATCTTTGCTGACTTGGGGAACTCATGGAGCCGATAAAATTTGACTAAAGATGGTTGCTATGTGCTGATTATTTGGGAACTCGTATTATCGATTTGACGCCGAGAAAAGGGAAGCCAAAAACGGAGAGTCTTCTAAAATGTTATCCGGTGCTGTCATGGTTTGGAAGATTGAGAACTTCGGATCCTAAATAATCAATTACAGCAATTGCTTGTAGGACAAAGACAATCAGCATGATTATCAACGATAGCCGATGTAATGTACATCGCCGCTAAAGCAAAAGGAAAATCAGTGGCTGGCACACGAAGCAGAATACACATTAATCTCGAAGGATCAGTCACAGGTTGATTCCGGGAGGACGAACAAAGAAACCTCTTATTTACAAAAGGGAAAACAAGTTACAATGGAAAGTCAGTTCGTCCATTCTATCCTGTTCCTAATCGGAAGAACGAAGTCAAACGAATCAGCCAAATCTGTTCCAGCTTCTTTCATATCATCAACAGAGCGTATCACCCTGTATTCTAATCCTCGCTCGCAAACATCAAAGTTGCAGTAATCGGCACCGGAATGGTTCCGAACGGCGTTGAAGGCAAGTGCTGCACCATAACCCATGCCAGCCCTGGAGATGTCGGGGAGGGCTCGGTTGACCTCATTCACCCGCCTTAGGGCTGTCGTACCCGGTACATTAGTCATGACAGCAAGATCAGCAACAGCGGCTTCGAGGGAATGAAGCTTGGCCTCCAAAGCTAAGAGGAGGAAGAATCAGTAAAAGCAGGGAGAAAGAATTCGGAAACATATGATGAAAAAATACTTACCGGGCGCCCGTTCCCGAGCAAATTTACGCTCTCGAGAGATTCGGGTAATCTCCCGATCTTTTATCTCCAGATCAAATTGAAGATCTGCAAGCTTCTGGGTCAGATCCTCGGGAAGGTCGTCACCGGTTCTCCTGAAGGAAGCAACGATGTAAGAACTACTGCTTCATTTTTAGAGCCATCAAGGAAAGAAAGGAAGGAGCAACCTGCTCTTAGAGGTGCTGGAAGCTCCAAACTTGGAGCTATGGCGGCTCGCCTCGGAAGACATCTTCTGGTTGATTGGGGGATGACAGGAGAAAAGAGGGTTTTTCTGGTTGGAGAACAAAGCAGGGGAGTTCGGGATGCACAAGTCGAAACAATCTGAAGGAAGATTTTAAAGGATCCCAAGAGGTGCATCGGGAGATGAATCGGTAGGTGAAGTAATTATGGCATGCAAGATTTCTACAGAGGTGAATACTTCAGAAGATTCCACGTGTGTATATGGGGAAAAGGAATTTTGGAACAAATATTTGTCCCAAAATTAGGGGGCACGTGTTGACACCAGATTTTCACACGCACAAGAATATGACAGATGGACCCAGCCAGCGGAGAAGAGAGGATTCGACAAGCAATCAGATGACTATTTGGTCCTTGGAGTTTTCGGCAAATGCCTGTGCGGTCGGCTATTTTGCAGGATGGTGGCTCCATTCGGGAGATGGGTGTTGCAAATAAAGCCGGCTTGCACGGGAAGACACGTGACAATGGAGGATGCCGAAGGGATTTGGAGTAATATTTGTATCTTTCCATATTTTACTATGTAAATCGTAATCGTTTAGGACTCGTATTTCATCTAGGGTATAAATATAAACCCTCGACCATTGTAAAATGGTTCACAACCACATCAATACAAACCGGCCTCATGCCATCTTCGAGTCCTTAGTCGTGTCGTCGAGTTCTTCGAGAGGAATCATCGATCCGTCGACCTCCGTAAGTCCCGGCAACCTTGCTATCGTGTCTAGTATCATGCGGTGGATTTAGATATGATGCAAGTAGTCTCATATGTTAAGCTTAGTATCGTGCGGCAAATTAGTTCGATTAGCCTATGCATGTGTTATTGGAATAGATCTATTTTTGCAAGTTACTTGTTTATAATATCTTTATTTTGTTTGAGCATGTCTTTCCTTACATATTGCATTCGGCAGTTAATATGCTTTACATATCTGTTTTCATACTTGCCGAATGACTTTACAAACATGCTCTGACAGACAGCTTCTATAGCTGTATGCCGTCGTGATTGGCTTCAAAGCCGTACATATGGAACTGTCTGGTCTCACCCGGCACGTTCCAGAGGTATTCTCACGTTTTTATCCTTGTTGGTTTTTAGGTCAAACCGACTGGCACGTCTCCGGATTCAACATACTCCGGGCACCCGAATGAAGCCAGCTTTTCGGCTTGCTCTGTGCTTGGCACGAGGTGTCACGTTTTGCGTCAACACCTAGCTTCTTTGCTTCGATTATGGTTCGCTAGGGTTTCGGGAGAGAGAGATGGCCGTCGGTTTGCTTCGGGAAGGCTAGAGATGGCCGGCGTGGCGAGCTCCCGCCGCCGCGGCCGCCATTCTTGCCGGCGAAGCTTGCTCCGTTAGTGCGCTAGGCCTTTTAGTGTTATCGTCGGGTGCGGAAGGTTGCGAGGAGTCCGCCGGTGGTGTCCGTTTCGTCGGAGGAGCCGCCGACGGCGAGCATCGCCATGGTCAACGTCGGCCTCTGCTCTACGTATATGACACGTGGGGCCGGTTTGACTCGGGGGCCCGCTAGTCAGTTTCTTGGGTCCTAGTTGTCAGTGGCTTGGGTGTAGTAGTGTGGGTGCGTGTAGCAGTTTAGCCTGAAGAGTTTTAAGGGGTTTTGTTTAAATAGTTTTCAGAAATGCTTGTAGAGTTTGTTTAATTCATATCTTGAGTTCTGTAGATTGTAAAATTGTGAAATAAGTTTTATTAAGTTTATTTTTGATGAGTGCTATGCATGAAAAATATATATATTCCAGTTTGTGATAAAGTTATGTGCAGTTGTATTTAATTTTGTTTAGGCTGAAATCTTGTTAAATGCATAATAAATTGTGTGTTGCTCAGAAAAATGTGATTCTTGTTTTGTTTGGTTTGTGTTGATGAGTAGTTTCTGGGAAAAATATAATATGAGGTTGTTCTATGAAATATTTTGGCAGTAGCAATTAAATGGATTAAATGCTGTTTTCTTGTATAATTTGTAGTAATTAAAAATATGACGAATATGAGCTTGAGAATTTTTGTATACTGTCTTGTGCTAAAAAGTTCAGTAGAAAAATAGGAAATTTATTGGGTTGACACTTTTTGCTAGAGTATGTAGTTCAAAGCACCTTTTCATGTTAATATTTGTCTTTTTCATAAGAAGAATAGAGTTTATATGCAAAAGGCTTGAAATTTGGACAGGGGACTAGATTGCATGTTGTCAGCCTCCAGTAATTTTCTATAGATTTTTTTGAGGTTGTTACCTGAGGGTTGCTGTTCTAGGCTAAATAAAATGATTAAGTGGTAGTAAATGGTTAAGTAATAATCGGATGATGTTGACTACCTTGTTGAAGAAAATGAAGTAGACGACATATGCTTATCTCCTGAGTTATCTTGTTCTATGTTGCATCACCAATGCATCTCATGTGCATTGATTTTTATTCATACATTTTATGCATCATATAGGATCGGTAGTGGAGGTCCAGAACCCGCAGCCACCAGAGGAGCAGTGCCCGGAGGAAACCCCGGAAGAGAGGACCGAAGAAGGAGACGTCGAGGACCTGCCTGAGTGACGCGACCATCGACCCTCCGACTTCGAAAGAGGCAAGCCCCGGAGCATCCCACTCCTATGGTTTGCAAATGAATTACGAAATTAACTTGATTTGATTGTTGCATTAGTTATAGGAGTTGATTGATACCGTTGGTGCATTACTTACTTATCCTTGTCCATCTACAATTATTATCTTGATATCCCTGTTAAGTCTAGGCTCGTTTATTCTTAGCCTACTTAGACCGGTAAAAGTCGGATGATTACCTGTCTCCCGCATATACGTGGATACTGATGATGACTAGCCTGGTGCTATCATGGAATAACCATGTGGTAATTAATTTGAGACCGGGCGGGATGTAGGAGCAGCAGGGCATGGGTCCTGTGTGCTGGTAGTCTCCCGTCTGTGTCGATTAGGACCCGACGAAGGCACACCTCAGTCATTTTGAACGCGTCAATCACATAACGGAGTAGGTCGGAGTACCTCCCGTGAAGCCGAGTAAGGCTATTCGAGACGGTGATGGAGATGTTGAACCCCGGTGTAGAAGGGCCCATGACCGTCCCGCGCGTTGTGTTCTCGAATTTCCTGAAGTGGCCGTCGACGGCTACCTGGCAAGGTGTGATCGGGCGAGTGTGCAACATTTTATCCGCAGCTGGTAGGAATCGATTATAATTGCCATCGCTCCTGGACAGTGAGTAACTTGACTGGGTATGTGTTACCGTAGTAACTTATGGAACTAAAGATGGTTATGGTACTGAATCTGAAAGGCTATTGATGAAATAGTGTCCACTCTTGCTTGATTAATTAGCCAAGTGATTGCTCTAGATCAGGTGCAAATCTAGTTAATCAGGTTAATTACACAAAATTGACTGCTAATAATCTATAAGATTATTTAATAATGAAAATGCTTTTATGCAAAAGATAAGTATAGCCAACCCCAGATATAGCCTTGCATACTCTTTGGTGTCACCTTATTTCTGGTTTAAGACGGGTAAGTCTAGCTAAGTACCTTCTTGTACTCAGGGTTTTATCCCTTGTTGTTGCAGATGGACAGTGCTTCTTTGGCTACTATTTGAGCTGCCTGTATCCAGTTGCGGGTGATGAATAGACCATGGGCATGGTCATCTCTTATTCTCTCCTGATGCTTTTGTGGACTGATCAGGCAATGGCACCATATTGTGAACTATGAACTTATATTTTAAAACTATGTTGCTTCCGCATTGAATTTCCAAACTATGGTTTGTAATAATTGTTGAACTCCGATGTATTTGAACTATGTGCAAACTGAATGTACCTCGTGGACATGTACGCTAATCTATTATGATCTTGGCTAAAGTTGAATGTTTGAAATCCTTCGAGATTTCCGGACTACCGGGTTTGTACGAGCTTAAGTACCTGTCAATCTCTGTGAAAACGGGGGTTCGGTGCTTAATCTGGTATAAATTGGTCGGTTCTGTCACAGGATTTAAACACCATTGAGTGATTGAGTGAATCTTGAAGGACTTAAGAAAGTTTTTATCTTTTGAAAACCTTAAAAAACCTCCAGACAGAATCCTAGTCAAACCTAAGCAAGATAAAAGTTCCTATCTACTGCTTTATTTCACTCTTGCTTGTTTGAAGTGAAAAGCTATAAGCCCCACATTTCTATGATTAATGATATATACTAAGTTATTTCTCACTATACAATATGCACTTGTATCCATCTTAAGTTGCTATCTGTTTCATGCTCAAAGCTTAAACCGTATTGTTGCTCGAGGACGAGCAACAGGTTAGCTTGGGAGAGCTTGTTGATGGTCCATAAACACCTGTTTTACCATCAACACTTTACCCAAAAATTCACCAAAAAGGCATGAAATGTAGTCAAATAGGTTTCAAACTAACCAAATTCCACATGTCCATAGATTTTTATTTGAATACAGGATTTGGACCAAATTTGGAGCATGGACCCACCAGGGGCCGAGACCACTCACCAGAGCCCATTTGGGCCCTAGTGGGGTGGCGCCCGCCACCCCTAGGTGGCGCCCGCCACAAGGGAGAAGCCCAAACTCCCCCTGCCACGTCACTGATCCGTGTGACCACCCCAGGGCCAAATCTTGGCCCTTGGTCACTAGGTCAGTGGCATCGGAGGGCTCAGGAGGCGAGTGGCGTGGATCATGACCGAATGACGGTTATCTCGACATGCAACCGACATGCAACCGCCTTGGAGGAGTCCCTGGAGACCGTAGGATCAATGACGGTGCATCCAATGGCCAGGGGGTGGCGGCCGCCACCTAGGGCTGGCGCCCGCCACTAGGGTTTGCCCTAGGTCGGTTGGCTGCCCCCTATAAGTATCCCCCTCACTCCACAAGGCTATAAATACCCCATGGAGGCATCACTTCAGAAAAGCAAGGAAGGAAAGGAAGCAAAGAAAGCAAGGCTAGAGCTAGAGAGCTAATAGCTTAGGGTTTAGCCAAGCTTAGGCAAGTAGGTAGCTAGTAGAGCAAGGCATCCTTGCCTCATTGCCCTCGCGGAAGCGCTGCTCAAGGCTTAGCTCAGAGATAGAAGCATGCGAGTGATCGGTCCTGGAGCTGGGAAGAGTCTTCCTTCATCTCCAGTTCAGGTTTTGCTCTTGTTACTCAAGCACTTTACTCTATTCTAGTTCATCATTTCAAGTTTTACTTGATTCTACTTACCAGTATCGAGTAGTATACTTGATTGATTGCTTGAGTGCCTAGCTATCCTATAGTTCAATTCACTATATAGTTATATATCTCTAGTGTGCTTAGTGTTTGATCTTTGCCAATAGGTTGCTTAGTTAGTTTAGTGTTTATCTTATTAAGTCAAGTATTTGCTCTGACGTCCGCAAGGGTGTCTCTATTCCAAGCTAGGGTAGAGATAGTTAGAATATAATTAAGCGTGGTGCTTAGTTATAGACTTACCTTCAGATACGGCTGGACCCCCCGGATAGCTGTGGTAGCAAGCAGGTGTGACAGCCCCTGTGCGCCTTGAATTCCACCACGTAGTTGGCCCAGTTTAACAGTAAGGCTCGTTGTGCTAGCGTTCAACCTAAGTCAGTGGTAAAGGCTAGTACGCCTCGGTACTTGACAAGATAGGAATAAAACTATACTTAACTTGGTTGCTTATTGACATTTTTCCTATCTTGCTTCGTAGTTATCTAGGAGTAGTTATTAGTTATTAGTTAGTTATATTAGTTATCCGTAGTTATCTTTTCCCCTATCTACCTGTCTATACACCTTAACCATTCCATTCATCCTTACCTATCCACTCATAAATTCTTTCTATCCTTTCATCTCCTCTCTTCTCTTCTCTCCTTTTCCTTTCTTATTCTTCGACTCTCATCCCCTCCTTGACTCGACTCATACACCACCCTAGCCTTCCTTTGGGATCAAATAAATTGACACCTGGTACTCCCAGGCGAATTGCTACTAGGATAGTTCTGTGCGCTTGCAGAATCTCCTCTAGGTAGATTGCAATCTCTCTAGCTAGCTCCTACTAGTGTCAGGATTGACAACCCCATTTGACATTAGTAGATAGCTGCTTTAGCTTCACTCCTTTAAGTATAGTGACTGGACTTGCTACAAGCATTTCTGACGCCGTTGCCAGGGATAGATTCCATAGTCTACTCCTAGTAACGACGTTAGCAAGTGTCGATCAACAAGCATTTCTGGGCCGTTACCAGGGATAGTTGCCTTGCTCTATCTTTAGTGAAGTTAAGAACTACCAACACTGCTCATAAGTGATGTAGTTGTTGAAGATGCAGCGAAAAGATCCAAAAGTTGACTTCTCCAGGTCCGACATAAATGATAACATAGATGGTGTTCAAGAACGATCTTCCAAGAATGAGCGGTGGATCATATTGTTCTTCTTGACTAGGGCAGCATCTAGCGGTTTGTACTAATCAAAGCGGTGAGTTGGAGATCAATATGTCTTGAAGTTGGATTTCTCCTTGCTCCCTTTGATTGTGAAACACATCTAGACAACGGAATTGTCTCTCTCAGGCTGGCTTGTGAGGTAGATGGACCTCCAAACAACATGTTCATGTGTTTGACTTGTAGATCTTGCTATTGTTGTAGTGGTACCATCTTGTCTCCCAATCTAGCTCTTGATTAGAAAAGAGGATAATTTCCCACTTATTGTCTTGATGTCTTGGACAATGATGATTGCAGGCATAGGTTGTCTCATACGAGGTAAGTTGCATCCTGTTTGTCATCAGCGCCCAAGCAAGACTCAAAGTGAGGCTATTGCCAGCACCATTCATGATCTAAGAGTAGGTTTGTTTGTCTATGGTTTGAGTTTTGAATCTTCAATGTTTAGACCAAACCATGGATGAACAAAATCTCTCTCTTGTATAATGTTAGTGGACATATACCCGAAGGATTGCAAGAATTTGGAAGCATGGGTTGTTGTCCACAACTTATGTATTTTGCATCTATGCTAACAAAAAAGATGTTTTTTAAGGATTACTTTAGCATAGACTAGTATGTGTTGGCTGCACTTTACAAGATTCAAGGCAAAAGATAACTTGCAGTAGAAGACAAAATAAACAAACCTTGATACTCACATTTCTTTCATCCATGATGAATGAGCTCAGTCTTCTTTGTGCAACGTTGTTGAAGTTCATTGTACACCTTGCTTCATCTCCGATGTGAATTTATCTCAGGACTTTCCCAAAATTGATATTGAAAGTTTTCCTGCAGGGGTTAGTCCAACAAAATATCCAACTATACTATAGCATATTATCGACTCAAAAATCAACCTAGACACCACGTCTAGTTTGATCTAGGAGGCATTTTAACCTAACCCCCTTACTTAATTTAAAAGCCTTTAGAGGTACAATCAGCACACATTTTAGCTCAAGAATCAAACCAGACACCATGTCTTATTTAATTCATGAAAACAGTTAAACTAAGCTCCATGCCTAATTTAAAAGGTCTATGAAATACTTCAAAACCAAAGCATATAATATAGCAAATAAAGATAACATGAAAGCATTGTACAGATTTATTCAATGGTAATGAAAAGAGCATGATTATTATAATGAGGCATAGCCTAAAGGTAGGGACAACCAACATAGCAAACATGGCAAGAGATGCCATCTTAGAAAGTCTATTCCCCAGGAGCAGCTTAGGTATTTTTGCAAAGAATCAAGATTGGATGAATGTAATTTCAATGTTAACATTAGCAGTCAAGGTCTGGATGATTTGGTTGGGGTAGCATACCTTGTGTTTGTTGTTCCTTCGTTCTTTTTCTGGCTCCAGACCAGGAAAGGTTAGTGACAAGAATACTGTTGGCGGTTCTTAACACACATTTATACCGCCAACTTTTATCTAAAACCTGCACTCCCAGAAACCAAAAACCTTAGAAATTAGGAATTTAAAACTCATCAACTTTCCACATGTTTTGGATATATCAATTGTCTTCAAGGAATCACAGGTAAACTAACACTTGGATGGTGACGGACCAGGATGTCAGAGATATCATCTATCGATGATTACTCCGACTAATCCGGGATGGCTTTAGAGATCCGAAGACTTGTAACGAAGTGTACTTGGATTAGGACTCTAGTTTGTAACTTAGCCGAGTTGTAAAAGGAAGTCCTGTAATTAGAATAGGACTCCGATATTGTAACCGGCTAGGACTCGGTCTGCGCTGAGGCTCACCCGGATATATAAGGGGAACCGGGCGCAGGTCCTAGATCATCGAACATTGAATCATAACAATACACAAGGCACACGCCGCACTGGACGTAAGGTATTACGCTATTTAGCGGCCTGAACCAGTATAAATCGCTGTCCCTGTGTACTCGCCGAGTCCTACGAACGCCGATCCCCACCGAACAAATCGTCTGAGATTACTCAAGACGAGTTGCCGGTTAACAAACACCGACAGCTGGCGCGCCAGGTAGGGGCTTTCGGCGATTCGACGACCAAGAGCCCGGCGAACCACGACAACATGTTCTCGGCGGGATCAATTTTCGTTTTTGGCTCATGGACTTGCATTGCGGATGATCAAGGAAAGCTGCACAGACAGCTCGCCGTGGAATCAGAACCACAAGCCATGCCAAAGATGGAACACCTCGCTCAGAACCTAGCAAATCTGACAATCCAAGACCCGCAGATCCTGGGACCATACAAAGACATCCGACTCCTACTCCAACTCGAACTCTGAAGAAAAGGACCCGGATACCTGCTATGGCTTCACCTTCGGGCTGCGGAACTCTGCTGAAAACTTTCAGGACCTGATTGGTGCAAAATTCAAAGAGTATCAACAGATACCTTTGACGGGAGCTCAACAAGGACTCGTTTTCAGCTCTACCAAGGAGGGTAACATTGTCCATTGGCCAATTCAGCCTGCCCCGGCTAGACTGGTTGGCACAATTGACCAGCAACTTCCATACCAGCACGGACATCAGCTCCCTTTTGAGGAACACGACTCCACAACGGAACTAATCTCCAGCACTTCTACTTTGGAATCAGTAACACCGGGATCATCAAACCAGGGCTACACTCGTGAAAGTCTTCATGGCGGGGCAAACCATCATCTTTACGACCACCACCCCACCAGATGTCTGTCAAGACATGAAACTCTGTATTTCTCTGACAATGATCGGAAGGACCCGCGGAAACCGAGTCCTTGAAAGCTGAAAGAATCCGAAGGAATAGAGCTATGGAGGCCCCAGAAGGCGAGCACTCACTGCAAGGAAGCTGTAGATCGCTACAAGCACGACTAGAAGAATAACAACACCCGGAGGCGTCCTGGAAGCAGAGGCTGAGCGTCAAGCTCGCACTGAAGAGAATCACTCCCAGGATGATCTTAACAGACGACGCCCCGATTGTTTCTCTCGCAACCCTTGAACCCGAGTTCATGAGGGTCGCCGGCCATAAGTCTTTCAGACTCCCTATCAAAACATACTAGCTCTAGCTACGGAGATGGGAGCCAAGACCAACCGCACCCCTGATGAAGAGCGACGACTGGTCATGCTTCAGACTACCGCACTCCAACTCCGAGGGCGGAATCTTGAATCCCTAGCTGACGAGCAAGCTTCGTCTCACCCAAGCCAAGGCGGCCGGTTCAAGAACGACTCGGTCGTATCCCAGCAAGGAGCCATCTGGGCCACCGAGTATACCGACCAAGCTGAGGGAGGAGCCGAATCTTCATACAAGGAGTCGCAGTTGCACAAATCCGATGCAGTTGATCGCTTCCCCTGCTTTTCCCAAAGGCTTCGAGTGTTTTGTTCCTGCGAAAATTCAAAACCCGGGAATTACTCAAAGTACGACGGAAGACAGAACCTATGTGGCTCAGGCTGTATGCTCAAGCATCGAGCTAGCGGGTGGAAGCAACGACGTCAAAGCAGTCTACCTCCCAATGGCTCTAGAGACAATGCCGCTTGCTTGGTTTGACAGGCTTAAACCCGAGTCCATCGACTCCTGGGAACAACTACATCGTATCTTCGTTGAAAACTTTTGCTGGTGTCCCAGAGAGATCAGATCCCCGGACTAAGCTCAAAACTGCAAGCAACAGAAAAATGAATCAATGCGGGAGTACTATAGGCGATTCTCAGAAATCCGCTCTATAGTATCCGACATTACAGACAGAGAAGTAATTGACCTTTTTGGCAACGGTATTTGCGAAAGTACAATTACAAAGATTTCATCAAGCAGGACCCGACCACCGCTGACGAGTTCCATCGGGCTGTAAACTCCTGATGGCGACAGAGGAACGCACACAGGAACGCTTCCCCGATAGAAACACGCAAGGTGATCGAGGAAACAACCCCGAGAGGCAACCAGGCACCACAGCAAAATACCCCGAAAAGGGCAGGAGATAATAATGTTTGCTGCCATGGAGCCTAGAAGAAGGAAACAAGCCATTCACCTTTGATGACTTACTCGACGGACCCTGCCCTTTCCATCCTAAAGTGGACATCAAGCAAGGCACTGCCGACAGCTCAAGGAGCGAGGCTTGAACCCCGACTTCAACAAGAACAAGAAAGACAAAGGCAAGAAGACAGCTGAGGATCCTCAACAGGACGCTGGTGGCTTTCAGCACCCCAAAGGAACTATTAATGTCATCTTTGGGGGTAACTACCAGTGACAACAAGAGGCTTCAGAAGCTTTCCCTGCGAGAGATCATGTCCACCGAACCAGCGACACCCAATACCTCGACTGATCCACGACATCCGATTAATTTCTCCAGAGCAGATCAATGGACCAGTGTTTACAATGCAGGCCATTACCCGCTAGTTTTGGACCCCACGGTCGCTGGATATACACTTGGTAGGGTACTCATCGATGGCGGAGCAGGACTCAATGTTATCTTTGCAAGCACCCTACGAAAGATGAATCTAGATCTCGCAACACAGCTCACACACATCCATCACCGCTCCTTTCTACGGCATAGTACCCGGAAAAGCGGCTGTACCACTCGGAAGGATTATACTACCCGTCACTTTTTGAACTCCGATCATTACAGAACGGAGTACATCAGTTTTGAGGTAGTCGACTTCGAATCATCGTATCACGCCATATTCGGGCGACCCGCTATTGCCAGTTTTGGGCAGTACCACCCGTACCCCACTACCCGTACCTCTTATTGAAGATGCCGGGTCCCAAAGGAATCTTAACCTTCAGAGGCGACTTGAAGCGTCATTTGATTGCGACACAGAGGCTGTCAAATCGCTGAAAAAGCTCAACTCACCCTGGAAGTACAAGAACTCGCTCACTCAGATGGTGCTTAATACCAAGCCTGAGACTCAGAAATCCCAACCAAGAAGGCGGGTACTATTCAACCATCAGCAGAAGTCTCCACAAAGGCCATTGACCTGGAAACCGTGATCCTTCCAAGACAGCGGTTATCAGTGCTCACCTATCTGAAGAATAGGAACTCGCGCTCACCAAGTTCCTTAGAGCAAACAAAGACATATTTGCTTGGAAACCAGCAGACATGCCTGGGGTCCCAAGGAACTTGGCTGAGCACAGATTAGAGTTAAAGGAAGGCTCTAGACCTATCAAGCAAAGATTACGACGATTTTCACCAGAGAAGAAAGAGCAATCAAGAAGGAAATAGCCAAGCTACTCGCGGCCGTATTCATCAGGAATCTCCTCCACCCCGAGTGGTTAGCTAACCCAGTGTTAGTCAAGAAGAAGAACTCTACTGAGTGGCGCATGTGTGTCGACTACACAGACCTCAACAGGCATTGTCCAAAGGATCCCTTCGGATTACCAAGGATAGACCAAATAGTTGATGCCAACCGCAGGCTCGCCTTACTCTCTTTTCTGGATTGCTACTCTGGGTACCATCAGATGCCCTCAAAAGAAGACCAACCCAAGACATCGTTCATTATTTACTCCTTTTGGAGCATACTGTTACAAAACTATGTCCTTTGGACTAAAGAACGCGGGGCTACTTATCAACGCGCCATCCAAGATTGCCTGGGTGATCAGATTGGCCGCAACAGAAGCTTATGTTGATGATGTAGTCATAAAAACAAGGATCCGACTACCCTGATATCAGACCTAGAGGAAACCTTCAACCCGATTACGTGCGTATCAATGGAGACTCAATCCAACCAAATGCGTCTTCGGGGTACCCTCAGGACAGCTACTCTCGGTTCTCCTCGTTAGTCATCGAGGCATCGAGGCTAGTCAAAGCAGATCACAGCTATCATCAACATGAAGCCGCCTACCTCTGTCCGAGACGTTCAGAAACTCACCCGGTGCATGGCTGCGTTAAATCGATTTATCTCACGGCTCGGAGAAAAGGGATTGCCTTTCTTCAAATTGCTTAAAGCCGGCGACAAATTTCAGTGGACGGATGAAGCGGACAGAGCTTTTGAACACTCAAAAGCTACCTTATCAATTCACCCGTACTGACACGCCGGAGCCCAGGGAACCGATGATGCTGTATATCGCAGCTACCACACACGTTGTCAGCACAGCAATCGTGGTGGAGCGCAAAGACGACAAGCACATCTACACACCCCAACGACCAGTTTATTACATCAATGAGGTACTATCTGACTCGAAGGTCAGGTACCCGCAAGTACAAAAACTGCTCTATGCTTTACTCATATCCTCAAGAAAGCTGCGGCACTACTTCGAAGCTCATGAGATCACGTAGTCACGGATTTTCCTTTAGGAGAAATCCTTCACAACGGTGATGCTACTGGAAGGATTTCCAAGTGGGCAGTTGAATTAGGGGCACTCAACATCAAGTTCACTCTGAGGAAAGCTATCAAGTCTCAGGCCCTAGCTGATTTTGTCGCCGAATGGACTGAAATACAGCAGACTAGAGACAACGCTACTCCCGATCATTGGAAGATGTACTTCGATGGGTCCCTAAAACTCGAAGGAGCAGGAGCCGGAGTCCTTCTTGTATCACCCCGCTGGCGAACAGCTCAAATACGTTCTGCAAATATTGTGCCCAGCCACCAACAATGAAGCAGAATATGAGGCACTGCTCCACGGACTTAAACTAGCAGTCACTTTGGGCATTAAGCGGCTATTAGTCTATGGCGATTCTTCCGTGGTCATTCACCAAGTTAATAAAGACTGGGACTGTACCAAGGAAACAATGAACGCCTATTGTGCTGAAGTACGCAAGCTGGAAAAAAATACTTTGCAGGACTGGAATCATTCATGTTACCCAGGATCTCAACGTGGCAGCAGATATACTCGCAAAAATTGGATTCTGAACAGAGCACAAGTTCCCAGTGGTACCTTTGTAAATGAGTTATCCAAGCCTTCAATCAAAGAGAAGGAGGAGTTCGAGCACAGAACCCGCAACCCAGGTCCTATCTCTAGCACCCGACTGGCACGAGTTTTCATTGATTACTTCAAAGAAATAAACTGCCAAGCAACAAAACTATAGCAGAGCAAGTCACCAGGCGTAGCAAAAACTATGTTCTAGTCGAGGATAAGCTGTATCGACGCGGAGCTTCATCAGGGGTCCTCCTCAAGTGTATTACACCAGAAGAAGGTAGGAAATCCTGAATGAAGTCCACTCTGGGTCCTGCGGTAATCACGCAGCTTCAAGGACACTAGTCGGAAAAATCTTCAGGTCAGGATACTACTGGCCCTCAGCTTTAAAAGACGCGGAAGACTTAGTCCGCCGCGTCAATCATGCCAGTTCTTTGCCAAGCAGCAGAAGTACCCGCACATGAATGATATGCATCCCTCCATCATGGCCCTTCTCATGCTGGGGACTTGATATGGTGGGCCCTCTCAAGCGTGCCCCAAGGCGGATTCGAGTACATCTATGTCGTAATTGACAAGTTCACAAAAGGATCGAGTACATGCCATTGGTTAAATTCAATGCTTCCAAGTCAGTCCAATTCATGCAGAGCATCTTTCACCGCTTTGGAATGCTTGCATAGAATCATCAATGATCTTGGGTCCCCCTTCACGGCTATCGAATTCAAGTCATGGGCCAGCGACTGTGGAATAAAGATAGACTACGCATGAGATGAGTAGCTCCACCCAGTCCAATGGCCAAGTTGAAAGAGCAAACGCCCTGATTCTCGCCAGATTAAAACCAAGGCTATTTGACCTCCTAAAAGATTCACGGCGGAAAGTGGGTTGAAGAATTGCCTAAGGTAGTCTGGGGGCTACGAACACAACGAAGTCGGGCAACAGGCCAAACACCTTTCTTCCTGGTAATGGCACTGAAGCAATCTTTACCGGCTGACTTAATCTGGAACTCCATACGAACGGAGCAGTACAACGAGGGCGAAGCTGATGAACCAGGCGGTTAGAAGTCGACAGCCTTGAAGAAGCTCGACTAACCACACTTTTTCAGTCATCAAGATACCTTCAGGGGATGAGGCGCTATTATGATAAGAACGTCCATCACCGCACCTTCAAGTAGGCGACATGGTGTTGAAGAAAATTCAGAACAACGTTGGACGTCACAAGCTCATGAGTCCATGGGAAGGTCCTTATATTATATCTAAAGTAACAAGACCCGAGTCATTTGAGCTAGTCACTGAAGATGGATCTCCACTGCCAAATTCATGAATATAGAGCACTTGAAGAAATTCCATACTTAAGGACTACGCTACAATTCTGATTCAGGACAATTGTATTTATTAGTCGGATATTAATAAAGTTTGAAGTTCATACGACATAAGAACTTTATCCAGGCTTTTTTCTACACCTCATCATGACTATTCAGTCGCATAACAGTCTCTGCAATAGCAGGGCTTACCTCCGACTAATATATAATATTACTCGGATAGATTGGTTCAGCGAAAACCATACTTGAGTACGAGCTTCGAGCTCATACAACTCACAAGGTAGTACGGCTTAACACCCGCTATCAGCCTTAGCGAATATGAAATCCACTATAGTGGACAACAGTTCCTATAAGGCATAACAAGGTGGATTAGTACTCACCTTGTACACATTTCTTGGACAGAGGTCCACCCACCTTCGCACTCAAGTTGCGATCGTCAAGAGGATATGATTCACCCAGACGGAACCAATGCTACGGTCCTTCAAGAGGTGCTTGATCATTGTTATCCCTTGAACAAGGGTACTAAGAGTAGTACTCGGGCAAGACTAAGTTCTCTACACAGTGGTTAGAGAACCGAAGTGACACGACCCAAACTAAAGTGCTAGCGAGCACTCGGATAGACTCGTCTAATTAGACGCCTGGTCATACATCCACAACAAATAAACTCAACCCATGCCAAAGAAATTTGCCACAATATGGAGTTGGACATATATGCAATTCACAAGATTCAAAAGACCATATTTTTGATATCTTATAATAATTGATTTCAGGAGATACAAGCTGCAGAGACTGAGGAGTCTAGACTACTCTACAAGATCTAATATTTGTGAGTACTCCTCCGTGGCGACCTTCACCTCCTCTTGCATTGCCGCAAGGTCCTCGTCACCTTTGTCCTCAGGAAGGGTCATCAGAGCGGACAGGTCAAAGGACAGCAGATGTAGCCGCAACGTTGCCATCAGACCCTGCACCACGGAGATCGACATATCTTTGATATATTGCGCCAGCCGCCCAGGTGCAGCCTTGGCCGTTCAATCAAAGACTCCTCGACTCCTTGCCGCGCCGCGGAATCATGTTGAGCAGGGGCTCGACATCTTGCTCCAAGGCCATCAGGAAATCCCGCGACTCCTTCGTAGACTTCAAAGCCTGCAGAAGGTACCGGTCAGCACCCTCACGCATCAATTTGGCTTCTTGAAGAGTACTTTGCGCATTAGCAAATACCTCTTCAAGCTCTGCCTGCTTCCGATTGAAGGCGTTCTGCCAACTAGAAGCCAGTTTATTTGCATCTGCATACACAACAGTCAGTTATCATGTCATCCGACTAATATTATGGAGCAGAACGACTCAAAACTCCAAGTATACCTTCAAGCTGCTTTTTAGAACTCTTCTTGAGCTCCTTAAGCTTCTGTTCCATAGCAGCAGACTTGGATATCAGCTCACCCTCTCGGTCGTAGCAACGTCACGCTCCGCTACCACTTCCTTGAGGTGCCTTGGAGTTCATTAATGCGATCATGCAGAACCTGGGTTGGCTACTTTCTGACTAATTTGGTCCTGGGCAATATAGTCCCGGAGCTCTTGGTTTTCACGAGACAGCTCCTGGCGGATCCGGGTGACTTGATCTCTAACCTTGAAGTCAAGGGACTACAATACAATAATACCGTGAGTACTCGGATGAGTTTAATAGAACAAGAAGAGATTGAGACTCTTACCTCAACAAATTGGTGAAGAGCTTCAAAGGAGCCCTCACCTGATCCCTCAGCTCATTCAGCCGAGTAAGATCTTGGTCATACTCGGATACCTCAAGAGTAGCTCCTTGGCGCGAGGACTCGGGTGCATCTAAAGATCCTCCCTGCTGACAAGCTGAGCCCTCTGCATGTATCTCTGTCAAGACCATGTCCAGGGTAGGTTCATTCGGCTATCGTGTACGAAAAAACCAGTCATTCCACACTCGGTCAAACTCCAATTGAGCGGGAGAATGAAAAATGGAGTACGGCCAACCAACCTGAGGCAATGGAAGAGCATCCGCGTCAGGAGAGGCTTCGACCTGAGACTTGGACGCAGAGGAGTCACGCAGCGGATCTACCTGACTGAAGGTTGGCGACATGCTAGAGCCATCCTTAGCCAGCGGCTCCGACTCCTCCACCGCCTGAGGATCAGGAACGGTGCTTGAGGCTGTTGCACCTAGTTTTGCCTTCCTGCAAGCAGACAAGTATACATGTCAATATCAGAACTCTATGTACACTCTACAAAGCTGAAAACTTACTTCACGAGCTTCAAAGGCTTTGGTAGCTTCAAGAGCGGTTGTATCAGAAGCGGGTCTGAAGTCGGAAGCTTCTCCGACACCACGCTGCTTGAAACCCTTGCAACCGTCCCAGCATCTGGTTACAGCGACATATATAAGACAAGAGACCATCAACAGTCAAAAGGACTACAAAAGTACTTGGGTTTTCCTTACCAGGAGCACCGGCTTATAGTGCTTATCAGACAATTCTTGAGATAAAAGAACTTTTCGGCAAGCACGGCGATTACCAGTGCGAGCCTTCTTAAGGACGGGTCCCCCGGCTTCTAGTTGAGGAGTTGGCGACCTCTTTCGGCTACCCTCAGCCTCTGGGTCTATAAGCAGGACATCAGAGTCAGTTGATTCTGTGTCAAGCCAATCAAGATCTTCAGGCGAACTTGGTTTGTTAGGAAGATCCTCACTTCGGATTGGACCTTCCAACGCGATGCCTCCACCTTCTTCAGTTGCCGGAGGCAGGGGAGGACAATCATTGTTATCTCTCCCCTGGCCCTAAAAACAGAAGGGTATCTAGTTAGGTCAGAAGGATATCTATTCCGAACCTTGACGACATGACAAATTAAGTACTTACCGGAGGAGGAGGATTAATGGCGGAGAAGGATGTCATCACTGGAGCAAGACATTCACGGCTCTTAAGCGGCCGGTTCACTCTCCAGAGGACTTCACAGTCTGCCAATTGCTCGACAGCGTGGCGACCCGGGTCGTTCTTACCCAGGTATTCGAACCCAAAATTGGCTCGCTGCTAAAGCGGGTGGATGCGCCGGGCAACAAAGTCTTGAACGACAGTGTATCCGGTCAGCCCATCGATTATCAAAGCATCTATCATAATAAGGAGGGGTTGGATAGCCCCTACTTCTTCACTTGTGATCTTCTCCTTCCATTCACGGCACTTCTGTGGAGGCCATCCATCATGACGACGAAGAGCTGGGGGGGGGTTACCTATATAGAACCACCCAGCAGCCCAGTCTTTTACCGACTCTGACAACTCAATAGTTATATATTGATTGGCTACTTCCAATCTAACCTGAAGACTAGCCCCTCTGACTACTTCGATATTAGCGTCACTAGGTTGACACTTAAACCAGAAAAAGTAGCGGAAAAGGGTAATAGAGGGACATATCCCCAGAAAAGCCTCACAGAGATGGGTGAAGATTGCAATATGAAGAACCGCATTGGGAGTAATATGGTTAGAGTCAAACCATAGTAATGCAGCATTCCACGAAAGAAGTCCGAAGCAGGAAGCCCAATCCCCGCTCTATGAAGGCTTTTAAACATCACGATCTCGGGGTGTTGGGGGCAGGAGCGCGATGATCAGTGGGTACCCTCCATCCATCCAGTGGTTGCGCCCGCAGCAATCCTTGCTGCGCCAGGAATGCCAGTTCCGCCAGGGTGGTGTCCGGCTTCTTCCACTCGAAGACATCAATTGGCGGGTTCGGATGCTTAGGCTTTCCGGTGGTGGTGATCCTAGGCTTCTTTTTGTCTACTGTAGACTGCCTCTTGGGACCCAAATTGGTGATGAGAGATTTTCTGCGCATCAACTGTGGAATTGGCTAAGGGATTTCTAGCTCCGAAGGCAATGGCTTGATGAAAGCGTAAGGAAAACATAAGCCCGGCGGCGGCTTATTATAGATCTATTTTGGCACCCGTTCATCTTTTCTCAACGGCGTCATGGAACCGTCTAAAAACCCTAATGGCTGGGAGTATGTGTCAGACGGCGTTAGAGACGGAGAACAGGAATACAGTAAACAGACAAGTTTCTTTAGACGACAAGATACATTTAGTACTCGGGAAACAAGACAGAGGACTCGGAAAATATTCCAAGTACCCGGATCTTTGTTATTATTACTCGGAATTACAACAGAGATACATGGAAACATCTTGAGATACAACAACTTTCAACAGAAGTACAATCAAGTGTGTAAAACGCTACTCTAGTG
The DNA here is from genome assembly GCA_009763385.1 of Coix lacryma-jobi var. lacryma-jobi. Taxonomy (NCBI): domain Eukaryota; kingdom Viridiplantae; phylum Streptophyta; class Magnoliopsida; order Poales; family Poaceae; genus Coix; species Coix lacryma-jobi. The sequence goes on along the minus strand of CM019828.1, from coordinate 79,502,509 downwards.
AATTCAAGGCACATAGCCTTGATGCCTATTGCACCAAGGACCGGGTTCAGTGAGACGCAGTAAAGCAGACACAGAACCTGGGTAGACTCTATCTTTTCAGTGCATCCCAAGGTGGGTCTTTGGTACCACCCCAGTACTCAAGGAACTCGGGGAAGACCATCACCCTCGCTGCCCTTTTGACAACCTGTGACTCCGAGGTTATCTACGAGTGGTAGTCACAAGAGTTCTTTTAGGCGCACCTCTGTGTCCCTCTACTCGCGACCACTGGAAACCACCCTAACGGATGGTCCTTTCACAAGAGTTATTTTGGGCACTTCATCTATTCTACAGAAGGAAGACACCCGGGGCTCGATCATCTCAGCTACTGCTATTACAATACCCATGGAACTAATAAGAAGTTCTACACTCTCGAAAGATATGAGCTCTTTGCTTCCCAGGCACGGTATTTATAGGCAGTTTCTTCTGGGTCTATAGACCAGGTTCATCAACAAGAGTGATCGCTGGACCAATATTCAACCAATGTACTGTGGTGCATGTGAAGCTCAGCATGGGTAACAGAGCTGATTCTCACACGTACTTCAAGACGAAGACGACAAAGTTTGCAGTTGCAGAAAACGACAACATCATATTACGCACAGTTGGAACAGTCACCAGTCAATTATTGCTGACTCAAGGTAATTTTTATTCAGTGGGGGTGATATGGGATGTTTGTTGAAAACATTGCCCACCTGAAGCTGAGTAATTATTATTTGGACGATTTAAGCAACAAGTTGGTGTCATGGTCCGACTCCTCAAGACCTTAATAGATTACCTAATGGCTTCATTTAGAAGACCCCGAGAACCGACTACTATGGTACTCGGAACTCAGGCTCGGGGGCTGCAGGTATAATCTATAAAGGAAATGTTTTTTCTTATTCAAGATTACTCAGAAAAGGCTCCAAAGACCCTCAAAGTTATTATAAATAACAAGAGGCTCGGGGGCTACACCCTATGGGTGCACTTTTTGTAAAAAGTGCACACCATGGATTTTCTTTACTCTCGGAGCACTTCAAGATTTCTCAAGACATTACTCGGAGATTCTCAAGAAGAAACTGGAAGATAACGTCGTGACTTAATGATGAAGAGCTCGGGGGCTTGACGGACCAGGATGTCAGAGATATCATCTATCGATGATTACTTCGACATATCCAGGATGGCTTTAGAGATCCGAAGACTTGTAACAAAGTGTACTTGGATTAGGACTCTAGCTTGTAACTTAGCCGAGTTGTAAAAGGAAGTCCTGTAATTAGAATAGGACTCCGATATTGTAACCGGCTAGGACTCGGTCTGCGCTGAGGCTCACCCGGATATATAAGGGGAACCGGGCGTAGGTCCTAGATCATCGAACATTGAATCATAACATACACAAGCACACGCCGCACTTGACTTAAGGTATTACGCTATTAGCGGCCTTCCTTGGAAAAGTATAAATCGCTTGTCCATGTGTACTCGTCGGTCCTACGAACGCCGATCCCACCGAACAAATAATCTGAGTAAATTTTTTTTACTTCAAGACGATGAGTTGCCGGTCAACAAACACCGACAGATGGGCCAAAATGCATAAAATCAACATATCAAGGTCTAGCACTTCCGGCCCATCCGCATAAGAGAAAATAGAGCTCAAAAGCTCAATACTTCAACCAGACCCAACAACCTTGCTGGGACATGGCCCACATACCTTAGGGACCCACCAGAGCGAGCGGGCGGGAGAGGGGTTTGTAACACCCGGTGTGTAAACCGGTGTTAAGCAATCCCTAAATGCATAATTTGGCATGGCATAAGCATAGCATCTCATCATTTCATGTGCATATGTTTGTTGAATGCTTAAGTCCTTGTTTGGTCTCTAGTGTAACCTTGTTATGCTTTCTGTTTCTGACCAAGTGCCTTATAACAAAGTTGTAGATCTTGATGAAGGGAACAACTTTGCTTTAAAGCACTTTCTCAGAAAAAGCTTTTGAGTTAGGATTTCTTGCATTAGAAAAATGGTTTAGCACTAAATTTCTTTTAAACAACAGAATTTGGACTGGAGCCTTAAGGATGATTTGTTCCTTACAAAATTCTAAGCAACTTTGCTGTTGGGACCTTTTCCTAGTTCGGTCTAGTTTAGGAATTATAGAGCATCAAAGTTTGAAACAAAACCTCATTAGTTTAATCTTGACGTGGACCCCACCGGTCAGTCCCTCTCTTCTTCCCCGCGCGCACGCCGCTCCCTCCGCGCCGACCGAAACCGCCGCCGCCGCGAGACCGCCTCGCCGCCGGCCAAACCACCGTCATCACCGCCCGTGGTTTGCGCCCGAACTCGCCACGTCGCCGGGAGCTCGGTGCATGCTCGCCGCGTGGAGCGCGACGCCTGACGCCGCCGCGTCCGGTCGGGAGCTCCCCCGATGGGAACTGGCCAGGTGCAATGCACCTAGCACTTCGTTCCGTTTGCCTTTGCTCCGCCTGTGCTCGCAACCAGCAGAGCATCCCATTGCTCAGTCTCTCCTCGCTCACTTCACTCCACTCTTCACAGAGCAAGCGCCGCCGCCGCGCCCGCCGAACTCGGCGAGCGATTACTCGCTCCACCGCTCACCGCCGTCCAATTCCTCTCGCCAGTTCTCTCCGTCTTGGTCTCCTCTTTCTCCGGTAAGGGTTGGTTTCCCCTCTCTTCCTCTCTAGCTGCCGGAACAGCGGACGCCATCCGCAAGCTTCCGCCATGGCCGCCACCGTGACCTTCACGTGGACCGGTCATCCGGCCATGCTACCCTAAGCTGAGCCATGTTCTAGTCTTCTCTACCGTCGTAGTAGCTTAGAGTCAAATGGAGACCTCTCTCGTGCCCTGAGTTCGCCGGACCACGGGCCAGTCGCGCTGTGTCCGTCATGGACCGCCGCCGTGCATCGCGCCGGACAATGCCGGGGATGCCGAAGCCTGGGAGTTGCTCCAATAGGTCACTTGTGACTTGCTTAGGCTAGTGTTAATCTCGCCGAGTCGCAAGCCGCCGGGAAGAGTTCCGCCGCCGAGTCGCAGAGCCGCCGCTCCGCCATGGCCGCCGTCGAGCTTGCTCCGGTATCCCTCTGTCTCAGCGAGTCGGTTAGTGTGTTCGCCTCGCAAACCCGCACCCAATGATGGTCTCAGTGTCGCCAGAAGTGTCGCCGTCGACGAGCTAGGGCCGGTCAACGACCACGGCGCTAAACTCCGCCGTTGACTGCCGAGCCTGGCCTCGCGCGGTAACGTGCCGAGCTTGGCCTCGGAAGCTTGGTCGCCCTGACCAGCGGGCCCCGACTGGCAGTAAGAAAGAGAGAAAGGGAAAAGCTTGGGTGCCGTAGGCCTCGGAAAGCCGGAAGCGCCGAGCCTTCGCTCGCGAGCCTCGACCGAGTCGGTTGAGTCAGTTAGTCCTCGGTGAGTCAGTTAGTCTCGGTTGAGTCAGTAGCCTCGGCTGAATAGGTTAGCTCGGTGTCAGTGTGCCTCGGCCGAATCGGAAAAAGGTTGTCTGAGCCTCGGCCGATCGGTCGAGGGCTCTAGCCTCAGCCGAATCGCCCGCCGAAACGTGCCGAAGCCTTGCCTCGAGCCTCAGCCGAATCGCGCCGGGGTGTGCTGAGCATGTCTTATGCTCGGCCGAACCAAGTGGAGTCCGTACGTTAGTTTGGTTCCTTTTTAGTTGTTTTGCAGAATGTGTAATGGCTTCAAAAATCCCACAAGGATCATTTAAGTCAAGCTCCTGTGAAACAAATTTGTTAGGTCAAGCATTTAGATCTATCAGTGAAAACTGGTTGTGAAAGATTCTTGGTGTGATACTTTATGTGTAGATTTATTTAAATTAGAAAAGTGTGATAACTGGAAAATGCATAACTAATTATGTATAAGTCAGAAAAATGTAATTCAGTTTTGTTAGATTTGTATGAATGGTAGTTTCAGAGAAAAAATATATATGAGGCTATTCTGTGAATTATTGGCAGTAGCTTTTAAAATAGTTAAATGTCGTTCCTTGTTTATTTTGTAGTAATTAAAATATGAGGAATATGCACCTGAGAATTTAAGCACATGCTATTATGCTAGGAAGTTCAGTAGAAAAATAAGAAATCTGTTGTTTGACACTTGTTGCTAGGGTGGTGTTTCAAAGCACCCTTTCATGATAGAATTGTCTTTTTCATAGAGGATGAAGTCTAGGTCCAAATGGGATGAAATTTGGACAGAGGGTTAGATTAAGTGTTATTAATCTCCAGTAATTTTATAGATTTTCGTGAAGCTGTCTAGGATAGGTTACTGTTATAGGCCTAATTAACTAGATTTAATTCTACAAATAATTAGAGGGTAATAAACCCGTTAAGCAAACTTTGATGTGGTGACAACAAGACTTAATAAGTAGTATGTTAAATAAATAAGTGAGTAGCAGTAGATGACATGTGCTTATCTCCTGAATTGTTACTCCATGTTGCATCACGTGCATCCCATGTGCATTCATGTTATTCATTCATGTACCGCATCATGCAGGGTCGGTAGTGGAAGCCCAAGACACGCCGGAGGAGCAGCGTCAGGAGGAGACAACCGAGGAGGGGATCCCGGAAGGAGACGCTGAGGACCTGCCGGAGTGCCGTGATCACCGCCCCGCCGACTTCGAGCGAGGCAAGCCCCGGAGCATTTTTCTCCTACGGTTTGCAAATTACCGTTTACAAGTTAACCTGATATGTTGTTGCATTAGGTCATAGGAGTTGTGTGATACCGTTGCTGCATTGATTAATTATCCTTGTCCACCTGCAAATATTATCTGTGATCCCTGTTAGGTCTAGGCTCGATATTATATGCTTAGCCCTGCTTAGACCGGTTAAAAGTCGGGTGATTTCCTGTCCCCGCATATAGGTGGATACTAAACATGTTTAGCCTGGTGCTATCATGGAGAGAACCATGTGTTAATTAATCTGAGACCGGGCGGGATGTAGGAGCAGCAGGACATGGGTTCTGTGTGTCTAGTAGTCTCCCGTCTGTGTCGATTAGGACCCGACGAAGGCACACCTCAGTCATTTTGAACGCGTCAATCACTTAAAGGAGCAGGTGCGGGTACCTCCCGTGAAGCCGAGTAAGGTGTTTCGAGCCGGTGACGGAGACGTTGACGCCTAACACCCAGGGCCTTATATGTACCGTGGGCAACTATTCTGATCGACCTGGCATGGTCCGAGGGCAGGCAGGGCCTGATCGACCTGGCATGACCGTGGGCAGTTAATAGCTTGAGCGACCTGGCATTGAGATAACCCTCGTGTAGAAGGGTCCATGGCCGTCCCGCGATTTGGGTTCTCGAACCTCCTGAGTGGTCGCCAACGGCCGCCTGGCAGGGTGTGTCGGGCGAGTGTGCGACATTTTGTCCCCAGCTGGTAGGAATCGATTATAATCGCCATCGCTCCTGGTTAGTGAGTAACTTGACTGAGCATGTGTACCGTAGTATAGTAATATAGTGGAATTAATGATGATTTAATAATAAAATGCTTTTATGCAAAGGTAAGTGTGGCCAACCTCAGAACAGCCTTGCATATTCCTTGGTGTCAATTATTTCTGGTTTATGACGGGTAAGTCTAGCTGAGTACCTTCTCGTACTCAGGGTGCTATCCTTGTTGTTGCAGATGGGCAATGTTTCTTCGGCTACTGCGAGAACTGTCTGTATCCCGTCGAGGGCAGTGACTAGACCATGGGCATGGTCAATCCTTATCTCCCTGATGCTTTTGTGGACGGATCAGGCATATGGCACCGTATTGTGAACTAAGGACTTGTGTTTCAAAACTATGTTGCTTCCGCTTTGAATTCAAAAACTATGGTTTGTAATAACTATCGAACTCCGATGTATTTGAACTATGTGCGAACTGAATGTACCTTGTGGGCATGTACGCTAATCTATTACGATCTTGGTTAAAGTTGAATGACTTGAAATCCTTCGAGATTTCCGGACTACCGGGTTTGTACGAGCTTAAGTACTTGTAATCTCTGTGTGAAAGCAGCGATTCGGTGCTTAATCTGGTGCAAATTGGTCGGTTCTGTTACAGCTGGCATCGGAGCGTGGTTAGCGTTACTGTTCACAAGTGTATTTGAAAAACCGTATTTTCAATTAAAAATTCCTATTTGACAAGAACTTATAGCTATATTAGGATTTGAAAAACCTTCTTGACCAAGAGTAAGGTGTGCCATTGATCAAGTCCTTATGCCCAATAGGAACTTAGGTGGCTATTTAAGTACTAACTTTGGGGTCGTGCATCATACTTATTTTCTGTTATTCTGTCGTCCATACGGCAAGGGTGAAATTGTATGGATGCTATTCCTCGGAATAGTAATGTATGGATCAATTGCCTCTACGCTAAAGGTAATGAGAGTTGTGAGAGCATGATTGGACAACCGCCAATCTAGGGAAAGTGCTTATATGATACTGACGCGTATACCCGTTCCACACAAGTATATGTGAAAGTTGATTGTGGAGTAATAATTTATGATGGGTGCATATACTGCTTACGTGTATACCGGGTGTACACCTAAGAGAGTATTAGATTTAAATTTCCGCAGTGCATAATATTCATACTGTGGGAAGGGCTGAAGTGGAGTTCTGCAGGTACGCTAACTTGCGAACGTGTAGTACGTTTAGTTAACGTTATGAGTGAGCGTGTATGCCACCGTCTAGCCGATAGATTGTTAGGCAGTGAGGACGTATGTTACGCTCATGCATCATGATCATACAACTTTGCATTAATCTTACTTCCTTCCTTATGGTTTCCGTCCCGTTTTTCTAATAAAAGTTGTTCTCAACTAATAAAAATCTATGTGTGGGTACACTTCTTACAGATGGCACGCACCAAGCGCACTGCTCGCAAGTCCACGGGAGGCAAGAGGCCTAACTACATGCTGGGGCCATGGACCGATGAGGGATCAGAGGACTTTTTGGGAGAATTTGGGATGCCCACTATTCTTTGGAGAGTTCTGCACCTGGTGGGATACCAGGAGGGTCAGGAGCCGCTGTACGACTGGCACCGTGTGCAGTTGTCAGAGGATCGTCACGTGTACACGGTGGAGGTCGACGTGCCTAGCCGTGAGGACCAGGATCACGTCTGGTGCCGACGGGTGTTTGCCTTGCAGGGGAGGACCCCTGGGATGCAGCCAACCAGGTTGCTTATACCGTTCTTCGGGACATCATGGAGGACCATCCGGAGGTGGTTGCCCAGGCTACTGCTAGTATCTTCCCGACGACAGACCCTTACCAGGCAGTGTGGCGTCAGCCAGGCGCTACCGTACTTGAGGCTAGCTCTCTTGAGAGGGAGCATTGTGCTGGACCAGCAGGGAGTGCTATGGCTGCTCTGATGGCTACTTATGGGTGCCTATCGCGCAGCTACGATCATCTGGATCATACCCTTAGTGAGGAGATGGCTGCACAGCATCGCCGGCAGGAGGAGCATACTACAGAGATAGACCTCCTCACTACACAGCTAGCTCAGTTGACAGTAGAGAGAGACCAGGCACTTCAGAGGGAGCAGGAGACTGCTCATCAGCTTGCCATTCAGCAGGGTCGACTACTTTCTTGGCCTCGGTCATGAGGGAGACTGAGGAGGCGCTTCGAGGAGTTTGTGTTGAGGGCATTCGTGTTTCAGAGGAGAACAGGTTGCTGAGGTTGCGAGTGGGAGACCTGGAGCTCCAACTCCATCATGCAGGACTACAACGATCGTCTGCACGAGGAGATCCACCGTAGGGAATGAGAGGAACCCCATCTTTCCCCAGGAGGATCCGGAGCCGAGTAGTTCTTCTAGTAGTTCTTCAGATATGTCTAGTGAGGACGGTGACGTTGGTGAGATCGCTAGAGAGTAGTCTAGATCGTATGCTTAGCACCTAGAGATCTTTTGCGTATGTTGGCACGCCCGAACTTTTGTTTTGTTATGGGCTGGATGTAAGCATTGAGGCAGACTTATGTGATGTGTGTGAGACCTTGGAAAGTCCCATATGTATGGGCAAAACTCTGGATGTTATGTTATCTTTGCATGATGTGTTAAGTGATCTTGTTATGTGTTGATGCGATGTGGAATGAAATTTATTGTACCTCTGTCATTGTTTGGTGAATCGTTTTTCCGAATAATTTCAGTGGGTATGATTTATTGTTCTCTACAAGTTGCAACTTCGCCTAATGTCGCTTACTATCCTATATGCAGATGACGACAACTCGTAGTGGAGCGGGCGGTAGTGGTGGAAATGAGGACCCCAGAGAAAACCGCAATCCACCACCTCCTCCACCACCAACGGCTGAGCAGCTTTTTGCTCAATTTCTTGGAAGTCAGCGCAATATGAAGCTTTGCTGAGGGAGAACTTGGCGCAAGGACACCAACGCCAAGAGCTAAACCAGTATAGTTCTTTCAAGGATTTCCTGGATACTAAACCGCCTATCTTCAGGGAAGCTACAGAACCTTTGGAGGCAGAAGAATGGCTGCATACTCTGGAGCAGAAGTTCCGTTTGTTGAGGCTCACAGAAGAGCTGAAAGCAGAATATGCCGCGCACCAGTTGCAGGGACCAGCCGGGATTTGGTGGGGACATCACCGCACCACCTATCCTGCTAATGTTCCTATCACTTGGAGAGTGTTTACTGCTGCTGTTCGAGGTCATTACATTCCGCCAGGCTTGACCCAGATGAAAGTGGCAGAGTTCATGAATCTGACTCAAGGAACTCGGTCTATCACAGAGTATCATCTGTTCAACTCGTTGGCTCGCTATATCCCAGACTTCGTTGACACAGACGCTAAGAAGATTGCTAGTTTCAAGAGAGGCTTGAACACTAAAATGGGAAAGTCAGTGGGTACATCTTCCCGTACCAATTTCAATGACTTCCTAAGTGACTGTCTGATTCAAGAGAATCATAACAACAAGCATGCTGCTAGCAAGGCCCGGAAGAGAACCTTTGAATCAGGATCATCACAACCCAGAGGACCACCAGCTCAGCGAAATCAGTATCGACCACCAGCGCCGGGGGCACGTTTTAGGCCGCCGCAGAAGAAGAATCAGCCACAAGCTCAGCCCATCAGAAGCCATACAAAATAGCTGCTGCTCAGGCTCGTGGAGGTCAAGGCAGTTCTTCAGGAAATAAACCTATAGTTCGGGGACCATGCTACAACTGCAACCAAGAGGGGCACTTCGCAAGATACTGTCCCTACCCAAAGAAGCAACAGGCCAATTACCCCGCACGCCTGCACAACATGACCGCTGAAGAAGCTCGTGCTGGAGAGCCCGTGACTGCTGGTATGTGCCTTGTTAATCATCATCCTGCAGTCGTTTTGTTTGATACTGGATCATCGCATTCGTTCATGAGTAAAGCATCTTGCACAAAAGCATGATCAAGAGGTGTCTGAAAATGGATTATGGGTTTCGCGTAAGCTCTGTGGGAGAGTAGTGTGTTGTTCTAGGCAGATGGTACGTGATGCAACCATCGACATCGGAGGGCATAGTTGGGGCTAATTTAGTAGTTTGCCAGGGCTCAGTATGGACGTAGTCCTAGGAATGAGTTGGATGAGTATGTGGAAAGCAGTGTTAGACACTGCAGATAGGACTCTTACCTTGACCGATCCAAGGAGGAACAACAAGTTACGTATCTCTCTTCTCGAGAGGCTGATTTTGTTGATCATCTTGCACCTTATCTATAGAGGACCTGTCAAAAATTCAGTTGTTCGGGATTCCCAGACGTCTTCCAGATGAGTTGCCGGGTTACCGCCAAGCGGGCTGTAGAGTTTACCATTGAGTTGTTACCAGGGACTGCACCGATCGAGAAGGCCTTATCGTATGCCGCCCAATGAATTAGCCAAACTCAAGACTCAGATTAGGGAACTTTTGGACAAGGGTTTCATTCAACCTAGTGTGTCAGAGTGGGGATGTCCAGCCTTGTTGTTAAGAAGAAGGACAAGTCTGAGATGGTGTGGGATTATCGACCGCTTAATGCCGTGACCGTTAAGAAAAATCCGTTGCCACGGATAGATATTTTGTTGGACCAGTTATCCAGAGCCAAAGTTTCTCCAAGATCGATTTGAGATCGGTTATCATCAAATTAGAATCCGACCACAAGTATTCCAAAGACTGTTTTCAACCAGATATGGTCTATACGAGTATTTAGTCATGTCTTTCGGATTGACAAATGCTCCGGCTTACTTTATGAGTTGATGAACTCGGATTCATGCCAGAACTAGATAAGTTTGTAGTGTATTCATGATGACATTTTGGTTTATTCGGAGAACCCGGACGACCATGCAGAACATTTGGGATCGTTTGACAAGGCTACGAGAGCATAAAAATTCTATGCTAAGTTTAGCAAATGTGAATTTGGTTGAAGCAAGTACAATTCCTTGGTCACATCCTGTGGAGAAGGAATCTCTGTGGACCCTAGCAAAGTACAAGAAGTAATGGATTGGGAAGCTCCAACTTCAGTTGGGGAGATTCGGAGTTTCTCGGTTAGCAGGGTATTACCGTCGTTTCATTCCTGATTTCTCCAAAATTGCCAAGCCCATGACAAGTTTGCTTCAGAAGGATCAGAAGTTTGAGTGGACAGAGAAGTGTGAAACAGCTTTCTGTACCTGCGGAAACTGTTAACCACTGCCCCTGTCTTAGCTCAACCAGATATCGAGAAGCCGTTTGATGTCTTCTGCGACGCATCAAAAGTTGTTTAGGGGGTGTTCTTATGCAAGAAGGCAGAGTGATTGCTTATGCTTCATGACAGTTGAGAAAAATGAGATAAATTATCTACGATGATTTGGAATTAGCTGCTGTGGTGCACGCTCTGAAGATCTGGAGGCACTATTTGCTAGGAAATGTCTGCAATATGTACATGATCATAAGAGTCTCAAGTATATCTCACTCAACGGAGTTCAATGGGCAACTGAGGCAGAGAAGATGGCTTGAATTGATTAAGGATTACAATTTGCAGATACATTCCCCTGGAAAAGGCAAATGTGGTTGCTGATGTCTGAGTCGGAAGTCGCATTGTAATAACTGAGGTTACAACCAGAGGACGAGTTTAGTCTCGTACACCCTGTGATCCTGCGTCACATCGAGCTGCAGAGCACCTTAGTTGACCAGATTCTGGAAGGGCAGAAAAACAGACAAGGGAATCTATTATATCAAAGAAAAGCTAAGGGCTGCCACTGAACCCGTAAAACATTTCCGAGTTGATGATAAGGGAGTGTTATGGTTTGATAATTGCTAGTGGTACCAAGAATAGGGAACTGAAAATCAGATTCATGGACGAGGCTCATCTTTCTAAATTGTCTATCCATCCCGGGAGCACTAAGATGTATCAAGATTTGCGTCCAAGATTTGGTGGACCAAATGAAGAAGGAAATTGCCGCATATGTAGCCAGATGCGACAAGTGTTGTCGGGTGAAGGCTATTCACCTGAAGCCAGCGGAACACTTCAACCTTTATCAATACCTGAACGAAGTGGGAAGAAGTGAGTATGGATTTTATCACGGTTTGCCTACCACTCAGAAGGGAAACGATTCGATTTGGGTAATTGTAGATCGCTCACCAAGACCGCTCATTCATACCAGTTAAAACTTGTTATGAGCACCAGGACTATGCGGAGATTTATATCAATCAGATTGTCGATTACAGGTATACCCAAGGTCATAGTTTCGGATCGTGGAACGCAGTTTACTGCACCCACGTTTACTACCATTATGGGAGAAACTGCAAAAAGAGTTAGGCACTAAGTTAATCCATAGCTCAGCTTACCATCCTCAGACATCAGGGCAAAACTGAAAGAGTAAACCAGGTATTAGAGGATATGTAAGAGCCGTGTAATTCAGCAAAGGGATCTGGGAGAAGTGGTTGCCATTAGCCGAATTGCTTAAAACAATAGTTATCAAGAAAGCATTCAGATGGCACCTTTTGAAGCTCTGTATGGCAGAAGATGCAGAACACCAGTAAGTGGGGTGAACCAGGAGAACGTCATACTATGGAATGATTTGTCAAGGAAGCAGAAGAACAAGTTAGAATAGTGCAACAACATATCGCAGCGGCACAGTCCCGACAGAAGAGCTATGCCGATAAGCGAAGAAGGCCGCTTGAATTCGAAGTAGGTGACTATGTGTACTTGAAAGTATCACCCATGAAAGGAGTTAAACGTTTTGGCGTGAAAAAGAAGTTAGCGCAAGGTTTGTGGGACCCTACAGGATAATGGAAAGGAGGGGAAAAGTGGCTTATCAACTACAGTTACTGAACATTTGAAGGCTATATTCCCTGTATTCCATGTGTCAAATTAAAGAAATGTCTCTCGAGTTCCAGAAGAGGAAGTACAACCGGCCAATATCAAGTTACAATCCGACCTACTTACTCCGTGAAGCCATATCGAGTACTCGATGAGAAAGAAAGAGTGGACTCGCGGAAAGGTCGTGAAGCAATATAAAGTATCCTGGAGTGAACAAGAGGACCGAGATGCCACTGGGAAATGGAAGACTATCTAAAGGAAGTATATCCACAGTTTTATAGGAATGGTTAGTACTCAAATCTCAGGACGAGATTCTTTAAGGAGGGGAGGGCTGTAACACCCGGTGTTAAGCAATCCCTAAATGCATAATTTGGCATGGCATAAGCATAGCATCTCATCATTCATGTGCATATGTTTGTTGAATGCTTAAGTCCTGTTTGGTCTCTAGTGTAACCTTGTTATGCTTTCTGTTTCTGACCAAGTGCCTTATAACAAAGTTGTAGATCTTGATGAAGGAACAACTTTGCTTTAAAGCACTTTCTCAGAAAAAGCTTTTGAGTTAGGATTTCTTGCATTAGAAAAATGGTTTAGCACTAAATTTCTTTTAAACAACAGAATTTGGACTGGAGCCTTAAGGATGATTTGTTCCTTACAAAATTCTAAGCAACTTTGCTGTTGGGACCTTTCCTAGTTCGGTCTAGTTTAGGAATTATAGAGCATCAAAGTTTGAAACAAACCTCATTAGTTTAATCTTGACCGTGGACCCCACCGGTCAGTCCCTCTCTTCTTCCCCGCGCGCACGCCGCTCCCTCCGCGCCGACCGAAACCGCCGCGCGCCGCGAGACCGCCTCGCAGGCCGGCCAAACCACCGTCATCACCGCCCGTGGTTTGCGCCCGAACTCGCCACGTCGCCCGGGAGCTCGGTGCATGCTCGCCGCGTGGAGCGCGACGCCTGACGCCGCCGCGTCCGGTCGGGAGCTCCCCCGATGGGAACTGGCCAGGGTGCAGTGCACCTAGCACTTCGTTCCGTTTGCCTTTGCTCCGCCTATGCTCGCAACCAGCAGAGCATCCATTGCTCAGTCTCTCCTTCGCTCCACTTCACTCCATCTTCACAGAGCTCCGCTCCGCCGCGCCCGCCGAACCTCGGCGAGCGATTACTTGCTCCACCCTCACCGCCGTCCAATTCCTCTCGCCAGTCTCTCCGTCTTGGTCTCCTCTTTCTCCGGTAAGGTTGGTTTCCCCTCTCTTCCTCTCTAGCTGCCGAAACAGCGGACACCATCCGCAAGCTTCCGCCATGGCCGCCACCGTGACTTCACGTGGGACCGGTCATCTCCGGCCATGCTACCTAAGCTGAGCCATGTTCTAGTCTTCTCTACCGTCGTAGTAGCTTACAGTCAAATGGAGACCTCTCCGTGCCCTGAGTTCGCCGGACCACGGGCCAGTCGCGCTGTGTCCGTCATGGACCGCCGCCGTGTATCGCGCCGGACAATGCCGGGGATGCCGAAGCCGGGAGTTGCTCCAATAGGTCACTTGTGACTTGCTTAGGCTAGTGTTAATCTCGCCGAGTCGCAAGCCGCCGGGAAGAGTTCTGCCGCCGAGTCGCAGAGCCGCCGCTCCGCCATGGCCGCCGTCGAGCTTGCTCCGGTATCCCTCTGTCTCAGCGAGTCGGTTAGTTGTGTTCGCTCGCAACCCGCACCAATGATGGTCTCAGTGTCGCCAGAAGTGTCGCCGTCGACGAGCTAGGGCCGGTCAACGACCACGGCGCTAAACTCCGCCGTTGACTGCCGAGCCTGGGCTCGGCGCGGTAACGTGCCGAGCTTGGCCTCGGAAGCTTGGTCACCCTGACCAGCGGGCCCCGACTGGCAGTAAGAAAGAGAGAAAGGGAAAAGCTTGGGTGCCGTAGGCCTCGGAAAGCCGGAAGCGCCGAGCCTTCGCCCGAGCCTCGACCGAGTCGGTTGAGTCAGTTAGTCTCGGTTGAGTCAGTTAGTCTCGGTTGAGTCAGTAGCCTCGGCTGAATAGGTTAGCCTCGGCTGTCAGTGTGCCTCGCCGAATCGGAAAAAGGTGTCTGAGCTCGGCCGAATCGGTCGAGTGGCGTCTAGCCTCAGCCGAATCGCGCCGAACGTGCCGAAGCCTTTGCCTCGAGCCTCAGCCGAATCGCGCCGGGGGTGCTGAGCATTGTCTTATGCCTCGGCCGAACCAAGTGGGCGTACGTTTAGGTTTGGGTTCCTTTTAGTTTGTTTTTGCAGAATTGTGTAATGGCTTCAAAAATTCCCACAAGGCTCATTTAAGTCCAGCTCCTGTGAAACAAATTTGTTAGGTCAAGCATGTTTAGATCTATCAGTGAAAAATGTTGAAAGCATTTTGGTGATACCTTTATGTGTAGATTTATTTAAATTAGAAAAGTGCTGATAACTTGGAAAATGCATAACTAATTATGTATAAGTCAGAAAAATGTAATTCCAGTTTTGTTAGATTTGTATGAATGTGTAGTTTCAGAGAAAAATATAATATGAGGCTATTCTGTGAATTAATTGACAGTAGCTTTTAAAATAGTTAAATATCGTTTCCTTGTTTATTTTTTAGTAATTAAAAATATGAAGAATGCACCTGAGAATTTAAGCACATTGCTCTTATGCTAGGAAGTTCAGTAGAAAAATAAGAAATCTGTTGTTTGACACTTGTTGCTAGGGTGTGTAGTTCAAAGCACCTTTTCATGATAGAATTTGTCTTTTCATAGAGGATGAAGTCTAGATCCAAATGGGATGAAATTTGGACAGAGGGTTAGATTAAGTGTTATTAATCTCCAGTAATTTTATAGATTTTCGTGAAGCTGCCTAGGATAGGTTACTGTTATAGGCCTAATTAACTAGATTAATTCTACAAATAATTAGAGGGTAATAAAACCCGTTAAGCAACTTTGATGTGGTGACAACAAGACTTAATAAGTAGTATGTCTAATAAGCTGCCTAAGTAATGTTAAATTAAATAAGGAGTAGCAGTTAGATGACATGTGGTTATCTCCTGAATTGTTACTCCATGTTGCATCACCGTGCATCCCATGTGCATTCATGTTATTCATTCATGTACCGCATCATGCAGGGTAGGGTAGTGAAGCCCAAGACACGCCGGAGGAGCAGCGTCAGGAGGAGACAACCGAGGAGGGGATCCCGGAAGGAGAAGCTGAGGACCTGCCGGAGTGCCGTGATCACCGCCCCGCCGACTTCGAGCGAGGCAAGCCCCGGAGCATTTTTCTCCTACGGTTTGCAAATTACCGTTTACAAGTAACCTGATATATGATTGTTGCATTAGGTCATAGGAGTTGTGTGATACCGTTGCTGCATTGATTAATTATCCTTGTCCACCTGCAAAATATTATCTTGTGATCCCTGTTAGGTCTAGGCTCGATTATATGCTTAGCCCTGCTTAGACCGGTAAAAGTCGGGTGATTTCTGTCCCCCGCATATAGGTGGATACTAAACATGTTTAGCCTGGTGCTATCATGGAGAGAACCATGTGTTAATTAATCTGAGACCCCGGGCGGGATGTAGGAGAGCAGGACATGGGTTCTGTGTGCTAGTAGTCTCCCGTCTGTGTCGATTAGGACCCGACGAAGGCACACCTCAGTCATTTTGAACGCGTCAATCACTTAACGGAGCAGGTGCGGGTACCTCCCGTGAAGCCGAGTAAGGTAAGGTGTTCGAGCCGGTGACGGAGAGACGTTTGACGCCTAACACCCAGGGCCTTATATGTACCGTGGGCAAATTCTGATCGACCTGGCATGGTCCGAGGGCAGGCAGGGCCTGATCGACCTGGCATGACCGTGGGCAGTTAATAGCTTGAGCGACCTGGCATTGAGATAACCCTCGGTGTAGAAGGGTCCATGGCCGTCCCGCGATTTGGGTTCTCGAACCTCCTGAGTGGTCGCCAACGGCCGACTGGCAGGGTGTGTCGGGCGAGTGTGCGACATTTTGTCCCCAGCTGGTAGGAATCGATTATAATCGCCATCGCTCCTGGTTAGTGAGTAACTTGACTGAGCATGTGTTACCGTAGTAATATATGGAATTAATGATGATTATTTAATAATAAAATGCTTTTATGCAAAGGTAAGTGTGGCCAACCTCAGATACAGCCTTGCATAATCCTTGGTGTCAATTATTTCTGGTTTATGACGGGTAAGTCTAGCTGAGTACCTTCTCGTACTCAGGGTGCTATCCCTTGTTGTTGCAGATGGGCAATGTTTCTTCGGCTACTGCGAGAACTGTCTGTATCCCGTCGAGGGCAGTGACTAGACCATGGGCATGGTCAATCCTTATCTTCCCTGATGCTTTTGTGGACGGATCAGGCATATGGCACCGTATTGTGAACTAAGGACTTGTGTTTCAAAACTATGTTGCTTCCGCTTGAATTCAAAACTATGGTTTTGTAATAACTATCGAACTCCGATGTATTTGAACTATGTGCGAACTGAATGTACCTTGTGGGCATGTACGCTAATCTATTACGATCTTGGTTAAAGTTGAATGACTTGAAATCCTTCGAGATTTCCGGACTACCGGGTTTGTACGAGCTTAAGTACTTGTAATCTCTGTGAAAGCAGCGATTCGGTGCTTAATCTGGTGCAAATTGGTCGGTTCTGTTACAAGGGGCCACCAGGTGGTGCGGGCGCACCACTAGGTGTACCGGCCGCGCCCAACTTTGGTCGGTGGCTCATTACCGCCATCCTCACGTCAGTTATCAAGGTCGTCCATGTTCAATGTACCCAGAAGGAGGTTCTTGAGGTCAGTTTTAGACTTTCCAAGTGGGGAGAAGAGGATCTCCACCCCTCCAGGGCATCTCCACTATAAAAGAAGGGCCCCAAGAGCTTCTACAACAACATTCCATTCATCATTCATCATTCTTTCATTCTTTCGTTAGTTGTAGAGTAGTGTAGTTCCATTCCCACCTTGTGAATGATTCATTCAAGAGAAGAAGTAGTGCTACATTCTAGCTCTAGTAGCTACTTAGTAGAGGGAGTGAGTGAGCGCAAGTCGGAGAAGTACCGGAGTTGTTGGCTACCTCCTCATGTGTACATCTACATTTAGTGGAGGGAATACCGGAATCGCCGGTATGACTTCGCTTGTACCTCAACGAATCACAATACTATTTGGAGTATTAGGGTTCGTGTTTATCTTTGTATTCAAGTTCTTCTCATGTTCTAGCTTTTCGCTAACTTAGTTTGCTGGACCAATCGTTCACCCTCGGGTGGGTGCTCTAGTAAGAGGGTGCAAGCCCTGATCGCCGCTAGGGTACTAGCCCATAGCGTAAATGCGGTGTTTAGGCTAAGTGGTTACAGGTTGGTTGCCTGGGTCTCCACGGTTGAGGAGGTAGGCGGCAGGTGGTGACAGCCCTGTCCGTCCTTCGTAATCCACCCACGTTCGGGATTCCAGGTAGAGCTGTATCGGCATAAGATGGGACACCAACTTCACCCGTTGACCGAAGCAAGCTACGTTAGTTGAGTCTAAACACCTAAGGACTCATTACATACAGAAACCTTGCTACCCTAAGTCGTCATTCTTCTTACCTAAGCCGAGAGATCTAAACCCAAAAACTATAGCACACCGTTCCCTGTGGAAAATACGATACCCTGAATACTTCCGGGTGCAGTGCTACAACGGTACTTCCATGTACTTGCGGACTTTTCTGCTTACGCTGAGAAATACCAACAAGCATTTCTGGCGCCGTTGCCAGGGAACGATTTTCGCCTTTAGTCTCCAAACCTAGTTCGCCCATGTATCCTTTGCATTTTATCTTTCTTTCTTTTAGTTATCTTTATACATGGAGCCATCAACCTTAATCCAAAACTTTTCTGCTCCACGAGACGAGTTCGGTGATCCACCACAATCGTCGAAGCCAATCACAGCTTCTGGCTATGAACTCCACACTGGCTTTATAGCCATGGTTCATGAACATCCCTTCTTATGAAAACCCCTATCACCACTTATGAGAGTTTGAGCAACTCTGTGCATGCCTAACAATTGCAGGCATGTCACAAGAAACATTGCGTTGGAAATTGTTTCCATTCTCTCTCTCTCTCTGATAGAGCGAAACAATAGTACAACGATACCGTAGGAATAGTCAATGGTGATTGGAAAGAATTGTGGAACAGTTCCTGCCTTGCGTTCTTTCCTATATCTCATATCGTAAACCTACGACAAGAGACACTCAACTTCCAACAAAAAGAGAAGGAGTCATTAGGTGCAGCCTCGGAGAGATTTACAATTCTTTCAAAATCAGGCCCAGACTTGTCTCTACCCGACCACGTGTTGTTACAACATTTCTGGTCAGGGCTGAACAAGGAGTCTGCCCTACGGCTAGACATTTCCGCTGGAAGATCCTTTATGTACAAAACCACAAAAGAAGGAGAGGCTCTTCTAGATCTTATTCTAGAAAACACTCCCCTTCCCCTCTAGACGGAAAGCAAACCACAGCATGAGGAGGTTTCTTCGGCTAAGGCCGAAATTGAGATTCAAACTCAGAGACCCTCATCGCTAACGGAAGATCCAAAGGAAGTCTACCTTCCTTTAGATTTTCCATTCTTCGACGAATATTACCCTGACAATCATGTAAATCCCTCGAAGCATACACGCCGGAAGAAGCCACCAATTTCCACCACTCCTCTTGAACCTCTAGAAACCCATCATACAAATAGCGATCGGGTGGAACGAGCGGAACCCTTTTCTGAAGAAATTCAGATCAGTCCCTCTTGTTCGATCATCCACGCTAAAATTAGCAGAGGCAGGGTAGAAGTGCATTATAATCCAACTATTAGGGCGAACATCATGTCCGCATCTTTTGCGAACACGATCGTTCAAGAGTCCTTCGCCCCAACAAACAAGCACTTAAGGCTAGATTCAAGGACAAGTGTGAATAGTCTAGGCATCCTTCACAACATACCATTTAAACATGATAATGTCAAGTTGATGCTAGACTTTTACGTCTTTGACATTCAAGACTTTGATGTCTTGATCGGGCTTCCCCTTCAAAAACGTTCGGATGAACCACCAAAAACTAGGGAATTTGCTGTCAATATAAAGAGAGAAAACTCTTCCCTACCAAAAGTTCAAGCCAAAAATTCCATGGCTGAACCCCTCTCTTATACAAACGAGCCTGAAACGGTAATGTCGGTGCAACCCATAGAGATATCTGAATCGTTCTTGGAAAATGATGCTGAATTTTTCATCCAAAACCAGGACGAATTAGGAGAAACTCTTGACCTTCCCGATGAGGAAGCTCTGACACATCCTTTTGTGTATTCATGTGAATTTGGGGATGATCTTTTTAGTGATGTTGACATGGGGAATTCTCTTGAGCTTCCCAATTCAACATCCTCACACACCTCACTTGAAAATCAAGAACACATCAAGGATGAGACCTTGAACGAACCCATGGAGGGAGAGCCGATCCATGAAGATATCAATTCTAAACTCTCTCCCCTTGAAATAAAAGATCCTGAGCATGGAAGTTACTTCCTTCCTATTCCGCAAAACCCATGCTCATTTGAAGAATCTCCTGACTTGAGCTATAACTCTAACATCTTTTGCAAAACCAACAACCCTCTCGTGACCCCTGTGCCCAACATCGTTAAAAGGGTTGTTGTAGATAGTTTTGTCTACCACAAATCTTGCAAATTTCATGGTAGCTTGTCATGAGTTTTACAGACCAGGTTCATGAAGGTTGGTGTTGGAGGGGAAACCACATCACCAACATTTGTTTCAATTCAAAAGGTTTCCCAAGGTCAAGCTTATGACCATAACCAAAGCACTGCCGGGAGATACCCCGGATTATCAAAGAAAAAAATGTGTATTCTTTCCAATAATTACAAGATCATGTTGCCACGCTAGAATGCACCCTCGGGTATTCTTGGTTGATAACCATTTCAAGTTGAATTAAGAAGAACAAGGGACAGACGATGCACGACAACATGGAGCTACATCGACCACAACAAATTCTGATGTTTTGGAGCACACTCGAAAGGAGACCCCAGCTTGGCACACTTGACTTTTTTCACAAAAAAAAGTTCAAGTGTGGTGAAGGACGGTAAGAATGTCATGTTCCATCTACATCAAAGGATATGCTAGCTCACCTTGCTAAATAAAAAAAGTTATATATATAATAATAACACAACCTTTCTTCTTAATAAAAACAAGACCATGCTATTTTGTTTGTATGTACCTTCGGGTATTCGTGTTCACTAACCTTACAGGTTGAGAAGAAGAAGATCGGGGAAAGACACGCCAACAAACAGCATGAGAGCTACACTACTAATGGTGGAACACTGAGACCCTCAGCATGCCACACTTGACTTTCAATTAAAAGTCCAAGTGTGGGGGGAGCACTACAAGGTTTTGACCCTATTGCATCAAGTTCCCTTGCATCAAACAAGAATCTGATGCAATAGGTGGGTGCTATTGCATCAGTGTTTAGAATCTGATTCAATATGTAGTCATTATTGCATCAAAAAAAGAGTTGGATACGATAGTAATTCCTGTGGATGCAATAAGTTTGATCTATTGCATCCTTTAGGAACAAGGATGCAATTGGTAGGAATTATTGCATCAAACACATTTGGGTGAATTAGTCTTCAATTGTCGATGCATTATGTAAGTGGTATTGCATCGGTTTAGAATATAGATGCAATTAAGAAGTGCTATTGCATCATTTAGGAACAGGGATGCAAAGGTAGAAATTATTGCATCAAACACCTTTAGTTGTATTAGTCTTGAATTTTTGATGCATTATATAAGTGGTATTGCACCGGTTTAGAATGTGGATGCAATTAGAAAGTGCTATTACAACGGATTTGTGTTTGATGCGACCAATTTTAATTAGAATTGAGAAATGTAAAAAAACATTGTGGCTACATAATATAAGTGAATTGTTAATCTTAATTTAAATGAGATGTTTAGTAAGTAAATTGTTAAATATTTTTTTTAAAAAAACTTGCACCTAACATGGCTGCTAATTTAAATGATGTGTGTCATAAGTGAAATGGTAAATATCTGAACAAAAAATATCTTGCACTTAATAATAATCGCTTAAAAAAATCATGCCTGCTAAAGGGCAGGATTTGGACTCGAACCTGTGAGCACTTGCATGTCTAGGTTGAGGACAAACCACTGGGATAGATGTTTGTTGTTGCATGGATGAGTATATGATCTCTTTTATATTTAAATAAACATGTTTTGACTGATTGCACAAGCTAATTAACGGATGAGGCCCATCAGCCCATCACGTACCGTCGATCTCTCTCTCCCGTACGTCGCGAGTCGTACGTAGGCGATGGCTCTCACCCTCGCCGAGCGTGGTACGTCGGCGGCGGCTCTCGCCCTCGCCGAGCGTGGTACGTCAGCGGCGGCTCTCACCCTCGCCGAGCGTGGTACATCCACTCGTGCCCTCGCCTGGACGTCATCTGAAGACGACGGAGGAAGCTTCGCCTGCTGTCCGCCTCACCGCCGTGGCACCACGACGACGCAACCGACAACGTACGTCGACGACTTGACGTCTGTAAGTACCACACCAATACCCATGATCGATTATTTGTTTTCTGTAGATGGTAATTGTACAGTGTGGTAGGGTTATGAATTTGTAGTTCCATGTTTTTATTTGAATTGTTACAAATATTAAACGGCGTAGGTACGTAGGGCAGGGCATTGCCAAGGATTTTATTTGGACATCATTAATATCCATACTGATTTTGTTTTTGAAGAAATAGAAGACATATTTATCTTTGTGCTATTTTTGTCAGGAGTTGAAATCAATGTCGTCACAGCAAGGTAGAAGTTGGATGCGTCTGGATAAGACATCTGCAGAGTGGCAACAAGGATTAACTGAATATCTTAACAGCGCCTTTGGAGGCAGCCGAAAGGAGGAACGGCACCATGTCCATGTTCACAATGTCGTTCCATGTCATTTAGAAAATTTTCTGATGTTCATAATCATTTGCTTCGGAAAGGTTTTGATGAAGGCTTCATCCGTGAGGAGGAAAGTATATGTGAAGGCTCAGCTGTACGTGATCATGATGATGATGATGTCGATGATAGGGCTCGTACCACATATTTGATACATTCTCTGATCAAGGGTACCATACGTGGAGAAATTGATGAGGAACAACCAAATGAGATGGCACAAAAGTTCTTTAAATTGCTAGAAGAGGCTAGGAAGGAGTTGTATCCAGGCTGCACGGAAGCTACCCAGGTGTCTTTCATTGTCAAAATGTTTCAGATGAAGTGCATGTTTGGTTGTAGTAATGCTTGCTTGGAGTACGTACTTGCCCTGTTCTTGCTTGTTCTTCCTAAAGGACACTGCCTCCCAGATAGTATGGATAAGATAAAAAAGATTGTTAGAGATCTTGGTCTACATTATGAAAAGATAGATGCATGCTATAATGATTGTGTGTTATTCAGAGGGAAAGAATATGAGGCCCTGGATAATTGCCCAAAATGTGGTGAGACAAGGTGGAAGCAGTCTAAAGAGGAACAGGATGATGCCAGTAGTTGTGGGTCAAAAAAGCGTGTTCCACGTAAGATATTGCGGTACTTCCCACTGATTCCACGGCTCCAAAGGATATATAGTCAGCAACTAGAGCATCATATATGCGTTGGCATAAGGAAGAATTGGTGGATGATGGAAAATTGCGACATTCTGCGGACTCGAAAGCATGGAAACATGTGGATACAACCTATAAATGGTTTTCAAAAGATCCTCGTAATGTCAGGCTAGGTCTGGCATCTGATGGATTCAATCCGTTTGGTATGATGAATGTGTCATAGAGTTGCTGGCCTGTGATTTTAATTCCTTACAATCTTCCGCCATGGTTGTGTTTGAAACAGTCGTATTGGATGTTGTCGATGATGATGATACCAGGACCGAAATCGCCTGGTGTTAGCATTGATGTGTACTTGCAGCCTCTTATTGATGAGCTCAAAGTTTCTGGAAAGGGGGTGTCAAAGCCTGGGATGCAAAGGAGAAGAAGGAATTGATTTGCATGCAATTCTACTATGGACAATCAATGACTTTCCAGCATATGCGATGCTGTCTGGATGGAGTACGAAAGGCAAGTTTGCATGTCCATACTGCCATACAGAAACAGACTACTTATGGTTGAAGCATGGGAAGAAGCACTGCTACATGGGGCATCGTCGCTTTTTGCCTATAACCACAAGTGGCGCAGAAACAAGGTCAGTTTCAAGAACAAGACAGAATATAGAGGGGCTCCACAACCACTCACTGGGGAAGAGGTGCTGCAACACTATGGTTCTTTTGACCAAGTCACATTCGGCCCTGAATCAAGAAAAGGAAGCAGCGTGACGAAGAAAAAAGATGGCACAACTGGAGGAAGAAGAGTATTTTCTTCGAGCTTCCGTACGGAAAGACTTGCTTATTAGGCACAACTTGGATGTGATGCATATCGAGAAAAATATATGTGAGAGCATATTGGGCACTGCTAGAAATAGAAGGTAAAAGTAAGGATAATGAAGAAGCTCGGCTTGACATGCAGCATCTCGGTACAAGGAAGGATCAGCATCCAGTGCAGCATGAGAATGGTAAGTTCACCTTACCATCTGCTTTGTACAAATTAGGGAAAGAGGACAAGAAACTTTTATGCAAATTTCTTCATGAAGTTAAGTTGCCTTGATGGATACGCATCCAATATTCGAAGATGTGTGCATGAGGATCGGCTATTGCTCTCTGGTTTGAAAACTCACGATTTTCACATTATATTCCAGAAACTTTTACCATTAGTACTACGCAACATTCTGCCTCAAGAAGTTGTTGTCCCATTGATTAATTTGAGTAGGTTCTTCAGTTCGCTTTGTTCAAAGGAGCTGGATGTAAACGAGCTTGTGAACATGAGTGCCTCCATCAGGGAGACTCTATGTCAGCTTGAGATGATATTTCCACCTACTTTTTTTGACATCATGGTGCATTTGCCAGTTCATCTTGCTGAAGAGGCTGCACTTGGTGGACCTATATGCTATAGATGGATGTATCCCGTGGAGAGATATTTGCGTACGGTAAAAGGTTACGTGAGGGAACAAAGCACATCCTGAAGGCTCAATAGCGGAGGGAATATCACAGAAGAGTGCATGACATTTTGTTCTTTGTTCTTCAAAGACATGCCAAGTCGCCCAGAGCGTCATGAAAGCGCGGCTGTGTGTGAACCACCATCGGGTTTGAGTGTTTTTGCTGACCTTGAGTATAGTAGGAAAGGCTACAGTTTCGAGGTCTTGGACGAATCGGAAATGCAGAGAATAAGGCACTACATAATCACAAATACTGACGAATGTGGTGCTTTGCCTGAGTGAGTTTTATTTAATATTGCAGCATGCTATTTTTTGACATCATATATTACTTATTCTTTGTATCTTGTTTGGTCTGCCCACTGCAGTGTACATAAGGCTTCACTAAAGAAATACAATCCGCATAATGTTGAGAGAAGACACAAGCAACAATTTGTTGGTTGGTTTGAGGAAAGAGTGAGTCGCCACAATTTTGTTATTGTTCACATTATATTGCACGCAATGAAAACATCTTATTTTTTCAATGGAATTACAGACCAAACAAGAATATGACCAAGGAAAGCTACTGAGGACATGTTGAACTTTCTCGAGGACCAGATGATTGTGCTCGTGTATTAATAGATGTTTCATCAATGGCACCCTATTTCGGACGGTGTCGGCAGAGACGAGCTTGATCACACAAAATAGTGGTGTCCTTGTCAAGGGCGATGAAAGTATGGGTAATATGGACTGGTATGGAGTTATTAAGAAAATTATGTCCGTACAATTCACTGGTCGAAAGGAAGTGATTATGTTTCAGTGCGATTGGTTTGATGTCCCTGCTCGAACAAAGAACAAAGGTAAAGGGTTCGACAAAGATCAATATGGAATTATAGATATTGATACTACCCGTCTCAGATATTCAGATGATCCCTATATTTTGGCGACACAAGCAGAGCAGGTGTTTTATGTGAAACACGCAAAGAAATCAAATTGGTGTAGTGTTGTTCGAATCAAACCAAGAAACATTTTCTTGATGCCGGAATCCACAGTTGCTGAAGAGAGGAAGCAGAAATAAACCGCTAGATGTCGACTCATTGGTTGTTGGGGTGGAGGACATGACTGTTATCGATCAGGGGGACTTGATGAATTGGCGACGAACGGACATGGAAGGCGAATCAATTGATTCGTCTGTTATTGAGAAAGCAATTGCTCAATCTATGCCAGAACCAGATGATGAAGATTTTACTGATGAAGGTGAAGATGACGTGGATGCATACATTGACGATGGAGTTGTCGCACCTGCCGTTGTCACATCCGATGAAGCTGATGATGATTTTTTCGTTTAAGTATTTACATCTATGCTACTGTCAATGTCATTTGGATGTTCTTAGGCTACTATCAACAGCATGCACGTGTAATAAAGTTTGTTTCATCTATGTGTGTGTAATCGGATATGTCACTCCTATTTAGCAACCAATCAGTTTAGTTTACCTCTATACAGTAATTGATCAGTCGGTGAATGCAACCAACAGTTGACTTCATCAAAGGCAACTACATATATAACTAACATTATATAACATTAACTTCATTAGTGGTCCAACAAAGAGGTACTTAAGCACTAACACATACTAAGTGGGTCCACAATGAAGCACATAAAGTTACTTGTGGACATCAGCAAAATAGCAAAGTACCACTGCTTGTAGCAGTCCACAACCTACCAAAGTACCACTGGTTCTACCAGTCCACAATCTACCACTGGTCGTTACTTAATATATACAAATAGCAGCACATGAAGTGCAGGCACACACAGGTTACTAAAGCTTCTTGGTCCACCCCACTTCCTCCAGCACTTGATACTTGGCATGAACCAATAGATTATCCATTTCCTTATTGACTGCATAGACCAGCTTGTTTGTTCGCCGATTCAGCCTTTTGTTCACTTTGTTTTCTATTGTCCCAAACAGGCATTGGGACATGGACGCAGCATTCTCCAGATCATCCCAAAATAGCTTGCTCTTCCTCTTCGCCGAGATTGGTGCCTCTACCTTCAATGGGAAAAATACATAGTACTATTAACAAAGTAAACATAGACCCCAGGCACCTTCAAATAACAAATAAAAGCAAGTAAGACATGTGCAGATAGAGGAGAGATATTTGAAATCATTTGCCTCAGATTTAATTGCCTTGTGAAGAGACCTTGAACTTGGAGCTTAAGGAACACATATCGACATGCCATAGAACCAACATCAACAGAGAAGAACAAACTAAAATCATGACAGGCATGGAACCATGTGAGACATCCAGCCCAGCCATCGGTTTAGGAGAGTGAGAACAGTTGCTTGGGCATGGATGTTTCACATGGTTTGATGACAGCATGACAACCACATAACAACAAGGCAGAATCAACATAGCTCCAGTGCGTCACAAGGTCAAGGTCATCACATAATTCCATTCAGTCATATAACAAGCTATGCAATCATCATAGGCAGGTAACAAAATATGAAGTGGGCCTCAGAAACATACATAGATGTTGGGCTTGGGGGTGGGGTCGACGCCTCCTTTTTGGTCATCCTCTTCGCCGGGATTGAAGTCGAAGCCTCCCCTTTGGTGCGCTTAACCCGGGGCTTGCTCGCCTCATCGTCGGAGCTGATGTAGATTACATCGGCTGCGGCAAACTGGCCGCGCTCGTTGCGAAACTGGCCCTTCGTGTTCCAGCCACGGCCCTTGCCGCGAGCCATGGCGCCTCTGATTGACTCGTCGCCGTCTCCAATTGACTCCGCCACCGTCGTATCCATCGCTCGTGAGGTCAACGGAGGGGAATCAGAAGATAGGAGAAGAAAAGGGAGTGAGCGAGAGGGTCACGGGATGGGGAGGGGCACGGGGTACTTCTCGATTTGGCTTCCTTGCCAAATGGGTCGGCCCATTACCACCCCGAAGTGCAAAGGCGCGCACGCTGCATACAAGGACTGGTTCTTTTGCACCACCTCGCCAATTCTACTCACACAAAACCAGCATAAAGTCTCAGCCATGCGTCTTGCCCCGAACTCCGACTAACACACACCATTGAGAGGGCTTGCTTGGGCTGGGCCTAACTGGGCTCCCATTTGCGGTTGATCTGTTTCTGGTCCTTCATGCGGTCGAGCTTGGTTGGGACCTTGGCCATTGCAGGCCTCTCATGGTGTTATTTTTTTTGTAATCATGTTAAAAATTGGTGGGTGTAACATGAACTTTTGAAATACCATTTATATATTTCAAGAGGAGGACTACCAATCCTACGACCAATAGTTAGATTCCTCTAAGATTACGACGACTAAGCCGACGAAGACGACGACGACGACGAAGAGAGCCGACGACGACGACGACGAAGGAGCCGACGACGACGACGACGACGACGAAGACGACGCCGACGACGACGACTACGACGACGAGAGACGACGACGACGACGAAGACGACTACGACGACGACGACGACGAACTACGACGACGACGAACACGACGACGACAACGCCGACGAAGACGACGCCGACGAAGACGACGACGAACGAAGCGACGACGACGACGACGACTCGACGACGAAGAGACGACGACGAAGAAGAGAGCCGACACGACGACGACGACGACGACGACGACGACGACGACGACGACGACGACGGACGACGAAGGAGACGACGACGAAGAAGAGATAGACGACGACGACGAAGAGAGCCGACGACGACGACGACGACGACGACGACGACAAGAAGACGACGACGACGAAGAAGAAGACGACGATAGACGACGAAGAGAGAAGACGACGACGACGACGACGACGACGACGACGACGAAGCCGACGACGACGACGACGACGACGACGACGACGAGACGACGACGCCGACGAAGACGACGACGACGACGAAGCCGACGAGACGACGACTACGACGACGACGAAGACGACGAACTACGACGAAGCCGACGACGACGACGAAGCCGACGACGACGACGACGACGACGACGACGACGACGACGACGACGACGACGACGACGACGCCGACTACGACGACGACGACGAAGCCGACGACGACTACGACGAAGAGAGCCGACGACGACTACGACGACGACGACGAATCCTACTACGACGAAGAGAGCCGACGACGACGACTACGACGACGACTACTACGACGACTACTACTACGACGACTACGACTACTACTACTATACTACTACGATAATCTACTACTACTACTACTACTCCTACTACTACTACTACTACTACTAATCCTACTACTACTACTAATATATCCTACTACTACTACTACTACTACTACTACTACTACTACTACTACTACTACTACTACTACTACTACAATGTAGTAGCATTTAATTATTGCTTTACATATGATGTAATTATATTAAAATGATTACAATTATTTTTAAATAAAATATAATTATTGTCACGAGTTTATTATTTATTTATTAGTATTTGGCTAAATCAAAAAGTCCCATACATTCAGCTCAAAGTGGCGCCCGAAAAATTTCAGATTAGGCGCCCTCCTCCGCGAGATTGCCGATAATTATGCCCCTCCCTAATACAACCTGCAGCGGTTCCCTTCGCATCCCATCTAATCCTACTCCGAGCCGCCATGCCGAAGACCGGAAGCACGCCGTCGGCTACTCCTGCTAGGTCGCCTCGCCGCCACCGGCCCGGAAGCCCTCCACCAAGTCGTCTACGTCGCAGCCGCGACCCCGGAGGCCCTCCGCCAAGTCGTCTCCGTCGCCGCCGCCTTCACGGAGGCCCTCCACCAGGATGTCTCCGTCGCTGCCGGGAGCCCAGAGGCGCCCCGCAGGGATCTCGCCGTCGCCGCTGCCTGCCCGGAGGCGCTGCACAAAGCAGTCGCCATCGCCGTGTACTCCGGCCAAGAGATTGGCATCTCCTTCGACAAACAGGAGGACAACCAGACGGTCCAGCCCTGAAGATGCTCGTGGCCAAGAACATGTCCCCGACAAGAACACAAATGAACAACTTAGGTCAATTTTTGTCATTTATTTGTTCTATTTATGCTGTGCCTTCAAATTGCTTGTGCACGTGTTAAAATGCTATTGTCTTAGGGTTTACAGTAAGATGCAGATGCTGGTGCCATCACAAATTACATTTTTTACATCTGATGGTGTATATGTATCAATTAGAGGTCATTTTTTTTCTCAGGCACTTCTTAATTAGAAACAAACTTATGTTCTTGTAATTGTCTATCCAATCAATGCTACGTTGTTTACTGATGAGTCAAAACAAAAATGCAGAGCACAGTTTTAGATATCCAAATACAATATCATGAATGGTTTGCGGTTTAAATTATTTTGTAGTAGAACAGTAGAAAAATGGAGAGTATATATTCTTTTTGCGGGGGGACCCATGGACAAGCATCGTGGCATATTGGACATTGACCGTGCTAGAATTACCTTTGCAAACTTAATAAAGGACAAAGTTCAGTGTGGTTATTCGCCGAGGGACTTCATGTACTATTTGAAGAGAAATGGCAACGATACAGCTGAGCTGCATCGTGTAGATCACGAAGAAGATGCATTCACAATGATACAAGATGGGATAGAAGAGAAGACAGTTAGGATTGTAGTTTCGATAACAGATATAGATCACCATGGAGAATATGCAGTCACACTGCTTAAGCAACGTAGAACACATGCGAATGTAAGTGGAGAAGGAGATGAGGATGAAGACATTGATGCATACAAGGTGTGGCTCAGTAAGCTGGAACAGGATAAAGACAACCCAGGTACTAATGGATAAGAAAAATACATCTCAATGATATATATTTACTTATCTAAAACTGTTAGTATATATAAAACATGTATACGTGCATCTCGCAGAATTTACTGATGACACCCAGATGAGTACAGTTAAAACATATCAAGAATGGTTGAGGACAGAAGGGCTTCTTCAAGATATATGTAATCTCATCTTGTTTAATGGTTCACTAGTCGAAGCACTATTATATACATATATATTTCCAACTGAACTGTAACTGTGTACTTTCAACATTTTGTATGTGCAGATGCATATGTAGATGATCAAGCCAATGAAGAAGACAGAAGTAGTGACAATAGCGCAACACCTATTCGGTTTCCAGCTCATGCTCGTAGGCCCAAGCCCTCTTAGAAAGGTATACAATGGTACAGACTGTTCGTACACTAGTATAACATAAAAATGCTGATTTATAATTTTACATTCATTCCATTATATATACTCAATTCACAGCTGGGGTTGGCAAGAAGAGAAAGATTGGGCGTGGAACCTTGAAAGGTGTATCGGTCGAAGCAAAGAGATTTAAACTTGCCACTGACAAACTTAGTGTAGAATTCTCATCGACGAAGGGCGGTCCTATAGGAGATAACTATCGCTCCTTGTTGATGAAGTTGTTCTGTTTACAAGAAAATGGACTCCACTGATTGGAGTTACGAAGTGGCGACAAGTGAAACAGAAAGCTAAAGATAAAATAACAACAGAAATAATGGTACGTTACAGTGTTGCTACCGCATATGATCAATTAATACTCTGTAATATCTTTTTGTTGACACTTTATTGAAATCCCATTTGTACAGGCAAGGTGGAACATTGAGGACAATGCTGAGGAGAAGGCTAGGATTTGAAAGATTGCACAGAATCGTTACAAGGGATGGCGAGCTCAATTGAGTGCCACATACAAGGCATACAACAGTTATCATGAAAGAATGAGACATAAGCCAGATGATGTGGACATTGTGGAGTGGCACTACTTGGTGTTGTATTTTTCAAGTGACTCATTCCAGGTTCCAAGCCTCTTATATGTGTTATTGTCTGCATCTTTGATGTCAAACTAACATATCTGTGTTTAATTTAGCGAATGAGCAACAAAAACTCTAGCAACTCCCAGCATCGACAGACAATACATCTGACTGGATCAAAACCTTATTCACAAGTTGGTTTTGAGCAGGTAATGATATGGAACCTAAACTTGTTCTTTTATTTTGTTCCTAAACGGTAACAATGTTCTATTTACGCATATTAGAGAAACCTGGAGACTGGTGAAGAGCCAACTGGTTTGACATTTTGGAGGAGTACACGCACCAAGGAGGGACGATGGTCTTCTGATCCTGCTAGGGAAATATATGTAAGTGCTACTTTGCTCACTACTACTTAGTGATGTTTTTCATATTTACACTACTACTTAGTTTATGTAATTTGCCTATTTCAAAATAGTCCAGTTTTGAAACATACTTTGATGTCTGAAAATGAAATCTGGAGAATTTTATAATATCTCCAGAAAGTCCTCTATTAAGTCATTTGGACTTGTAAATCTGCAGATACGACTTCTTTTTTGACCAACTGTTGCCTGCCCACAAGTTTATCCATACATCATCAATGTCATACTAATTGTGTTCTTAAACTTAGGAAACCGCCTTCTCCAAAATCACAGAAAAAATTGAGAAGGAAGCTTCTGTGATATCAGAAGAACAAGAAAGGCAGATTCTTCATGAAACCTACAAGGAAACCACTGGCTGAAAGAGCAGGAAAGGTCCTGGACATGGATACATGGCAAATTATCCAACCCGAAGCCAACTTATGCAAGAACGAATTGAAGAGCAAGCTCGTGTCACAGCAATAGCAGCAGCACAACAGAAGAATAGTGAGATGCAAGCTGAGATAGAGAAGTTAAAAGAACAACTTACCGTTCAAGCCGCTGAGAGGGAGAGTGACAAGGAACAAATTGTGCTGCTGCAACAAGAATTGAAGAGTACATCTGACAAGATTAGAGAAGAACTAAGGTAAGAGTTTTTCTCACTATTCAAAGAACGCAATGAAGCACCGCCTTTGGTAAGATTATTAATTCTTAATTGTTAGCAGCATCATTGTTTTTAGTAAAACTTGATTGCTAATGCTCCTCCTCATATCACCAATGACAGACTGCTGCAACAACCACACCATCCCCTGAAACTGCAGAAACAACACTCAACCTTCAGAATTCACAGCTAATGCTACTGGTATTGAACATATCGTTCATGGTTTACATGTTGCATATTCAGCAAAGGTATTATTTTGTTGATTAATGGAAACTGAAATGTAATGGACAACTACATGTATTCTGACATAAAGTGTGAATATTTTTTCCTGATATGAAGGTTGCCACAAAAGCTGCCTTGCCCACTCAAAGTGATCCTTCAGACGCACCTAATGCTATTCCCACTCCCATCCAAGAATCAGAACATGTGGAACAGGTAATTTACTTCGAAACCATTACCTGCAGCTCAACAGATCGCTAAGTGCTGATTGCTCTTTCAAATCTTCTGGTTTGTGCAGGTTCTACAGGACAGTCAATCGTTGACGACAAAAAAAAGTACCCTACCTATTCGCTTCACTCGCGGCAGTGCGAACAGAGCTCTTTTCCCAAATGATAAAGATAACAATGATACAGTGTCATATATTCAATCACAAACACTTAGACAGGTTGCTGACAGAAGGAAGCGACAAAGCAAAAAATAAATGAGAAAAGGTATGATCAATCAGCTCTCATTTTAAGTATCCATTGTATTTCTTAATCCCAAAAATATTGTTCCATATCATGTGTTGCCTATGTTTCAATCCAGCTATGTGATCAACTATATATACATTACTAATGCATGTCATTTTGACTTTTCTCAGGAAGATCAACAATGAGGGAGTCTTGACAAGCTGAAATGATTCAAAGATTGTGCAACAAGAAATAAGCCATGTTCTGTGATAAGACACATGTCTTTGTCTTTATGACTAGCATCTATTAGTACCATAAGATAGTGGTTTCTAATGCATTTGGACCTTGCAATTTCGTTTGGAAATAGGAAGCCATGTGACTTCCTTCATTGTACAAACTATTGAATGATTATTATCCAATTTATTAATATAATTGCCTTTTATGCCATTGAATTTTGTAATTTAATGATTTCCTGTGCAATGAATTCAATGCTATTATTGGTCGTTCTTCAAATATCTTGTCGATGCAATAGCTTTTGTTGCATCCACGGTCATGTAGATGTGATACTTTGTATTGCATCGAACCTCATGCCGATGCAAAAGTTTCAATTTCATCCATCATATCATTGATGCAATACAACCTCTTGCATCAAACAAAATGGTGATGCAACACAACCTCTTCCATCAAACAAAATGGTGATGCAATACAACCTCTTGCATCAATCAAAATGGTGATGCAATAGAACCTCTTGCATCAAACCAAATTGGTGATGCAATAGATTATATTGAATCGAACCTAATTTTGATGTAATACAGTCTATTGCATCGTACCATATCCGATGCAATAAATGTATTGCATCAACATGATTTAGATGCAATAAGTTAATGCATCGATCATTTTTGATGATGAAACAGACAACGACTATCCGATGCAATAGATGTATTGCACCAACATGATTTAGATGCAATAAGTTAATGCATCGGACATTTTTGATGAAACAGACAACGACTATCCGATGCAAAAGCTTCTTCGCATTGACCACAAGTAACTGATGCAAAAGGCTATTGCACCTGGGATAAGTGCATCGGCTGCATCGACCGACAAATTGATGCGGAAACGAGCTTTTGCATCCATTTTAGACCTATACCATCAAATTTTGCCCGATGCAATAGGGTGAAAACCTAGTAGTGGAGAGCTCAGGTTCCATCCACCCAAAAAGGAAAAAGCTCGTTCTTGTTGAGAAGAAATGGTGGAAAGAAGAGAAGGAGCTGGGTGGCGCCACATGGCCATCACATACAGTCATGTGCCTTCCAAAAAAAAGAGTGAGTGAAGAAAATATATATATATGCGAAAAAATGAAAAAAGAGAGAAAAAGGGGAAGAGAGAGAGAAGAAAAAGAAGTTTGAAAAAGGAAGATATATATAAAAAAGGAGAGTGGAAGAGAAAGAAGTAGAGTGGTTCCATCCGCAATCCACCTGACTTCGCCTAGATTGCTTCCATAAGCAAAAAAGGGTGTTCCTCTTCCACGACCTTTGTTGGTAACATCAAGGCCCCTAGTCTATACACGTTATTTGTGTGTATGACCTAAGCCTCGACACCTGCCTGAGTCCGATTTTCAAGCAACCGCTGCGGCAGCTTCAAAACTCAAAACTACAGATGCCGCCGGTAAACACTAAGGTATGCAAAGGTAATAAATGTTCACCAAATCCATTTACTCATGTTTGTCTCCTTAGTTCATTCATGATCATGCTTCCTTTGCGTATGTCATATGCTCTAGTTTGGGTGTATTCACACGTGCACATGTGGTATGCCCATAGGTCTTTTGAAATTAAGCTTGGTGCTTAGGTTAAAATGGCCTTCTTTAATCAAAGTTTAAACATGGTGTTTAATTTTTGTTAATGACCTTTGAGCTACTTTCATAAACAATAAAAGTAATTCTTTTTGATGGAGATAAACCAAGGCTAGATTTGTACTACATGTTTTACCTTAGCCTTGTTTGAGTTATTTTTAAAAATGAAAAGTTTGGTGAATAACTAAAAAATCCTTTTAAATAAAAACCCTCTCCCTCTCTTAAAACCAAGATAACCTTTTTGATCCATGTTTTTCTTGAGCCTTATTTCTTAAATTTTCCTTAAGCATGGATATTTTCTTTCTCGATGTTGCCATCAAAAAATAATAATAGAAAAAAATAAATAAAATAAAATAAAAATAAATGCTCCCCAGTGCTCCAGCTGGTAGAGCCCTTGTTGTATTTCTATTCTTCTTTGATTAAAAATAACAATAAAAAGAGGTACAAGAATAAAGTGTGGGGGAGATCTCTCAAGTTCAACAACCACACGTTCGAGATCTCCCCCACATGTTGCACAAGCGTCGACCACCTTGACGTACAGAAGGATAAGATAAAAAGAATCTTCATCAATCCTTCATCTTCAAACGACGGTATGTGCAACATACTACACTCTAATAATGAGGCAAATTCAACTTTAATTTCTAATCCTTGAAATGGCCTCAATCAAAATTGAATTCAAAAAAAAAAATTGAATCCAACAAAGTTTGCCCCCATGATTATCCTTGTGCCAATTTCCACTTGCTTATATATATATTCTCCGAACTAAAAAAGACAGGTACAAAAGTAAGTGTGGGGCGAGGCATTCCTCGATTCATCAGGCAGGTATGATAGTAATTCAATACAATTTCTTCAGATGCCTGTCAGCTCCCTAGAAATAAGAGGAAAAATGATTTTCATAAAAAAATACTTCTTCCGAATTAACAAACCCATGCACCATTCTATCTTTGTTTGAAGATTTGTTCACTTGTATTCCGGGTCAATTCTTGCAAACTGTGAACAACTCTGTATGGGGACCCCATTTTATCTAAGTAATTGGAATATGAGATATAGTAGGATGATTTGACACTTGCCATCTTTTGCAAGGGTACATGGGATTTACATTTTAAAATATCAAAAAGCATGTTCCTCTATGATGCAATTTCCTACCAAAGCCATATGAATCATTTAGAATTATAAGCACCCTACATTCATATGCTACATGCTATCATGTTGACCTTAGTCAAATTGTTGTGACTTATGTTGAGATTCTTTTCATGCACCCATGCTTCGAGATTCACGTACACGCCACATACATCGCTAACTCTTACACTAAGAGTTACGCAGAACATGGCATCCATCCACCACAAATAAAGCTCTATTCATTCGGTCACACATCTCTCTCACAAAAATCCTTCCAAAAAAAGGGGGGCTACGAGCTATGCAAGAAGAAATATCCATGCCAATGCAACATGAAATGAAAAAAAATCCATGCCAAAGAGCATGTTAAAAAGATGGGCAAGTGCCCGCAGTAGTGAAGGACCGAGAATGCTATAGCAAGGCGACCAGAGGGGGGGGTGAATGAGACCTCAAAAATTTCTCTTGAAACTTTGGCCTTTGTCCCACAAATCAACCCCAAAAGCTTCGATCGAAACCGTGATGCTCACGACCCTTGGAAGAGGGTGGATGATCCCTAGGATCACAGCGGAGCACCACAAAGCGATAGCAAACCAATCGGCAAAAGCACCGGAACAAGTTCGACCCTCAAAAGCCAAGTCCCGAACGTAGATGGAAGGCTACATCGAGAAACCCCCAAATACTGATGCTAACAAGTAGCAAAGATACCAAGAGAGGTTCCTTTGTCAACTCTAGGGCCAAACGAGAACTCTGAAAACCAACTGAGGAAGCCGGGAGAGCAAAGGCACTAAACCGGAGGCTTCAGCAGATTCCCGGACTGTCCGGACTTGATGTCTCAGACTGTCCGCCCCTACTGCAGACTGTCCGCGAGGGGTTGGCGGACTGTCTGCCGGCCAAACACTAGAAACAGCAAGGCTGCTGAACAGTCCCTGGGCAACTCCCGGACTGTCCGCGAGTCCCAACGACGGACTGTCCGCGGTTCAAAAACACTTGCCCAACAGCGCGGAGTCAGGCCACTAGTCTGACCGACCCCGACGCGCGGACTATCTGCGGTAGCAGTGGCGGACTGTCCGCGGATGAACAGAGAGGGCGATTTCGGTCGCCCCTCTCACGAATCCTCCCAAATCCGAATCAACACTCAATCCCACGTTCCCAAACTTGGAGAAGATGATCACGAGATAGTTAGGAGACTATCCCCAAGAAATCATCCGCTCAAAACAACTCAAACACCGGGAAATCGAAAGGGGGGAGTATGAACAAAAAAGCGCCATGAAAACGAAATCGACCTGATCTACTTGTTCATGAGGAGTTAGATGAATTCCTTCGTGGAAATGATCTCCTCACCATAAAGAACAAGTTGATTCAAACGAATTTCGCAAAGACGCAGTAGAGAGAGAGATCAAGTGATGAGTGAGAAAAAATAGAGAAACGAAGAACGCGAAGAAACACGAACAAAATCAAGTCATCGATCTGCAACCGTGTGGCTACCACCACACGCTACAACAGTGTGAGATTACGGTCTCACTTCCTCAAAATCTCCAGTACACAGAGGTATGGTTCTCTGCGGATTTTAGTTGCTACAGCAGGGGATTGGGAGAGCAGGAAAACCTAGAAAGCAAAGAGCAAATGGTTGAGATAGGAGTGGGAGGAGGGTGTCTCCCTCTACTTATCCTAATTCTAATTCCTACTCTACCCCTCACTAATTACATAGCGAACCAGCTAAACCCTAAGGTTATTCTGAACCAACTCGAAGATGCTGGTGATCCGACGGCCACGCCCGCACAACTGGTAGCGTTGCCTCGACGCAACCTCACCGATTGCCGCCACGTGCCACCACCGCTCCGCTCGTCCTTTTCACGGACCTCGCCCCCGGTTTTGTGGCCCTAACCGGGAAACCAGCCTTCACGACCAACCTCCGGTTTTGAGGCCCAAACTAGGAAACCAGCCGTCCATGGCCTGAGTTTTGAGGCCCAAACTCAGCAAACCTGCAGCACCCATGTTTTGAGGCCCAAACCAGGAAACCGTCCTCAGTCCGAGTTTTGTGGCCTAACTCGGAAACCGTCCTCGCCCAGGTTTTGAGGCCCAAACCTGGAAACCGTCCACTCGGTGGTTTTTCTGTGGCTCAACCACCAAACCGAGCTGTAGATGGGATGCACCGCCCGTGCACCCCGTCCACCAACACGTGTCCCCAATTCCTCGACTCAGGCAACACCATGCCCGCAAGTCTTCGCTCGTCGCTGGCCCAGGCTGTCAGCCACCACAGCTGATCCTCGGGCCACCGGTCCCTCAGTCCAAGCCGCACGTCCGCCCTTCGCCACTCTCGGTCCATCGGCACGGCACGTCTCTACTTAGACCTTCACCTTGCCTTTGATCACTGTATCCGTGCTTGACACCTGCACAACACAAGCCAAAGAACATGCGCATTATCCCAGTTGACAATCACTCATCACTCAGAGACCCGGCATACACCCATGTATCCATAATCTCCCCCTTGATGAGTGCATTGTCAACTACCACACCAAATCATAATAATGAAACAGAAGATGGGAGGAAGAAGAAGAGAGAACTCGACCAAATGACCCAAAAGCATATCAAAGCCGAAGAAGGTCAAGTGGCAAGAGCAACACAACTTGGTTCCCAAAGACATGGGCAACGGCTCGACGCAACTAAGCAAAGCAAAGCTAGCCCTCAAGAAGAGGTAGAACAGGCTCAACACCGCTAGCGAGAAAGCTCGATACCAACTGAGGAGCATAAAGACAAGGTTGCTAGTCCCTCAAGAAAAAGGCAAAGGCTCAACACAACTAGCTACCAAAACTGCTCCGAACCAATTGGACAACAAAGCCAAAAATGCTAGTCCCTCAAGACAGAGGCGCAGAGGCTCAACACAACTAGCAGAAAAGCTTTGAACCAATTGGGAGATTTAAACAAACTCAAAATCCGAGCAAACTCCAACTCAAGCTCCCCCTCCAATAGTGCACACAACTAAAAATAGGAAATCTCCCCCTTAGTTGATCTTATGATTTGGAGAATTTCTCCCCCTTAGTTGAAAATGCACCATGAAACAAATTTCTCCCTCTTGACAGAAGAACTCTCCCTCCAAATGTATATGAGTCAAAATGCAAGTTAGCAGCTTCAGGAATATAGTCTTTAGAAAATGAAGATGCTTGACAGAATGTTGATCCGATGACTCAACAATATGCACAGGATGCTAGCAAAGGCTCAAACTGATCACCAAATACGAAATATGGACATGTGAGCAAAGTGAGCAGTTTTTAGCCAAAAGGTAGTCACCATCAATCATAGCACTAAACATGTATAGACATGAAGTCAAACAAGTGCTAACATGTATACAAGGTGAACTACCCCTAGCAAAGTTCAATCATCATGCTTTAGAATGAAACCGAGACTTGTGTATTCAGATTTTATCAGAGTTGCAGCGGTTAAATTACACAAGTTTAAATTTCATCATGTGAGTGCGAGAGGTTGAAAACTGGTCATTGCCTAACTTTTCAACTGTGCGAAGCCTATGCAGATGCAATCATAAGCTTAAAGCAACAATTTCGGTCATACACTACACAGCTCAAGTTTAACTCAAAATGCAATGAGAAACAGTCTTGATACTGTGATGTGCTGACAAGCAATCCCATCTCGATCTTTCCAAATCACTTAACTTGGTTCAAAATTAAAGCAACATATGAACATACCAACCAAGTGAATGACTCAGAACTAGAGACATAGCAACCTAGCATATATGAAAAGCACAAGTGACTGCTACACATTCTACACATGCTAGTTGCATATCTTAATGGTGAACATTTTCAAGTTTTATGTTCATTAAGCAAAATTCACCATTCATAAAATAGCTCAGCTCACAACATGTATAAGTGATCAGAAAGAGCATAAGCTACAAGCATCATCGAAAAGCATCAGAGCATACACTATATAGAACATAGTCACAGTCTAAGAATTATATAGATGAAGCTTGGAATGTAGACATGCAAGATGACATGCAAAGATGCATGATGAAACCAAAAGAAAAGAAAAGAAAAAGTCAGTTTATGATACACAAACCAAAATGTTTCCCCCAACTAAAAGGGGAAAACACACACCAAGCTCACCTCTAACCTAGCAAAAGTTGATTGGTCCAAAAGGCTTGGTGAAAATATCAGCCAAACTGATGATGAGTATCGACATGGCGAAGGTCGATATCACCCTCTCATAATGGTCTCGCAGAAAATGAAAGCGCACATCAATGTGTTTGGTCTTAGAGTGCAACACGGGGTTCTTAGCAACGCTAATCGCACTCGTGCTGTTACAAAGCAAAGGAACGCGAGAAAAACTCAGACCAAAATCACGCAAAGTGGCCATCATCCAGAGTAACTGGGAACAGCAGCTAGCCGCAGCAAAATACTCAGCCTCCGTGGTAGACTGGGCGACACTAGACTGCTTGCGAGAAGACCACAAAACAAGAGAAGAACCAATAAACTGGCAAGTTCCAGAAGTGGACTTGCGA
Organism: Coix lacryma-jobi var. lacryma-jobi; assembly: GCA_009763385.1. Taxonomy (NCBI): domain Eukaryota; kingdom Viridiplantae; phylum Streptophyta; class Magnoliopsida; order Poales; family Poaceae; genus Coix; species Coix lacryma-jobi. The sequence goes on along the minus strand of CM019828.1, from coordinate 79,462,297 downwards.
TCAATGCGACAACCAGCAAAATCGCCATCGAAATAACCGCAAAGGGAGAGGGTGGAGGAAGCAGAATACCAAATCCCAAATTCTGGAGTGAAGGATAAGTACCTCAAAATGCGCTTGACCGCCTGACGGTGCGAGGTGCGCGGCGACGACTGAAATCGCGCGCAAAGACCAACCACGAACTGGATGTCCGGGCGTGTCACCGTCAGGTCCAGCAGCGACCCGATCATACTCCGGTACTCCTTATGGTCCACAGCTTCTCCATCCACATCCGCATCCAGGGCTGTCGTGGTCGACATGGGTGTTGGAAGAGGCTTGGCCTCACCCATATCGAACTTCTTCAAGATGTCCTTGGTATACTTACCCTGGTGCACGAACGTCCCTTCCCGGGATTGCTTGATTTGCAACCCGAGGAAAAACGTCAACTCGCCCATCATACTCATCTCAAACTCCCTGCTCATAGTGTCTGCAAACTTGGCAACCAAAGCGTGAGAAGAACCACCGAAAATGATATCATGACCAAGAGAGTGTCATTGCCTTGCTTGAGGAGAAAAAGCGTTTTATCCACACATCCCATTTTAAAACCCTTAGCAAGCAAAAAGGTTTTCAACCTATCATACCAGGCTCTAGGGGCTTGTTTCAAACCATACAAAGCTTTGTGAAGTTTAAAGACATGGTTTGGAAACTTGGGATTTTCAAAACCGGGGGGTTGTGTCACATACACCTCTTCTTCTATGTAGCCGTTTAAGAAGGCACTCTTGACATCCATTTGAAAAAGTTTAAAACCTTTGGATGCAGCAAAAACCAAGAGTATCCTAATTGCCTCCAAACGAGCTACAGGAGCAAAAGTCTCCTCATAGTCTATCCCCTCCTTCTGACTATACCCCTGGGCTACTAGTCTGGCCTTGTTTCTCACAACATGGCCATCCTCTCCTTGTTTGTTTTTGAAACCTCATTTTGTCCCAATAGGATGACAATTAGGAGGAAGAGGAACAAGAACCCAAACCCGATTTCTTTCAAAATTTTCCAACTCCTCATGCATGGCATTGACCCAATCTGGATCAGATAAAGCATGTCCAACATCTTGGGGTTCAAAATCAGCAACAAATGCAGAATGAGCAAAGTGAGAGATTTGTTGTGACCTCGACCGAGTGACTCGTTCGCTGATGCTGCCGATCATCTGTTGAGGCGGGTGTTGGTGCTGGATGTGTCGTGGTGCCACCCGAGCTGATGTAGCCTCCCCCTCAACAGCAGCTGGTGCCTCCTCAGGTACAAAAGGTACCGCTCGAGGTGGCGGATCCCAAGGCCCCCATGTAGTAGAGGAAGAAGGGTCGGGGCCGTGAGTCGTAGTCGAGGCCGCTCTTTGTGGCTCAGCAGGTGGAGGTGGTGCTGGGTCATCCATCCCTTGAGCACCCTCGTCCTCATCATCGAAAAGAGGTTCTCCAACCTCATGATCACCTGCACGCTCAAAACAAGAAGAAGGACAAACCATGGTCTCGTCGAAGGTGAAATCTGATGTCTCCATGACTCGGTTAGTATCAAGGTTAAGTACACGATATGCACGAGTGTGAGTGCCATAACCCAAAAATACACCGTCGGAAGAACGAGACTCCAATTTGTCCAGGTTGCCTTTCTTGAGAATAAAACAGTGGCAACCAAAAACTATAAAATAACTCACCTTGGGGAGTTTTCCAAAACGCAAATCATAAGAAGTTTTTTTCAAGAAAGCTCGGAGAAAAATGCGATTGGAAATATAGCATGCAGTGCTCATAGCTTCTGCCCAATATCGCCTAGGAGTCCTATGCTCATCGAGCATCGTCCTGGCCATCTCTACAAGGGTCCGATTCTTCCTCTCTACAACACCATTTTGTGGCGGTGTGTAGGGGGAAGAAAACTGATGCTCCAAACCCAAAGAGTTACAAAACTTCTCAAAATCCGAATTCTTGAATTCGGAACCATTATCACTATGAATTGCTCGCATTGAGTTCAAAGGGAACTCGTTCTGAAGACGCAAGATCAGATTGCGAGCAAAGGAGAAAGTCTCGGTCTTCTCAGCTAAAAAGAAGACCAACGAATATCTCGAAATATCGTCAACAACAACAAGCACATACCACTTCCCCCAACCGAGCTCACCCGAGCCGGACCAACAAGGTCCATATGCAAAAGCTCTCCAGGGCGCTTAGACATGACCTGAGTCACTGGATGGTGGGGAGCGGCTACCATCTTCCCATGTCTACAAGAATGGCAAACAAGATCCTTCTCCATGGACAACTTGGGCAATCCTCGGATTAAGCCAAGTGAGCTAAGTCTTGCAAGCAAGTCGAAGCTCAGGTGACCGAGTCTCCTATGCCACTTCCAAAGATCAGAGGAGGAAGGTCCAGCCAAAAGACATCGAGAAATTCCAAACGACTTCGAGAAATTCGCACGAAAGACTTTTCCAAAGGGCGAAATCAAACATACAAGATTGCCCTGAGGATCCAAAATGCGACTGAGATTCGGTTTAAAATGAACCTCATAGTCATCATCAAAAAGTTGTGAAACAGAAAGAAGGTTAAAATGCAAGTTAGAAACAAGAGCAACATCGCGCAACACAAAGTGCTCTTTAACTCGCACCGACCCACGGGACAACACTTTACCTTTGCTATTGTCGCCGAAGGTGATAAACTCCTTTCCGGCGACTGGACTAAGACTGGAGAACCACTTGGCGTTTTCGGTCATGTGCCTCGAACACCCGAAATCCACCAACCAAACGTTCTCCAATCGTTTTACCTACATCAATAAAAAGACATAGGGTGAGCATATGGTCCAACACTGGGGTTAGTGAAGTAGGAGGAATACCAGTGTTGGGCCGGCTACTCAAAAGAACGGTTAGCAGAAAAACCATTCCTAGCACGCCTACGGGTACGGATACATGGGTGTATGCCGAGTCTCTGAGTGATGAGTGATTGTCAACGGGTTTGATCGCATGTTCTTTGGCTTGTGTTGTGCAGGTGTCGAGCACGGATACAGTGATCAGTGGCAAGGTGAAGGTCAAGTAGAGACGTGCCGTGCCGGTGGACCGAGAGTTGCGAAGGGTGGACATGAGGCTTGGACTGAGGGACCGGTGGCCCGAGGATCAGCTGTGGTGGCTGACAGCCTGGGACAGCGACGAGCGAAGACTTGCGTTCATGTGTTGCTTGAGTCGTGGACTTGGGGACACGTGTCGGTGGACGGGGTGCACGGGCGGTGCATCCCCTCTACAGCATCGGTTTGGTGGTAGAGCTAGAGAAAAACCATCGGGTGGACGGTTTCCAGGTTTGGGCCTCAAAACCTGGGCGCGGATGGTTTTCGAGTTTGGCCACAAAACTCGGGCAGAGGACGGTTTCCAGGTTTGGGCCTCAAAACCTGGGTGCTGGCGGGTTTCCTAGTTTCGGCCTCAAAACCAGGGGATGGACTTGGAGGCTGGTTTCCGGTTTGGGCCTCAAAACCGGGGGTTGGCTGTGAAGGCTGGTTTCCCAGTTTGGGCCACAAAACCGGGGGCAGAGTCCGTGCAAAGGACGCAGAGCGGTGGCGGCACGTGGCGGCAATAGGTGAGGTTGCGTCGAGGCAACGCTACCTATTGTGCGGGCGTGGCCGTCGGATCACCACCTACCACGAGTTGGTCCAGAATAACCTTAGGGTTTAGCTGGTTCGCTCTGTAAGTAGTTAGGGGTAGAGTGGGAATTAGGAATAGTTAGAATTAGGATAAGTAGGGGGAGACACCCACCTCCCCATCCATCTCAGTCATTTGCTCTTTGCACTTAGGGTTTCCTGCTCTCCCAATCCCCTGCTGTAGCTAGCTGAGATCCGCAGAGAACCATACCTCTGTGTATTGGAGATTTTGAGGAAATGAGGCCGTAACCTCACTGTTGTAGCGTGTGGTAGCCACACGGTTGCAGATCGATGACTTGATTCGCGTTTTGGTTTGTGTTCTTCGCGTTCTTCGTTTCTCCGCGATTTTCCCGTCACTCGATCTCCCTCTCTAGTGCGTCTTTGCGAAATCCGTTTGAATCAACTTGTTCTTTACATTGAGGAGGTCATTTCAACCAAAGGAATTCATCTAACTCCTCACGAACAAGTAGATCGGGTTGATTTCGTTTTGTGGCGCTTTTTCGGTTCATACACCTTCCCCTTCGATTTCCCGTTGATTGAGTTGATTTGAGCGGATGATTTCTTGGGGATAGTCTCCTAACTACCTCGTGATCATCCTCTCCAAGTTTTGGATCAAGGGATTTTGGTTTGAATCGATTTGGGAGTGAATTGGGTGAAGGGCGATCAAAACCACCCTCACTGGACAGCCGCGGACAGTCCACCACCTGACCGGCGGACAGTCCGGGCGTCGGGGAGCAGCCGGACTAGTGGCTGTGTTCTTCGGCTGTTTTGGGTTTGGTTGACCGGCGGACAGTCCGCAGTTCAAAACCGCGGATAGTCCGGGAACTGTCTAGGGGACTTCAGCAACTTTGCTGTTTGGCGAGTTTTGCCGGCGGACAGTCCGCCACTCGCTAGCGGACAGTCCGGCAGTACCACGGAAAGTCCGGGACTCCAGGTCCAGACAGTCCGGGAATCGACTGAAGCTTCCGGTTTTGTGCGTTTGCTCTCCCGGCTTCCTCGCTTGGTTTTCGGACTTCTCGTTTTGCCTTGTAGTTGACCAAGGAACCTCTATAGGAATCTTTGCTACTTGTTAGCATCGGTATTTGGGGATTTCTCGACGTAGCCGTCTATCTACGTTCAGGACTCGGTTCTCAAGGGTCGAACTTGTTCCAGAGCTTCTTGTGTTTGGTTTGCTATCGCTTTGTGGTGCCTCGCTGTGATCCTAGGGATCATCCACCCTCTTCCAATGGTCGTGGGCATCACGGTTTCGGTCGTAGCTTTCAGGGGTTAATCTTGGGACATTTGGCCAAAGTTTCGAGAGAAATTTTGTTGGCTCCCATTCACCCCCCCCTCTGGTCGCCTTGCTAGTGCTTTCTCGGTCCTTCAACGGGAAGAGCGATCACCACGTAGAGGAAAACGTGGTCCGCTAAGGGAGGAGCGTCCATCGCGATACTCAAAATGCGGTGGGGGAAACGCTCAACTACAAAGCCACCGCCATGGGGTCCATAGCCCACAACTACAGGCTCCCGCCGGGCACGACCTCCACGCGGCCTAGGCCTAGGAACTTGAGGTTTTGGACCTCTAGGCCTAGCAGCACGCCTCTGAACGTTCGGCACATGTACATCATGGAAAGGATGGTACATGTCCGGGTTGTTCATCTCCTTTGCACGGCGCGCCTCTCTCTTGCGCCGAAAGCAAAACTCACTCAAGTGACCATCTCTCCCACAGTGCTCACAATTGTACCTCACCGCTCTCATAAGGGGTTGTTGGTACTCACGGTAGTGGGTGTGGATCACTTTGCCCTTCTGTGGCATAAGCTCCTCCTGGATGGGTGGCATGGTGTCTAGCTTGTTCTTGAGGTGGTTTGGTTTTGGAGCTCACGACTGTTTCTTGGGTGGAGCTCTCGGAGGTTCAACAAACACTCCATCCTTGGTGTTAGGCTTGAGAGGCTCTTTGGGTGGAATCTTTGTAAGTTTGGGAGTAGTGGTGGAGTTGGGCTTCTCACATGGGTTTAGACCACTCGACTCTCCAATCTTGCCAAAAGATGAAACATCAACACCCTGAGCAAAACCTACACCTGGACCTCCTCCAGCAGCATGCTTGAACTGGGAGATCATCATCCCAAGTTGCGGTTCACCACTAGACACCCATGACAAGATGGTCCGAAGGTATGTGTTTTCCTCCTCGGTTTGCATCTTGTCATGCTTCACATTTGCGATCTCCATCTCCAAACCCGCACACAGAACGCACCTAGTCACACAAGTGCTACCCGAGCTGGCCTTCTCAAGAGACACAATCTTGGCATTCTTCTCTGCCAACTCGGTTTGCAAGCCAGCACATGACTTGCACGCACCCAACAGCGAGGATCTAGCCTTCAGCTCATCCACCTCTCCTACCAACACAGCATACTTACTTCTCAAGGTGAGAAGATCAGTCATGTGTGTGGAGCACATCTCACACTCCTCCTCATCTGTGACAACAACGGTGGACTTGACAGATTCAAGTTCCTTCACCGTATCCTCTCACTTCTGCCTAGACTTCTTCCTCTCTCTAGTAGCGCGCCTAAGCAGCTTGTCTTGACTAAGGAGAGCGGTAGTAAGTTTCTCGACCTCAGCAGAAAGCTCATCGGGGGTCTGAGATACCTGGGAGGTGTCGTCGTCATCGTCGTTCCGAGGGATGTCCTCCAGCTCGTCGTCGACCTCCTTGCCAAGGGCCATGGTACAGAAGCCCTCGTTGTCGGCAAAGAAGCAGAGGCCGTTCAGCTTGTCCTCGATCCTCTTCTTCTTCTCGGACTCGTCGTCGCTTGAGGCAGCGGAGTCGTCATCCGAGTCGTCGACATCGCTGAGCGTGGCGAAGAACGCACGCTGCTCAGCCTGGGCCTTCTCCAAGTACTTCGTCTTGATGTACTCATTGTCGAAGCCGCCCTTCCGCTTGTGCTTCGTGGGGACGTACTTCTCCTTGCGCTTGCCGGAGTCATACTTGTGCCCATGATCCGCCTTACCGAAGACTTGCTTGTTCTTCTTCGGGCAATTGGCGATGAAGTGGTTGGGGTCGCCGCACTCCAAACATCCCGACCGTCCTAATCCGCGGCGACGGTTCATGCGGTTGTTGTGGAACCGCGAGAACCGGTTGGCGAGCAAAGCCAACTCGTCATCCCCAATGAACTCCAGCTGCTCCTCTGTGACAGAAAGAAGAGAGGAAAGTGCAAAGCCTCCAGAGGGGTTAGCAGAAGAGCCAGGAAGCAAAGCCATCGACGGGCCAGAAGGATTTTCATAAGAAGCCCTCGACATGGCATCGATCTCACTGGACTTGAGCTTACTAAAGAGCTCGTCGCATGTGAGAGTCTCATAGTTAGGCAATTCGATGATCGCCTGGACCTTTGAGTCCCACACTGACCGATCAAGAGTATGCAAAAGCTTCAAAGCTCTCTCATGATCGTCGAAAGGCAACAACTCCTTGTTAGCCCTCATCCTGTTGACAATCACCTGAAAGCGAGCGAATAAACTCTCTATGCTCTCGCCAGGCATATGTCGAAAGTTCTCATACTCTCGCTTGTGCGACTCGTAGAGACGGGTTTTGACTTGAGAGGTTCCCTCATGGAAACGCATGAGGGATACCCAAATCTCCCGAGCCGTAGTGAGATGAGAAACGCGATCCAACGCCGTCATGCTCAAGCATGAGAAAAGAGCATTACGGGCTCGGCTATTGGCATCGTGATCATCGATCTGACGCTGAGTAACACGAGCAGCCAAGACCACGTAATCAGCAGAGTTGCAAATATCCTAGATGGAAGCACCCATACTCTGCAGATAGGTCGACATGCGTATCTTCCAATACGCATAGTTCGTCCCATCGAAAAACGGCGGTTTGCCCACGCCGCGATCCATGTCGCCTTCGGTGGATCTGGAACCGGCTAAGGTGGAAGATCCTTAACCCGCTCCGATACCAATTGAAGGACCGAGAATGCAATAGCAAGGCGACCAGAGGGGGGGTGAATGGGAGCTCAAAAATTTCTCTCGAAACTTTGGTCTTTGTCCCACAAATCAACCACAAAAGCTTCGATCGAAACCGTGATGCTCACGACCCTTGGAAGAGGGTGGATGATCCCTAGGATCACAGCGGAGCACCACAAAGTGATAGCAAACCAATCGGCAAAAGCACCGGAACAAGTTCGACCCTCAAAAGCCAAGTCCCGAATGTAGATGGAAGGCTACATCGAGAAATCCCCAAATACCGATGCTAACAAGTAGCAAAGATACCTAGAGAGGTTCCTTGGTCAACTCTAGGGACAAACGAGAACTCCGAAAACCAACTGAGGAAGCCGGGAGAGCAAACGCACTAAAATGGAGGCTTCAGCCGATTCCCGGACTATCCGCACTTGAAGTCCCGTACTGTCCGCCCCTACTGCAGACTGTCTGCGAGGGGTTGGCGGACTGTCCGCCGGCCAAACACTCGAAACAGCAAGGCTGCTGAACAGTCCCTGGGCAACTCCCGGACTTTCCGCGAGTCCCAACGGCGGACTGTCCGCGGTTCAAAAACACTTGCCCAACAGCGCGGAGTCAGGCCACTGGTCTGACCGACCCCGACGCGAGGACTGTCCGTGATAGCAGTGGCGGACTGTCCACGGTAGCAGTGGCGGACTGTCCGCGGATGAATAGAGAGGGCGATTTCGGTCGCCCCTCTCACGAATCCTCCCAAATCCGAATCAACACTCAATCCCACGTTCCCAAACTTGGAGAAGATGATCACGAGATAGTTAGGAGACTATCCCCAAGAAATCATCCGCTCAAAACAACTCAAACACCGGGAAATCGAAAGGGGAGGAGTATGAACGAAAAAGCGCCACGAAAATGAAATCGACCCGATCTACTTGTTCATGAGGAGTTAGATGAATTCCTTCAGTGGAAATGATCTCCTCACTATAAAGAACAAGTTGATTCAAACGAATTTCGCAAAGACACAGTAGAGAGAGAGATCGAGTGACGGGAAAATCGTGGAGAAACGAAGAACGCGAAGAACACGAACAAAATGCGAATCAAGTCATCGATCTGCAACCGTGTGGCTACCACACGCTACTGTCGGTGTTTGTTAACCGGCAACTCGTCTTGAGGAATCTCAGACGATTTGTTCGGTGGGGATCGGCGTTTGTAGGACTCGGCGAGTACACAGGGACAACGATTTATACTGGTTCAGGCCGCTAAGTAGCGTAATACCTTACGTCCAGTGCGGCGTGTGCCTTGTGTATTGTTATGATTAATGATCGATCCACTAGGACCTGCGCCCGGTTCCCCTTATATATCCGGGTGAGCCTCAGCGCAGACCGAGTCCTAGCCGGTTACAACAGCGGAGTCCAATTCTAATTACAGGACTTCCTTTTACAACCCGGCTAAGTTACAAACTAGAGTCCTAATCCAAGTACACTTCGTTACAAGTCTTCGGATCTCTAAAGCCATCCTGGATTAGTCGGAGTAATCATCGATAGATGATATCTCTGACATCCTGGTCCGTCAAGCCCCCGAGCTCTTCATCATTTCTTCACGACGTTATCTTCTAGTTTCTTCTTGAGAATCTCCGAGTAATGTCTTGAGAAATCTTGAAGTGCTCCGAGTGTAAAGAAATTCCATGGTGTGCACTTTTTACAAAAAGTGCACCCATAGGGTGTAGCCCCCGAGACTCTTGTTATTTGTAATAACTTTGAGGATCTTTGGAGCCTTTTCCGAGTAAATCTTGAATAAGAAAAAACATTTCCTTTATAGATTATACCCTGCAGCCCCCGAGCCTGAGTTCCGAGTACCATAGTAGTCGGTTCTCGGGGTCTTCTAAATGAAGCCATTAGGTAATCTATTAAGGTCTTGAGTAATCGGACCATGACACCAACTTGTTGCTTAAACCGTCCAAATAATAATTACTCAGCTTCAGGTGGGCAATGTTTTCAACAAACATCCCATATCACCCCCCACTGAAGAAAAATTACCTTGAGTCCAGCAATAATTGACTGGTGACTGTTCCAACTGTGCGTAATAATGATGTTTGTCGTTTTCTGCAACTGCAAACTTTATCGTCTTCGTCTTGAAGTGCGTGTGAGAATCAGCTCTGTTACCCATGCCGAGCTTCACTTGAACCACAGTACATTGGTTGAATTATTGGTCCAACAATCACTCTTGTTGATGAACCTGGTCTATAGACCCAGAAGAAACTGCATATAAATACCCTGCCTGGGAAGCAAAGAGCTCATATCTTTCGAGAGTATAGAACTTCTTATTAGTTCCATGGGTATTGTAATAGCAGTAGCTGAGATGATCGAGCCCCCGGGTGTCTTCCTTCTGTAGAATAGATGAAGTGCCCAAAAGAACTCTTGTGATAGGACCATCTGTTAGGGTGGTTTCCAAGTGGTCGCGAGCAGAGGGACACAGAGGTGCGCCTAAAAGAACTCTTGTGACTACCACTCGTAGATAACCTCGGAGTCACAAGTTGTCAAAAGGGCGGCGAGTGTGATGGTCTTCCCCGAGTTCCTTGAGTACTGGGGTAGTACCAAACACCCACCTTGGGATGCACTGAAAAGATAGTGTCTACCCAAGGTTCTGTGTCTACTTTACTGCGTCTCACTGAACCCGGTCCTTGGTGCAATAGGCATCAAGGCTATGTACTTTGAATTCACTAGAGTAGCATTTTACACCTTGATTGTACTTCTGTTGAAAGTTGTTGTATCTCAAGTTGCTTCCATGTATCTCTGTTGTAATTCCGAGTAATAATAACAAAGATCCGGGTACTTGGAATATTTTCCGAGTCCTCTGTCTTGCTTTCCGAGTACTAAATGTATCTTGCGGAAGAAGAAACTTGTCTGTTTACTGTATTCCTGTTCTCCGTCTCTAACGCCGTCTGACACGTACTCCCAGCCGTTAGGGGTTTTGGACGGTTCCATGACGCCGTTGAGAAAAGATGAACGGGTGCCAAAACAGATCTATAATAAGCCGCCGGGCTTATGTTTTCCTTACGCTTTCATCAAGCCATTGCCTTCGGAGCTAGAAATCCCTTAGCCAATTCCATAGTTGATGCGCAGAAAATCTCTCGTCACCAACATGGGTCCCAAGAGGCAGTATACAGGAGACAAGAAGAAGCCTAGGATCACCACCACCGGAAAGCCTAAGCATCCGAACCCGCCAACTGATGTCTTGGCGTGGAAGAAGCCGGACACCACCCTGGCAGAACTGGGATTCCTGGCGCAGCAAGGATTACTGCGGGCGCGACCACTGGATGGATGGAGAGTACCCACTGATCATCGCACTCCTGCCCCCAATACCACGGAGATCGTGATGTTTAAAGCCTTTGTAGAGAGGGGATTGGGGCTTCCTGCTTCGGATTTCTTCCGTGGATTGCTGCATTACTATGGTTTGACTCTAAACCATATTACTCCCAATGCGGTTCTTCATATTGCAATCTTCGCCCACCTCTGTGAGGCTTTTCTTGGGATATGTCCCTCAATTACCCTTTTCCGCTACTTTTTTTGGTTTAAGTGTCAACCTAGTGACGCTAATACCGAAGTAGTCGGAGGGGCTAGTCTCCAGGTTAGATTGGAAGTAGCCAATCAATATATATCTGTTGAGTTGTCGGAGTCGGTAAAAGACTGGGCTGCTGGGTGGTTTTATATGGGTAACCCACCCCCAGCTCTTCGTCGTCATGATGGATGGCCACCACAGAAGTGCCGTGAATGGAAGGAGAAGCTCACAAGTGAAGAAATAGGGGCTATCCAACCTCTTCTCATTATGATAGATGCTTTGATAATCGATGGGCTGACCGGATACACTGTCGTTCAAGACTTTGTTGCCCGGCGCATCCACCCGCTTCAGCAGCGAGCCAACTTTGGGTTCGAATACCTGGGTAAGAACGACCTGGGTCGCCATGCTGTCGAGCAATTGGCAGACTGTGAAGTCCTCTGGAGAGTGAACCGGCTGCTTAAGAGCCGTGAACGTCTTGCTCCAGTGATGACATCCTTCTCTGCCATTAATCCTCCTCCTCCGGTAAGTACTTAATTTGTCGTGTCGTCAAGGTTCGGAATAGATATCCTTCTGACCTGACTAGGTACCCTTCTGTTTTAGGGCCAGGGGAGAGATAACAATGATTGTCCTCCCCTGCCTCCGGCGACTGAAGAAGGAGGAGGCATCGCGTTGGAAGGTCCAATCCGAAGTGAGGATCTACCTAACAAACTAAGTTCGCCTGAAGATCTTGATTGGCTTGACACAGAATCAACTGACTCTGATGTCCTGCTTATAGACCCAGAGGCTGAGGGTAGCCGGAAGAGGTTGCCAACTCCTCAACTAGAAGCCGGAGGACCCGTCCTTAAGAAGGCTCGCACTGGTAATCGCCGTGCTTGTCGAAAAGTTCTTTTATCTCAAGAATTGTCTGATAAGCACTATAAGTCGGGTGCTCCTAGTAAGGGAAAACCCGAGTACTTTGTAGTCCTTTTGATTGTTGATGGTCTCTTGTCTTATATATGTCGCTGTATCAGATGCAGGGACAGTGCAAGGGACTTCGAGCAGCGTGGTGTCTGAGAAGCCTCCGACTTCAGACCCGCTTCTTATACAGCCGCTCTTGAAGCTACCAAAGCCTTTGAAGCTCGTGAAGTAAGTTTTCAGCTTTATAGAGTGTACACAGAGTTCTGATACTGACATGTATACTTGTCTGCTTGCAGGAAGGCAAAACCAGGTGCAACAGCCTCGAGCACCGTTCCTGATCCTCAGGCGGTGGAGGAGCCGCTGGCCAAGGATGACTCCAGCGTGCCGCCAACCTTCAGTCAGGTAGATCTGCTGCCTGACTCCTCTGCGTCCAAGTCTCAGGTCGAAACCGCTCCTGACGCGGATGCTCTTCCATTGCCTCAGGTTGGTTGGCCGTACTCCATCTTTCGTTCTCCCGCTCAATTGGAGTTTGACCGAGTGTGGAATGACTAGTTTTTTCGTACACGACAGCCGGACGAGCCTACCCTGGACATGGTCTTGACAAAGATACATGCAGAGGGCTCAGCTTGTCAGCAGGGAGGATCTTTAGATGCACCCGAGTCCTCGCGCCAAGGAGCTACTCTTGACGTATCCGGGTATGACCAAGATCTTACTCGGCTGAAGGAGCTGAGGGATCAGGTGAGGGCTCCTATTGAAGCTCTTCACCAATTTGTTGAGCTAAGAGTCTCAATCTCTTCTTGTTATACTGTAAACTCATCCGAGTACTCACGGTACTACTGTATTGTAGTCCTTTGACTTCAAGGTTAGAGATCAAGTCACCCAGATCCGCCAGGAGCTGTCTCGTGAAAACCAAGAGCTCCGGGACTATATTGCTCAGGACCAAATTAGTCAGAAGGTAGCCACCCAGGTTTTGCATGATCGCATTAATGAACTCCAAGGCAACCTCAAGGAAGTGGTAGCGGAGCGTGACGCTGCCAACGACCGAGAAGGGGAGCTGGTATCCAAGTCCGTTGCTATGGAACAGAAGCTGAAGGAGCTCAAGAAGAGTTCTAAAAAGCAGCTTGAAGGTATACTTGGAGTTTTGAGTCGTTCTGCTCCATAATATTAGTCGGATGACATGATAACTAACTATTGTGTATGCAGATGCAAATAAACTGGCTTCTGGGTGGCAGAACGCCTTCAATCGAAAGCAGACAGAGCTTGAAGAGGTATTTGCTAATGCGCAGAGTACTCTTCAAGAAGCCAAATTGATGCGTGAGGGTGCTGACCGGGACCTTCTGCAGGCTTTCAAATCTACGAAGGAGTCGCGGGATTCCGTGATGGCCTTGGAGCTAGCTGTCGAGCCCCTGCTCAACATGATTCCGGCGTTGGCAGGAGTCGAGGAGTCTTTGATTGAACGGGCCAAGGCTGCACCTGGGCGGCTGGCGCAATATATCAAAGATATGTCGATCTCCGTGGTGCAGGGTCTGATGGCAACACTGCGGCTACATCTGCCGTCCTTTGACCTGTCCGCTCTGATGACCCTTCCTGAGGACAAAGGTGACGAGGACCTTGCGGTGATGCAAGAGGAGGTGAAGGCCGCCGCGGAGGAGTACTCACAGATATTAGATCTTGTAGAGTAGTCTAGACTCCTCGGTCTCTGCAGCTTGTATCTCCTGAAAACAATTATTATAAGATATCAAAAATATTGGTTACTTTTGAATCTTATGAATTGCATATATGTTCAACTCCATATTGCGGCAAATTTCTTTGGCAATGGGTGGAGTTTATTTGTTGTGGATGTATGACCAGGCGTCGAACTAGACGAGTCTATCCGAGTGCTCGCTAGCACTTTAGTTTGGGTCGTGTGACTTCGTTTCTCTAATCATTGTGTAGAGAACTTAGTCTTGCCCGAGTACTACTCTTAGTACCCTTGTTCAAGGGATAATTCCGATCAGGCGCCTCTTGAAGGACCGTAATGTTGGTTCCTTCAGGGTGGATCGTATCCTCTTGGGGATCGTAGCTTGGGTGTGAAGGTAAGTGGAACTCTGACCAGGATGTATGTAACAGGGTGGGTACTATCCCGCCTTGTTACGCCTTATAGGAACTAGTCTCCACTATGGTGGATTCCATATTCGCTATAGGCTGATAGCCGGGTGTTAAGCCGTACTACCTTGTGAGTTGTATTGAGCTCGAAGCTCGTAACTCAAGTATGGTTTCCGCTGAACCAATCTATCCGAGTAATATTATATATTAGTCGGAGGTAAGCCCTGCTATTGCAGAGACTGTTATGCGACTAAATAGTCATGATGAGGTGTAGAAAAAAGCCTGGATAAAAGTTCTTATGTCGTATGAACTTCAAACTTTATTAATATCCGACTAATAAATACAATTGCCCTGAATCAGAATTGTAGCGTAGTCCTTAAGTATGGAATTTCTTCAAGTGCTCTATATTCCATGAATTTGGCAGTGGAGATCCATCTTCAGTGACTAGCTCAAATGACCCGGGTCTTGTTACTTTAGATACAATATAAGGACCTTCCCATGGACTCATGAGCTTGTGACGTCCAACAGTGTTCTGAATTTTCTTCAACACCATGTCGCCTACTTGGAAGGTGCGGTGATGGACGTTCTTATCATAATAGCGCCTCATCCCTTGAAGGTATCTTGCTGACTGAAAAAGTGCGGTTAGTCGGGCTTCTTCAAGGCTGTCGACTTCTAACCGCCTGGTATCATCAGTTTCGCCCTTGTTGTACTGCTCCGTTCATGGGGAGTTCCAGATTAAGTCAGCCGGTAAGATTGCTTCAGTGCCATATACCAGGAAGAAAGGTGTTTGGCCTGTTGCCCGACTTCGTTGTGTTCGTAGCCCCTAGAATACCTTAGGCAATTCTTCAACCCACTTTCCGCCGTGATCTTTTAGGAGGTCAAATAGCCTTGGTTTTAATCCGGTGAGAATTAGGGCGTTTGCTCTTTCAACTTGGCCATTGGACTATGGGTGAGCTACTGATGCGTAGTCTATCTTGATTCCACAGTCGCTGGCCCATGACTTGAATTCGATAGCCGTAAAGGGGGACCCAAGATCAGTGATGATTTTGTGCGGCATTCCAAAGCGATAAAAGATGCTCTGCATGAATTGGACTGACTTGGAAGCATTGAACTTGACCAAGGGCATGCACTCGATCCATTTTGTGAACTTGTCAATTGCTACGTAGATGTACTTGAATCCGCCTGGGGCACGCTTGAGAGGACCCACCATATTGAGTCCCCAGCATGAGAAGGGCCATGACAGAGGAATGCATATCAGTTCATGTGCGGGTACATGCTGCTGCTTGGCAAAGAACTGGCATGATTGACAGCGGCGGACTAAGTCTTCCGCGTCTTTTAAAGCTGAGGGCCAGTAGTATCCTGTCCTGAAGATTTTTCCGACTAGTGTCCTTGAAGCTGCGTGATTACCGCAGGACCCAGAGTGGACTTCATTCAGGATTTCCCTGCCTTCTTCTTGTGTAATACACTTGAGGAGGACCCCTGATGAAACTCCGCGTCGATACAGCTTATCCTCGACTAGAACATAGTTTTTGCTACGCCTGGCGACTTGCTCTGCTGTAGTTTTGTCGCTTGGTAGTTTATGTTCCTTGAAGTAATCAATGAAAACTCGTGTCTAGTCAGGTGCTAGAGATAGGACCTGGGTTGTGGGTTCTGGCTCGAACTCCTCCTTCTCTTGGATTGAAGGCTTGGATAACTCATGTACAAAGGTACCACTGGGAACTTGTGCTCTGTCAGAACCCAATTTCGCGAGTATATCTGCTGCCACATTGAGATCCCGGGTAACATGAATGAGTTCCAGTCCTGCGAAGTGTTTTTCCAGCTTGCGTATTTCAGCACAATAGGCGTTCATTGTTTCCTTGGTACAGTCCCAGTCTTTGTTAACTTGGTGAATGACCACGGAAGAATCGCCATAGACTAATAGCCGCTTAATGCCCAAAGTGACTGCTAGTTTAAGTCCGTGGAGCAGTGCCTCATATTCTACTTCATTGTTGGTGGCTGGCCACAATATTTGCAGAACGTATTTGAGCTGTTCGCCAGCGGGTGATACAAAAAGGACTCCAGCTCCTTCTCCTCCGAGTTTTAGGGAGCCATCGAAGTACATCTTCCAATGATCGGCAGTAGCGTTGTCTCTAGTCTGCTATATTTCAGTCCATTCGGCGACAAAATCAGCTAGGGCCTGAGACTTGATAGCTTTCCTCGGAGTGAACTTGATGTTGAGTGCCCCTAATTCAACTGCCCACTTGGAAATCACGGTTGTGAATGATTTCTCCTAAAGGAAAATCTGTGACTACCGTGATCTCATGAGCTTTGAAGTAGTGCCGTAGCTTTCTTGAGGATATGAGTAAAGCATAGAGCAGTTTTTGTACTTGCGGGTACCTGACCTTTGAGTCAGATAGTACCTCGCTGATGTAATAAACTGGTGGTTGGGTGTTGTAGATGTGCTTGTCGTCTTTGTGCTCCACCACGATTGCTGTGCTGACAACGTGTGTGGTAGCTGCGATGTACAACATCATCGATTCCCTGGGCTCCGGCGGTGTCAGTACGGGTGAATTGATAAGGTAGATTTTGAGTTGTTCAAAAGCTCTGTCCGCTTCATCCGTCCACTAAAATTTGTCGTCGGCTTTAAGCAATTTGAAGAAAGGCAATCCCTTTTCTTCGAGCCGAGAGAAAATCGATTTAACGCAGCCATGCACCCGGTGAGTTTCTGAACGTCTCGGACAGAGGTAGGTGGCTTCATGTTGATGATAGCTGTGATCTGCTTTTGACTAGCCTCGATGCCTCGATGACTAACGAGGAATCCGAGTAGCTGTCCTGAGGGTACCCCGAAGACGCATTTGGTTGGATTGAGTCTCCATTGATACGCACGTAATCGGTTGAAGGTTTCCTCTAGGTCTGATATCAGGGTAGTCGGATCCTTTGTTTTATGACTACATCATCAACATAAGCTTCTGCATTGTGGCCAATCTGATCACCCAGGCAATCTTGGATGGTGCGTTGATAAGTAGCCCCCGCGTTCTTTAGTCCAAAGGACATAGTTTTGTAACAGTATGCTCCACAAGGAGTAATGAACGATGTCTTGGGTTGGTCTTCTTCTTTGAGGGCAATCTGATGGTACCCGGAGTAGCAATCCAGAAAAGAGAGTAAGGCGGAGCTTGCGGTGGCATCAACTATTTGGTCTATCCTTGGTAATCCGAAGGGATCCTTTGGACAATGCCTGTTGAGGTCTGTGTAGTCGACACACATGCGCCACTCAGCAGAGTTCTTCTTCTTGACTAGCATTGTGTTAGCTAACCACTCGGGGTGGAGGATTTCTCTGATGAATCCGGCCGCGAGTAGCTTGGCTATTTCCTTCTTGATTGCCTCTTTCTTCTCTGGTGAAAATCGTCGTAATCTTTGCTTGATAGGTCTAGAGCCTTCCTTTAACTCTAATCTGTGCTCAGCCAAATTCCTTGGAACCCCAGGCATGTCTGCTGGTTTCCAAGCAAATATGTCTTTGTTTGCTCGAAGGAACTTGGTGAGCGCGAGTTCCTATTCTTCAGATAGGTGAGCACTGATAACCGCTGTCTTAGAAGGATCACCGGTTTCTAGGTCAATGGCTTTTGTGGAGACTTCTGCTGATGGTTAAATAGTACCCGCCTTTTTGGTTGGGATTTCTGAATCTCCAGGCTTGGTATTAAGCACCATCTGAGCGAGTTCTTGTACTTCCAGGGTGAGTTGAGCTTTTTCAGTGATTTGGACAGCCTCTGTGTCGCAATCAAATGACCGCTTCAAGTCGCCTCTGAAGGTTAAGATTCCTTGGGGACCCGGCATCTTCAATAAGAGGTAAAGGTAGTGGGGTACTGCCATAAACTTGGCAATAGCGGGTCGCCCGAATATGGCGTGATACGATGATTCGAAGTTGGCTACCTCAAAACTGATCTACTCCGTTCTGTAATTGATCGGAGTTCCGAAAGTGACAGGTAGTATAATCCTTCCGAGTGGTACAACTGCTTTTCTGGGTACTATGCCGTAGAAAGGAGCGGTTGATGGTGTGAGCTGGGTTGCGAGATCTAGATTCATCTTTCGTAGGGTTCTTGCAAAGATAACATTGAGTCCTGCTCCACCATCGATGAGTACCCTACCAAGTGTATATCCAGCGACCGTGGGGTCCAAAATTAGCAGGTAATTGCCTGCATTGGAAACACTGGTCCATTGATCTGCTCTGGAGAAATTAATCGGATGTTCGGACCAGTCGAGGTATTTGGGTGTCGCTGGTTCGGTGGACATGATCTCTCGCAGGGAAAGCTTCTGAAGCCTCTTGTTGTCACTAGTAGTTACTCCCCCAAAGATGACGTTAATAGTTCCTTTGGGGTGCTGAAAGCCACCAGCGTCCTGTTGAGGATCCTCAGCCGTCTTCTTGCCTTTGTCTTTCTTGTTCTTGTTGAAGTCGGGGTTCAAGCCTCGCTCCTTGAGCTGTCGGCAGTGCCTTGCTTGATGTCCACTTTTCGGGTGGAAAGGGCAGGGTCCATCGAGTAAGTCATCAAAGGTGAATGGCTTATTTCCCTTCTTCTGAGGCTCCATGGCAGCGACAGTATTATCTCCTGCCCTTTTCCGGGTATTTTGCTGTGGTGCCTGGTTGCCTCTCGGGTTGTTTCCTCGATCACCTTGCATGTTTCTATCGGGGAAGCGTTCCTGTGTGCGTTCCTCTGTTGCCATCATGGAGTTTACAGCCCGATGGAACTCGTCAGCGGTGGTCGGGTCCTGCTTGATGAAATCTTTGTAATTGTACCTTTCGCAAATACCGTTGCCAAAAAGGTCAATTACTTCTCTGTTTGTAATGTCAGATACTGTAGAGCGGATTTCTGAGTATCGCCTATAGTACTCCCGCATTGATTCATTTTTCTGTTGCTTGCAGGTTCTGAGCTTAGTCCGGGGATCTGATCTCTCTGGGACACTAGCAAAGTTTTCAACGAAGATACGATGTAGTTGTTCCCAGGAGTCGATGGACTCGGGTTTAAGCCTGTCAAACCAAGCAAGCGGCATTGTCTCTAGAGCCATTGGGAGGTAGAGTGCTTTGACGTCGTTGCTTCCACCCGCTAGCTCGACTGCTTGAGCATACAGCCTGAGCCACTGTTTAGGTTCTGTCTTCCCGTCGTACTTTGAGTAATTCCCGGGTTTGAATTTTCGCGAGAACAAAACCGCTCGAAGCCTTTGGGAAAAGCAGGGGAAGCGATCAACTGCATCGGATGCTGCGACTGCGACTCCTCTGTATGAAGATTCGGCTCCTCCCTCAGCTTGGTCGGGTACTCGGTGGCCCAGACGGCTCCTTGCTGTGATACGACCGAGTCGTTCTTGAACCGGCCGCCTCTGGTTTGGGTCAGATGAAGCTTGCTCGTCGGCTAGGGATTGAAGATTCCGCCCTCGGAGTTGGAGTGTGGTAGTCTGAAGCATGACCAGTCGTCGCTCTTCATCAGGGGTGCGGTTGGTCTTGGCTCCCATCTCCGTAACTAGAGCTAGTATGTTTTGATAGGGAGTCTGGAAGACTTTATGGCCGGCGACCCTCATGAACTCGGGTTCAAGGTTGCGAGAACAATCAGGGTGTCGCCTGTTAAGATCATCCTGGGAGTGGTTCTCTTCAGTGCGAGCTCGATGCTCTGCCTCTACTTCCAGACGCCTCTGGGTGTTGTACTCTTCTAGTCGTGCATTGTAGCGATCTACAGCTTCCTTGCGGTGAGTTGCTCGCCTTCTGCGGGCCTCCTTAGCTCTATTCCTTCGGATTCTTTCAGCTTTCAAGGACTCGGTTTCCGCGGGTCCTTCCGGATCATTGTCAGAAATAATACTCAGAGTTTCATCGTCTTGACAGACATCTGGTGGGGTTGGTGGTCGTAGAGATGACTGGTGCCCCGCCATGAAGACTTCACGAGTATAGCCCTGGTTTGATGATCCCGGTGTTACTGATTCCAAAGTAGAAGTGCTAGAGATTAGTTCTATTGTGGAGTCGTGTTCCTCAAAAGGGAGCTGATGTCCGTGCTGGTACGGAAGTTGCTGGTCAATTGTGCCAACCAGTCTAGCCGGGGCAGGCTGAATTGGCCAATGGACGATGTTACCCTCCTTGGTAGAGCTAAAAATGAGTCCTTGTTGAGCTCCCGTCAGAGGTATCTGCTGATACTCTTTGAATTTTGCACCAATCAGGTCCTGAAAGTTTTCAGCAGAGTTCCGCAGCCCGAAGGTGAAGCCATAGCAGGTATCCGGGTCCTTTTCTTCCGAGTTCGAGTTGGAGTAGGAGTCGGATGTCTTTGTATGGTCCCTAGGATCTTGCGGGTCTTGGATTGTTAGATTTGCTAGGTTCTGAGCGAGGTGTTCTATCTTTGGCATGGCTTGTGGTTCTGATTCCACGGCGAGCTGTCTATGCAGCTTTCCTTGATCATCCGCAATGCAAGTTCATGAGCCAAAAACGAAAATTGATCCCACCGAGAACATGTTGTCATGGTTCGCTGGGCTCTTGGTCGTCGAATCACCGAAAACCCCTACCTGGCGCGCCAGCTGTCGGTGTTTGTTAACCGGCAACCCGTCTTGAGGAATCTCAGATGATTTGTCCGGTGGGGATCGGCATTCGTAGGACTCGGCGAGTACACAGGGACAACGATTTATACTGGTTCAGGCTGCTAAGTAGCGTAATACCTTACGTCCAGTGCGGCGTGTGCCTTGTGTATTGTTATGATTAATTATCGATCCTCTAGGACCTGCGCCCGGTTCCCCTTATATATCCGGGTGAGCCTCAGCGCAGACCGAGTCCTAGCCGGTTACAACAGCGGAGTCCTATTCTAATTACAGGACTTCCTTTTACAACCCGGCTAAGTTACAAACTAGAGTCCTAATCCAAGTACACTTCGTTACAAGTCTTCGGATCTCTAAAGCCGTCCTGGATTAGTCGGAGTAATCATCGATAGATGATATCTCTGACATCCTGGTCCGTCAGCTACAACAGTGAGATTATGGTCTCACTTCCTCAAAATCTCCAGTACACAGAGGTATGGTTCTCTACGGATCTCAGATGCTGAAGCAGGGGATTGGGAGAGCAGGAAAACCTAGAAGGCAAAGAGCAAATGGCTGAGATAGGAGTGGGAGGAGGGTGTCTCCCTCTACTTATCCTAATTCTAATTCCTACTCTACCCCTCACTAATTACAGAGTGAACCAGCTAAACCCTAGGGTTATTCTGGACCAACTCGATGATGCTGGTGATCCGACGGCCACGCCCGCAAAACTAGTAGCGTTGCCTTGACGCAACCTCACCAATTGCCGCCACGTGCCGCCACCGCTCCGCTCGTCCTTTTCACGGACCTCGCCCCCGGTTTTGTGGCCCTAACCGGGAAACCAGCCTTCACGACCAACCCCCGGTTTTGAGGCCCAAACTGGGAAACCAGCCGTCCATGGCCTGAGTTTTGAGGCCCAAACTCAGCAAACCTGCAGCACCCATGTTTTGAGGCCCAAACCAGGAAACCGTCCTCAGTCCGAGTTTTGTGGCCTAACTCGGAAACCGTCCTCGCCCAAGTTTTGAGGCCCAAACCTGGAAACCGTCCACTCGGTGGTTTTTTTGTGGCTCAACCACCAAACCGAGCTGTAGATGGGATGCACCGCCCGTGCACCCCGTCCACCGACACATGTCCCCAAGTCCTCGACTCAGGCAACACCATGCCCGCAAGTCTTCGCTCGTCGCTGTCCCAGGCTGTCAGCCACCACAGCTGATCCTCGGGCCACCGATCCCTCAGTCCAAGCCTCACGTCCGCCCTTCGCCACTCTCGGTCCATCGGCACGGCACGTCTCTACTTGACCTTCACCTTGCCTTTGATCACTGTATCCGTGCTCGACACCTGCACAACACAAGCCAAAGAACATGCGCATTATCCCAGTTGACAATCACTCATCACTTAGAGACCCGACATACACCCATGTATCCGCAAGTAGAATTAGGGGTATACTTAATACCCACCTGAAAAAAGTGAAAAAAGAGAAAAGAGATAGCCCGTAGTCTCTAAAATATTCCAAAAAGGGAGAGATCTTGACAAAAGAGCACAAAAAGACCAAAAGATTCCACACACTTGCACATCTCAATCAAAGTGTATGACTTGCATCTACATGTAGTTCGGTTTTTGACTTAGCAATACCATGTGATGCAAGTATGCCACACTTTTTATCCCTACCCAAAGCTCCACATATACCATGTAGCAGGTAGGACGAAAAAGAAGGCATGACAAAAGCCTTTGGTAAGGATCCACTTACACATATATATCTGAGTGGCTAGAGAGAATCATACGAGGAACAACTACTATCTTTGATTTTCAAAACATCATAAAAACCCAAGTTTCTCTAAGCAGGGACGTGCAGGAAGATTTGCATCTAGGTTGTTCCATTATCCAATCACCCAAGATATTTTGGTAGACACTTTGAATGTTCACAGGTGCGGGTGAAGCCTGAAATAACTCGTGTGCAGGTTTTTTTAAAAAAGGACAATAAACCACCTTAGTCTGAGCTTTACTCGAGGACGAGCAATGGGCTAAGTGTGGGGGGTTTTGTTGGCAGTTCTTAACACACATTTTATACCGCCAACTTTTATCTAAAACCTGCACTCCCAGAACCAAAACTTAGAATTAAGACTTAAACTAACAACTTCCATGAGTTTTGGATATATCAATTGTCTTGCAGGAATCACAGGTAAAACTAGGATGGGCCAAAAGTGCATACCAAATTCAACATATCAAGGCCAAGCACTTCCGGCCCATCCGAATAAGAGAAATAGAGCTCAAAGCCCATCAATACTCCAAACCAGACCCAACAACCTCGATGGACATGGCCCACACTACCTCAGGGACCCACTTGAGCGAGATGGGCACGAGAGGGGCCACCAGGGGTGCGCCCGCACCCCTGGTGCGGCCGCACCACCAGGTGCACCGGTCGCGCCCAACTTTGGTCGGTGGCTCGTTACCGCCTTCCTCATGTCGGTTATCAATGTCATCCATGTTCAATGTACCCAGAAGGCTGTTCTTGAGGTTGGTTTTAGACTTTCCAAGTGGCGAGAAGAGGATCTCCACCCCTCCAAGGCATCTCCACTATAAAAGAAGGGCCCCAAGAGCTTCTACAACAGCATTTCGTTCATCATTCATCATTCATTCTTTCATTCTTTCATTAGTTGTAGAGTAGTGTAGTTCCATTCCCACCTTGTGAAGGATTCATTCAAGAGAAGTAGTGCTACATTCTAGCTCTAGTAGCTACATAGTAGAGGGAGTGAGTGAGTGCAAGTCGGAGAAGTGTCAGAGTTGTCGGCTACCTCCTCAAGTGTACATCTACACTTAGCGGAGGGAATACCAGAATCGTTGGTACGACTTCGCTTGTACCTCGACGAATCACAATACTATTTGGAGTATTAAGGTTCGTGTTTATCTTTGTATTCAAGTTCTTATTGTGTTCTAGCTTTTCGCTAACTTAGTTTGCTGGACCAATCATTCACCCTCGGGTGGGTGCTCTAGTAAGAGGGTGCAAGCCCAGATCACCGCTAGGGTAGTAGCCCTTAGCGTAAACGCGGTGTTTAGGCTAAGTGGTTACAGGTTGGTTGCCTAGGTCTCCACGGTTGAGGAGGTAGGCAGCGGGTGGTGACAGCCCTATCCGTCCTTCATAATCCACCCACGTTCAGGATTCCAAGTAGAGCTGTATCGGCATAGGTTGGGAAACCAACTTCACCCGTTGAACGAAGCAAGCTACGTTAGTTGTCTGAACACCTAAGGTCTCATTACCTAGAGAAATCTTGCAACCCTAAGTCATCCTTCTTCTTCCCTAAGCCGGGAGATCTAAACCCGAAGACTATAGCACACCGTTCCCTGTGGAAAATACGATACCCTGAATACTTCCGGGTGAAGTGCTACAACGGTACTTCTGTGCGTTTGAGGACTTTTCTGCTTACACTAAGAAATACCAACAAATACCCAAAGGAATAATTTCACAATTATATTTTTATGCTCATTACACAAGGACAGTGTTGTGGAAAGGTCAATAATCATGTTCAGGTGGTACTATTTTCTTTATGGAGTTGGTGAGAAAACTAGGGCAAGGGGGTTTTCTAGTAAATCAATGAAACATAAACCTTGCTCACTAGCAGACAAAACAGAGGAACACATTCTAATGGCAGCATTAAGGGATTACATGATGAGGTCATTAAAATCATCCCACAATGAGCCAAGAGATTATTTATCTAGTTGTCTAAAATGCAGACTCCCAAGAAGGAACGTTCCCAGAACAGAATATTCCCAAAATGTAGGTGTAGTTCATAACCAGGTATTATGATAGGGTGTAAGAATTCTACTGGTTATAGCTCGCTCTCATGGGGTAGTGATAGATAAGAGTGGAATTCAAAAACAACATTCATAAGAATGAACACAAAAATGATGAAAAGACTAGGACAAAAAAGGAAAATATAAAATTATGATTACAAGTTTAAGCAGACTTAAGATCAACTCTCGACCATTCCCCGGCAACGGCACCAGAAATGCTTGTTGACACTTACTACCGTCGCTACCAAGAGCGACCTTGGCAACGACACTAGAAAGGCTTAGGTATGTTATTAGAACACTAGAGATAAATCTGCAAGTGCACAGATTAGATACCCGCACTTCACCGGATGTAGACCTAGTTTTATATCGAACCCAAAGGAACGGGGTGATTGTCTTATGTCTATTGCTTAAACCCTGAGCACTAACGAAAATGAGAACATAAAAGATAAAGGGGATGACTAGGGTTTCCAGAACATAAATGAGAACATAAAAGATTACCAGGTATCTCAGGAAGCTATGCGATTATTATTCTACTGTGGATTACGTTGGGAGACCACATCCAGAGTATGGCTGTTCCCAAGTAATATACTCCTGCTCAGTCCTATAGACGGGAGGTGGACTATGGAAGATTCAACAAGGCTATAAAAGTCACCCTCGCGAGCTACCACCAGTCCGAAATATAGGGTATACTATGCAAGTAATCGAGTCTAAGCACCACGATTACACGACGACGACTCCTCTAATTCTAGAATGACTAGATTAGAGTACTCTAATTTAGAGTTGCAAGCTAGAAGAATAATAAAAACAAGAATGCTTATTGATAATTAGAAGTTGAAGACCGAAGAATATCCTGATCCAAGCTCTTGACAAACTTGAATCCATAGGTACAAGTTGAAGAAGTAGATCCGACAGGCCGGAGCTCCTTCTCATCCTCTTCTAATACCTCTCTCTCTCTCTCTCTTCTAATTCTAATCTTGGGATAACTCTCTACAACTAGATGAACTAGAACTAGAAGAAGAACTAGAACTAGAAGAAGAACTAGAACTAGAACTAGATCAACTAGAGGGATCTCTACTTCTACTTGAAACCCTAGTTTCTGATATGTAGATGAATAATGAAGATGAAGATGAAGATGGAGATGCCTTCCCAGGGGGGGTCTAGGTCTGGTTTTATAGCCCCTAAGGATGAACCGCATCCCTCGGATCAAACTGACCTTGAACAAGGGTTGAGATGCATCAATGAGGTCGATTAGGGCACGCTCCACGAAGATGGGCCGAGAAGGGTTCTGGCCCAGGCCGGCCAGCCTGGGGGTGGGGCCGGCCGGCCCGACCTGGCGGCCACCCTATCCCTCCTTCGACGTGGTGTCTTCTGGAACCTCCCTTGTTGCCCTAACGCGACTTGCCATTTGTTTGCGCGATTCATCATGTTGGAGTAGGACTCTACCTCTTTACAACTACTCGAAAACTCCCTGGAAAATAGTAATTCACCAAAGTTGTGGAATCTGTCAGTTTAGCGCCTAAATTATGTTGCTTGGTGATCACTCCAGGTTGTTCTAGAAGCTTCCAAGTCGTATCCAACAAGGACTCTCTCGTTGGGACTCCAAATGTAGCAAACCATATGTCTGTTTCAATCATCTCGACAAGCTCTTCACAATGGTGTGTTCTGTTTCATCACTTGAGATACTTTTGCATGGTGAAATATTGATAACCCTGCAAAACAAGTGAGAACAAAACAACTCATGGAACTTCTTAGAATCAAACCCTACACTTATGCTTTATGGTTTATTTCATATCATTCTATGCATTAGTTGATAGTATAATATTGACTGTAAGGACCGTCAACACCCTCATCGTCGCTCTAAAGAAAGACCTCGCTGTTGTGCCCGAGAAGGAGATCGTAGCCATTAACGAGCCAACACCTCTAGCCACGATGTCGCCAAAGGGCAAGGAGCCTCAACATCAATCCTTCTACGCCCAAGCCATGGAGGGAGGATCCTGTCAAGAAGAGCTTAAGAAGTTCCGCGCCTCAAAGGAAGTCGATCTTCTACCTCCAAGACCCAATGAACAGCTCAAGGGGTTGAAGAGGTACAAGTTTAGAGATGTAACTTGTATGAAGTACACATCCACATCTCGCTACGCCATTAATGGAGTTCGAGCTTTGCCCGAACAGATCCAGGTGGTGCCTTGTAAAGAGAAGTCCCCACCTAAACCTTCTTCTTCTAAGCCCAAGCGAAAAAGAGAATCTATAGCAAAGTTGGAGGCCCAGGTTGATGACATCATCGATGAGAATATCAGAGTCAAGAAGAAGATGGATGCCCTTATCCAAACTGCGAACACAAGGTTGATATGTGCCCTTGTGGTTCCCTTCCTGAGTGATGAGCGATCGGTCAACAGGCTCACCGGAAGGGGTGAGAGGCAACATGTCTCTTGGCTGTGTTGATGTGCAGGTGTGGAGCTCGGAGACAGTGGTCGAAGGTGAGGTGAAGTTCAAGTAGAGACATGCCATGCCGACGGACCGGGAGCGGTGAAGGACGGACGTGAGGCTTGGACTGACGGACCGGGAGGCCTGAGGATCAGCTGTGGTAGCTGGCACATGGCAGCGACGAGCGAGAGTACATGGGGATGTGCGGTGCATCGGCCGAGTCGGGAGGAAGGTGATGGCGTCGTGACACTTGGTGGGAGGCCGAGAAGGAAGGCGAATGCACTGTGCCCGGTGTGGAGGCTGGACATGCTCCGGCATCGGTGCTGGACCACGGGGTGTGCGAACCACATCCCGTCTACAGCGCGGGTTTGGTAGTTGAGCCTCGAAAAACTACACTCTACGGTTTCTGAGTTTGGGCCACAAAACTCGGGGTGGCGGGTTTCCGAGTTTGGGCCTCAAAACACGGCGAGGACGGTTTCCAGGTTTGGGCCTCAAAACCTGCGCTCGCGGGTTTCTAAGTTTGGGCCACAAAACTCAGCCGGAGGACAGGTTTCCCGGTTTCAGCCTCAAAACCGGGGGGAGGTCTAAAAAGGACGATCGACGCATGGCGGCATGGAGAGGCTGGTGTGGCGGTGAAGCTATCCACGAGGAAGGCGCGGTGGTCGACAGGATGACACGTGGCGGCATCTTGAGGCTTGCGTCGAGGCAAAGCTTAGGATGAGGAAGGCGCATGCCCGTCGGATCGCGACTCTTCAGAATTGGACCGGGATACCCCTAGGGTTGGCCGCTTCGCTCTTGTATCTAGGGG
This sequence comes from Coix lacryma-jobi var. lacryma-jobi, assembly GCA_009763385.1. Lineage (NCBI taxonomy): Eukaryota > Viridiplantae > Streptophyta > Magnoliopsida > Poales > Poaceae > Coix > Coix lacryma-jobi. The sequence continues at coordinate 79,434,682 of CM019828.1, read as the reverse complement.
TAGAAGGGGACTATTCTTATTAGGCTATAAATGAGAGAGGCGCCCTATCCTTGCAGCCATTTGTTCCTGAGCTCTCTCTCGCTTGCCCTTGCTTAGGTTCTAATCATACCTCGCTGCTTGTGATCCACAGAGACGGCTAATCATACCTCTGTGTATTTGGATTTTGAGGAAACGAAACTGTAATCTCATTGTCTCCTCGTGTGGAGAAGTTTTGGCTGGAATTTGAGATCAATTCGTGTTTTGAGTTGTGTTCTTCGCGTTCTCCCTCTCTGAGGAACAGTTTTTGATTCCACTTGAACTGAGTTGATCTAGATCGTGACGCGCATCTTTGCACCAAAGGAATTAATTTCAAACCTCACGAGCTAGTAGATCGGTCGGTTTTTGTGTTGGATCAATTTTCTTTCCGGTTTTCCCAAATCTTCTCGATTCACCGATTTGGAGTTAGACTCGAGCCATGATCTATTAGGAGTAGATCACTAACATCCTTGTGACCTCTCAGATCGAGTCTTAGCCCTATAGCTTTTGATTCGGAGGAGATCGGGTTGAATCGCCGAAGAACTATGTTGTTTTCGGGGGCATCGGACGCTGAGCATGGGAGCATCGAACGTTAGCATTGGACGCTCCTGTGACACGTGTCTGTGAACCACATTTTTGAGTGAGCATCGGACGCAGGGGCATCAGATGCTCCGTTGATCATCGGACGTGCCGAGGCCAGAGCATCGGACACTGAGCTATCACTGTAGCAGCGTCCGATGGTCATACAGTAAGGTTCCAGAACTCTCTGTTCACATCGGACGCATCCGCCAATGAGGCGTCGGACGCTGCCAGCGTCCGATGCAATGATCTGTTCACTGTTTCATCCGTGGTTCGTTCGTTCGACTTCTTATTTGGTTTCCAGCTTTTGCGTTGGACTTTTTGGGTTGTGTAGTATCCCGCTATGCTTCTAGAAAGCATCCATCCTAGATCTACGGTCATGGATACTTGCAAGCCCATGTCTTGCTTTTGGGGTGACTTTCTGGGACAAGGGCCATCTATTTCACGAGCTAAAATTTGAGGCTCCCATTCACCCCCCTCTAGTCGCCATTTCGGTCCTTCAATTGATATCAAAGCCGGTTAAGGGATCTTCTTTGCCTTAATCGGTTTCGGATCCTAAGGGCGACATGGATCGAGGGAACGGCAAGGCTCCCTACTTCGATGGGATGAACTATCCCTATTGGAAGATTCGGATGCGTGCTTATCTCTGTAGCATCGGATCTTCTGTCTTGGAGATATGTGAGAACGCTGAGTACGAGGTCCTTGCAGCTCGTGTGGGTCAGATCCAGATTGACCAGCACGAGGCCAACTCCAAGGCTCGTAACACGCTTTTGGCCAACATCTCCCTTCCTGAGTTCGAGCGTGTCTCCAAGCTTGAGACGACATGAGAGATCTGGGTGAAGCTTCAGAGCTATCACGAGGGGACCGTTCAGTTCAAGACCAGACTTTTTGAGACCTACAAGCGAGAGTACGAGAACTTTGTTTAGTTGAAGGGAGAGACGATTGACGCTACGTTCGCTCGTTTCCAAACGATTGTGAACAAGATGCGTGCCAATCGAGCCAACCTACCTATGATGATCATAAGAGGGCACTCAAGCGTCTGTATGCCCTGGATCGGAAGGTATGGGAGGTGAAGGTGTCGACCATCATTGAGTCTCCTTCTTACGACACCCTCACCGTGGACAAGCTTTTCAGCAAGCTCAAGTCCACCGAGATCGATCACTTGACTCAGGCCAAGCTGAAGAACTCATCTTCACATTCCATGACTTTGGTCTCAGGCAAGGGTGGATCGACTCTTTCCGCTGACGCTTCACCACCTCTCTTTGCTTTGTCTTCTTTGCTTTCAGTGACAGAAGAGCAGGTGGAGGCATTGGGCGACGACGAGCTCGCCCTCATCATCACCCGGTTCTCGTGGTTTCATAACAACCGCCTGAATCGCTGATGTGGTGGCGCACGTGAGGGCTGCTACGGATGCGGAGATCCGGATCACTTCATCGCGAGTTGTCCCAAGCGTGACAAGAGCTTCCCCGACAAGAACCGCAACTCCAGGCGCAAGGGCAAGCCAGAGAACAAGGCTGGGAAGAAGAAGAAGAAGGGCAGCTACCGCCGGGAGGACGTGGAGAAGGCTTTCGACACCGGCTGGCGTGCCTTCATCGCCTCCATCAGCGACATCGAGAAGAGCTCCGATGGCGACTCCAGCGACGATGGGTTCGAGCACAAGACTGAATTTAACGCTTCAACGGACTCTGCTTCTTCGGCAACTCCTCCAAGGGCTTCTGCACCATGGCATTGGATGAAGAGGATCGCAAGTGCCAGGACAAGGACGCCGACACCGACAACGACGACGACACTTCTGAGGTATCATCCTCTTCTCTTGTTGATCGTCTTACCGGTGAGCGCGACACCTTGGCCAACATCATCCTCGGTCAAGACAAGCAACTCAAGCGTGCCTTCAGAGAGCGTAATGAGTTTAAGGCTAAAATGGTAGAGGCACTTAAGGAGCTTGAGAGTGCTAGGACCGAGGTGAAGGTGTTCGAGGAGGAGGAGTGTGATGAGTGCACGATGCACATGACCAACTTTGGCACCATGCAAACCAAGTATGCCTCTTTGATCGAGGTGTATGATGAGCTAAAGAGTAGGCTAGACTTGGTTGGTGAGTGCAAAGTTTGTGCCTCCTTGAGGAAGGAGCTAGAGGAAGTGAAGGCGAGGTCTTCTTTGCTGGGTGCGTGCAAGTCCTGTCCAGGCTTGCAAACTGAGTTGGCAGAAGTTAGTGCCAAGCTTGCTGAAGCCATGAAGGCCAGCTCAGTTAGCACCTTGTCCGCTCCATGTGAGCGATGTGCGGCGATGGAGCTTGAGATTGCCAACTGTCGGCATGACAGGATGCAAACCGAGGAGGAAAACACATACCTTCGGTCGATCCTGAGTTGGGTGTCATGCAGTGAGCCGCAGTTGGGCATGATGATTAGTCAGTTCAAGAGGGGAACTAGTAGTTCGGGAGTAGGCTTTTCTTCAGGTGGTGAGGGATCTAGTGTCTTTGGCAAAATTGGTGAGTTTAGCGGAGTAGACCCAAGTGAGGAACCATCCACTCTCCCTAAGCTTATCAAGATCACCCCGCCTGAGCCACCTAAGCCTATCACCAAGGATGGTATCCTTGTTGAGTCTCCCAAAGCTCCACCTCGCAAGCAAGTGTGGGTTCCCAAACGTAACTATCTTAGGAACACACTTGACACCCTTCCTGGCCACTCTAGTGATCCCCTTCCGAAGGGCAAGCAGCCAGCCAAGGTGAACAACCCCCGCAACCAAGCAAACCAACAACCCAAGAGAGTGGTGAGGTTTTAGTGTGAGTTCTGTTACCGCGAGGGTCACATGGCTAAGTTTTGCTTTCGGAGGAAGAGAGCGGCTAGGAGGGATATGGAACTAAACAACCAGGCCAGGCACCACCCTCTCCATGGTGTGCAAGGTCAGGGAGTTCAGAGGCAGGGCGCTAGGCCTAGAGGAGCACCCCCTCAGGCGACTAGGCCCCAGGCAGCTAGACCACGGGGTGGTGGTCGTGCCCATTGCGGTTCTGGTCGTCCTCAATACGATCATGAGCCGAGTGTAAGAGGTTTTGCTGCTTCGTCCCACAGCAGACCACATTTCTAGCATGGTGGTGATCGCTTTGCTCAAATGGGACGAGGAGGTGAGTTTGGAGGATTTCCATTCCATAGTGGACCACCCGTTCAGTTTGGTGGTGATCGCTATCCACCCATGGGACGAGGATAGTTTGGTGTTCCTTCTAACACTTTTTCTAGGCCTATGACACAGCACTGGTATCCTTCTCAGTATACTAACCACAGTGTTGTGCCATATGCTCATTTCCTGCATTTCTATTGATGCAGGAACTTCGGCTGGAGAACATGTGGCTCATGGATTCTAGGTGCTCGCGCCACATGAATGGAAGGAAGGAATGGTTCTCAACCTAGACCCTGTGATGCACAAGGAGTACATCACTTTTGGGGATAGTGGTAGAGGTAAGGTTGTTTCTCATGGAGCTATTCGGCTCAATGAGAATTTTGTTCTCAAGGATGTTGCTTTGGTTTCTAACTTGCATTTTAACTTGCTTTCGGTCTCGTAACTTCTTGAAGACGATTTTGAAGTGCGCTTTAAGAAAGGCCTTAGTCGAGTTTTGGATTCTCGGGGAGACCTTGTTTGTTGGGTCGTCCCATTTGGCCGTGTTTTCAGAGCCGATTTTTCTCATTCTTTCGGCTCTGCTAGATGTTTGATGTCTAGTCCTTCTTCTGATTTGTGGAACTGGCATAGAAGGCTTGGTCACTTGAGTTTTGACTTGCTTGCAAGACTTAGCTCACTTGGCCTAATCCAAGGATTGCCCAAGCTTAAGTTTCAGAAGGACCTTGTTTGCCATCCTTGTCGTCACGGGAAGATGGTTACTGCTTCTCACCCACCTGTTAATCAGGTGATGACCAAGCAACCCGGCGAGCTATTACATATGAAAACCGTGGGTCCAGCTCGGGTTTGCTCAGCGGGTGGGAAGTGGTACGTTCTAGTGATCGTTGATGATTTTTCGAGGTACTCTTGGGTATTCTTCATGGAGGCTAAGGATGAAGCTTTTTCTTTTGCTCGAGATCCTATTTTGAGGTTGAAAACTGAGTTTCCCCCTAATTCTATTATCGCTATTCCTAGCGATAATGGTACAAAGTTTGTCAACTCGCAATTTACCTCTTTCTGTTTTTCTCTTGGAATCGAGCATCAACTGTCTTCTCCTTATGTCCCCCAGCATAACGGTGTTGTTGAGCGCAAGAACCGGACCCTTGTTAAGATGGCCAGGACGATGCTCGATGAGGATAGGACCCCTAGGCATTTTTGGGCCGAGGCGATCAACACCGCTTGCCATGTTTCGAATCACAACTTTCTTCGAGCTTTCATGAAAAAACTTCTTATGAGTTGCGTTTTGGATGGGTACCCAAGGTGTCTCATTTTTGGGTGTTTGGGTGCAAGTGCTTCATCCTGAAGCAAGGCAATTTGGACAAATTTGAATCTCGTTCCGCTGATGGTGTGTTTCTTGGTTATGCTTTGCATTCTCGTGCTTATCGTGTTCTTAACCTTGAGACTAATAGGATAGTGGAGACCTGCGAGGTCACATTCGATGAGACTATGCCTTGTGTTTCTTCTGCTTTTGATGTTGCAGGAGATCAGGAGATGGGAGAGATGATCTTTGTGGAGGAGGAGCAGGAAGACGCCGATTGGGGTGATCCCGAGTCAATTCCACTGGCTGCCCCACTCGACCCTGCGACGACGACGTCTGCTCGAGGACCTGATCCCACTACTTCCACTTCTTGGGTCCTCTTGAGCCACCTCTCCAGCGAGCACCTGCTGCACCTGAGGGAGTGACAGTATCTGGCGAGGGGGGGCGACTTTGGCGAGGCAAGCTCCCTGAAGCATCCAGCAGATCCACCCTCCACAGCAGATGATCGGCGGCATCGACCAGCAAGTCACGCGGTCACGAGCGTATGAAATCTCACACTTTGCTCATTCTGCATTCGTAGCTTCTTTTGAGCCCAAAGATGTTGGACACGCACTCTCTGATTCTAATTGGGTAAATGTCATGCATGAGGAGTTGGAAAACTTTGAGCGAAACCAAGTCTGGACCCTAGTTCCACCTCCACCAGAATGCCACCCTATAGGTACCAAATGGGTTTTCAAAAACAAACAGGGTAAGGATGGGATGGTTGTGAGAAACAAGGCTAGGCTAGAAGCCCAGGGTTTTTGCCAGAAAGAGGGGATAGATTATGAGGAAACCTTTGCCCCCGTAGCCCGTTTAGAAGCCATTAGGATCCTTCTAGCTTTTGCAGCTTTGAAGGGTTTTAAGCTATACCAAATGGACGTCAAGAGTGCTTTCTTGAATGGGTATATAGAGGAAGAGGTTTATGTGAGACAACCCCCTGGTTTCGAGAGTCCCAAGTTTCCAAACCATGTTTTCAAACTCTCAAAAGCTTTATATGGATTGAAACAAGCACCGAGAGCATGGTATGATCGTTTGAAAACCTTTCTGCTTTCCAATGGTTTTAAAATGGGACGGGTAGATAAGACTCTTTTTCTTCTCAAGCAAGGCAATGACACCCTTTTAATTCAGATTTACGTGGATGATATCATCTTTGGCGGCTCTTCTCATGCACTTGTTGCCAAGTTTGCAGCTACTATGAGCAGGGAGTTTGAGATGAGTATGATGCTGAGTTGACCTTCTTCCTTAGGTTGCAAATCAAGCAAACTCGAGATGGGACGTTTGTGCATCAAGGCAAGTACACGAAGGACATCCTGAAGAAGTTCGACATGGGCGAGGCCAAGCCTCTTATAACGACACCCATGGCAACGACGATTGCGATGGACGCGGACCAGGACGGAGAGGTGGTTGACCAGAAGGAGTACAGGAGCATGATCGGCGCGCTCCTGTACCTGACGGCTACGAGGCCAGACATACACTTCTCAGTGTGTCTGTGCGCTCGTTTTCAGGTGTCCCCTCAGACTTCCCACAAGCAAGCAGTCAAGCACATTATGAGGCACCTCCGATTCACTCCTGAATTCAGGATTTGGTATTCTTCCTCTTCGACTCTTCCGCTTTATGGCTATTCTGATGCTGATTTTGCCGGCTGTCGGCTTGAGCGCAAGTCTACTTCTGGGTCTTGTCAATTTCTTGGTTGTTCACTGGTTTCGTGGTCTTCTCGCAAGCAGTTTAGCGTAGCCCAGTCTACTACTGAAGCCGAGTACGTTGCCGCTACCTCTTGCGCTTCGCAGCTTTTATGGATGGTTGCTAAACTGCGTGATTTTGGTCTAGAATTCAGTCGGGTCCCTTTGCTTTTGCGACAACACTTCTGCCATTGGTGTAGCAAAGAACCTTGTTCTTCACTCCAAGACCAAGCACATCGATGTTCGCTTTCACTTTCTTCGTGATCACTACGAGAAAGGCGACATTGATCTTAGGCATGTAGACTCCCATAAACAGGTTGCGGATATTTTCACCAAGCCTTTGGATCTCTCAACCTTAGCTAGGTTGAGAGGTGTGCTTGGTGTCTGTTTCCCCCTTTTAGTTGGGGAAGCATTTTGTTGTATCATGGACTGACTTTTTGTTTTGGTCTTTGAGTTTGTTTTAGTTATGTCTTTGCTCCGATACTGACTTTTGCATGGATCTCATCATGTATACACTTTGCTTTTTCAAGCTTCATGTCTATAGCCTCTAGAATTATCTTATGCTTTCATTAGTATATGCTCCGATGAATTATGATGTTGCTTGTAGCTTAGGCTCTCCTTGATCACTGATACACGTTTTGAGCTAAGCTAATTTTCAGAACGGTGAATATGCTTAATTGAACATAAAACTTGTTCACCATTGAGATTGGCAACTAGCATGTTTAGAATGTGTTGAGGTCACTTGTGCTATTTCATATATGCTAGGTTGCTATGTCTCTAGTTCTGAGTCTTTCACTTGCTTGGCATGTTCATGATTTGTTTAAAATGAACCAAGTTTAAGTGAACTAAAAAGATCGAGATGGGATTACTTTGTCAGCACATCACGGTATCGAGACTGTTTCTCATTGCACATTGAGTTAAACTCGAGCCGAGTAGTGTAAGATCGAAACTGATGCTTTAAGCTTCTGATTGCATATGCATAGGCTTAGCTCAGTTGAAAAGTTAGGCAATGACAAGCTTTCAACCTCTCGCAATCACATGCTGAATTTGAACTTGTGTAATAACCGTTGCATCTTCTCCGATAAAATCTAAAAACACAAGTCTATGTTTCATTCTATAGCATGATGATTGAACTTTGCTAGGGGTAGTTCACCTTGTATACATGTTTAGCACTTGTTTGATTACCTGTCTATACATGCTCAGTGCTATTTTTGATGGTGAAACCCCTTTCTGAAATGGCTAAAACTGCTCACTAAGCTTATATGTTCATATTTTGACTTCTATGATCAGTTTGAGCCTTTACCAGCACTTTCGATTGTTGCTTGATGGTCGGATCAACACTCTTTAGAGCATTCCTTCATTCTATTGACTATACACCTGAAGCTGCTGACATGCATTTTTGACTCATATGCATTTGCTTGCTCCGATAGGCATGGCCTAGCTCCGTTTAGCTTGTTTGAGCTCCTTTTCCTTCTGTTTTGATTGCAAATTGCCCCCAAGGTGGATAATTTTTGCTATATATGGTGTCAATTTGCAAAATTGTGCTTCACTCGTTGAGGGGGAGTTCTAGTAGTGAGGGGGAGCTTTTCTGTCTTGCTCCGAGTTGGCTTTCATTTGGTATCGATCTTTCAGCTAGTTGTGTCGAGCCTCTGTGCCTTTGTCTTGAGGGACTAGCTGTTTTTTGCCAATTTTTGGTTTGTTGATTGGTATCGAGCTTTCAGCTAGTAGTGTTGAGCCCTTTCTGTCTCTTCTTGAGGACTATCTTATTTTTTACTAGGTTGTGTCGAGCTGTTGCCCATGTTTTAGGGAACCAAGTTTTTCGCTCTGTTTTGATCGAATTTTGCTCTTTGACGAGTTGTTGCTCCGATCCTTTGCTTGGTTGTGTCGAAACGTTGCCCATGTCTTTGGGGACCAAGCTTTGCTTAACTCGATTTGTCCTTCTTCGGCTTTTACCTTGGCTTTTGGACATCTCGAGTGAGTTTTCTTCTTTATCTACTTCTATTTTCTTTTGTTCTTTGATCACAGTTACGATGTGTTGACGATGCACTCATCAAGGGGGAGATTGCGAACACAAGGTTGATATGTGCCCTTGTGGTTCCCTTCCTGAGTGATGAGCGATCGGTCAACAGGCTCACTGGAAGGGGTGAGAGGCAACATGTCTCTTGGCTGTGTTGATGTGCAGGTGTGGAGCTCGGAGACAGTGGTCGAAGGTGAGGTGAAGGTCAAGTAGAGACATGCAGTGCCGACGGACCGGGAGCGGTGAAGGATGGACGTGAGGCTTGGACTGACGGACCGGGAGACCTGAGGATCAGCTGTGGTAGCTGGCACGTGGCATCAATGAGCGAGAGTACATGGGGATGTGCGGTGCATCGACCGAGTCGGGAGGAAGGTGATGGTGTCGTGACACTTGGCGGGAGGCCGAGAAGGAAGGTGAATGCACTGTGCCCAGCGTGGAGGCTGGACATGCTCTGGCATCGGTGCTGGAACCCAGGGTGTGCGAACCACATCCCGTCTACAGCGCGGGTTTGGTAGTTGAGCCTCAAAAAACTACCCTCTACGGTTTCCGAGTTTGGGCCACAAAACTCGGGGTGGCGGGTTTTCGAGTTTGGGCCTCAAAACTCGGCGAGGATGGTTTCCAGGTTTGAGCCTCAAAACCTGGGCTCGCGTGTTTCTGAGTTTGGGCCACAAAACTTAGCCGGAGGACAGGTTTCCCGGTTTCATCCTCAAAACCGGGGGGAGGTCCAAAAAGGACGGTCGACGCATGGCGGTGTGGAGAGGCTGGTGCGGCGGTGAAGCTACCCAAGAGGAAGGCGCGGCGGTCGACAGGACGACACGTGGTGGCATCCTGAGGCTTGTGTCGAGGCAAAGCTAAGGATGAGGAAGGCGCGTGACCGTCGGATCACGACTCTTCAGAGTTGGACCGGGATACCCCTAGGGTTGGCCGCTTCGCTCTTGTATCTAGGGGTAGGCCGCTGAGCTCTCTTTTCTTGCCTTTGCTTAGGTTCTAATCATACCTCGCTGCTTGTGATCCGCAGAGATGGCTAATCATACCTCTTTGTATTTGGATTTTGAGGAAACGAGACCGTAATCTCGTTGTCTTCTCATGTGGAGAAGTTTGGCTAGAATTCGAGATCAATTCGCGTTTTGAGTTGTGTTCTTCGCGTTTTGGTTTTTGCCCTCTCGGAGATTTGCTTCATTCTCCCTCTCTGAGGAACGGTTTTCGATTCCACTTGAACTGAGTTGATCTAGATCGAGAGGCACATCTTTGCACCGAAGGAATTAATTTCAAACCTCACGAGCTAGTAGATCGGTCGGTTTTTGTGTTGGATTGATTTTCTTTCTCGTTTTCCCAAATCTTCTTGATTCACCGATTTGGAGTTAGACTCGAGCCATGATCTCTTAGTTGTAGCTCACTAACATCCTTATGACCTCTCAGATCAAGTCTTAGCCCTAGAGCTTTTGATTCGGAGGAGATCGGGTTGAATCGCCAAAGACCTGTGATGTTTTCGCGGGCATCAGACGCTGAGCACGGGAGCATCGGACGCTGCTGTTCATAGCATTGGACGCTCCTGTGACATGTGTCTGTGAACCGCCTTTTTGAGTGAGAATGGGACGCAGGGCATCGGATGCTCCATTGATCATCGGACGCGCCGGGGCCAGAGCATCGGACGCTGAGCTATCACTGTAGCAGCGTCCGATGGTCATGCAGTAAGGTTCCAGAACTGCTCTGTTCACATCAAACACGTCCGCCAGTGAGGCATCGGACGCTGCCAGCGTCCGATGCAGTGATCTATTCACTGTTTCATCCGCGGTTCGTTCGTTCGACTTCGGATTTGGTTTCCAGCTTTTGCGTTGGACTTTTTGGGTTATGTAGTATCCCGCTGTGCTTCTAGGAAGCATCCACCCTAGATCTTGGGACGTGGATACTTGCAAGCCCATGTCTTGCTTTTGGGGTGACTTTCTGGGACAAGGGCCATCTATTTCACAAGCTAAAATTTGAGGCTCCCATTCACCCCCCTCTGGTCGCCATTTCGGTCCTTCAATTAGTATCAGAGCCGGTTAAGGGATCTTCTCTACCTTAATCGGTTTCGGATCCTAAGGGCGACATGGATCAAGGGAACGACAAGGCTCCCTACTTCGATGGGACAAACTATCCCTATTGGAAGATTCAGATGCGTGCTTATCTCTGCAGCATCGGATCTTCTGTCTGGGAGATATGTGAGAACACTGAGTACGAGGTCCTTGCAACTCGTGTGGGTCAGATCCAGATTGACCAGCACGAGGCCAACTCCAAGGCTTGTAACGCGCTTTTGGCCAACATCTCCCTTCCTGAGTTCGAGCGTGTCTCCGAGCTTGAGACGACATGAGAGATCTGGGTGAAGCTTCAGAGCTATCACGAGGGGACCATTCAGGTCAAGACTAGACTTTTCGAGACTTACAAGCGGGTGTATGAGAACTTTGTTCAGTTGGAGGGAGAGATGATTGACGCTATGTTTGTTGTTCTAGGCCGAAACCTTTGAACAGTTGTTGTCGCCGAAACACTCAAAAGCACTCGAAAGAGGAGGCGAAAGGAGAAAGTAATGGACAAAATGAAATGCTCTTTATATTGCAACTGTAGAATTAGGGTTCCTCTCTCTACAGTGTCCTAGTCGGGCTCTATTTATACTCGTACACATATTTTCACACAGACCAAAATGCCCTTGCGGTCTTCAGAGGTTGTCTTGGGGAGGAAGGCACACCTCAGCCCCCTCTGAAGACGTGTCATGGGGCCCACGCACCACCGACTCAGCTCCCCTTTCGGCGAACGTACTGTCTCCTTCGTCGGAACCCGTCCCTGCAAAAGTGGGTATCGAGGATAACCTTACATGGATTGCGAAACCGAAACAAAACCCGACGCCTCTTCGCTAAGACGGCAACGACCGTCGATAGCCCGAACGGGAACAACCTTTCATCTCTCCGACGAAAGGACGCTTTCTCCCTTACACTGTTATCTGGATAGTCACTGTTTTGCTCCGCCCGAACGAAAACACCCATTCACCTGGCTGACGAATAGCTCAGACGAGAACAACGTTTCGCTCGACCGGCGATAGCCCGAGCGAAAGCAACCCTTCGCCCAGCAGACGATAGCCCTGACGAAAACAACGCTTCGCCTAACTGACGATAACTCAAACGAAAACAACCAATAGTTGGAACGACGATAGCTCGAACGAAAACATCCTTCCGTCCGTATTTCGATACGCCTCGTTCGATTCCGCGATGAATGCTCAAAAGGAGGCACCGGGGGCCGAAACTATTGTCCTTCACCCAGCAGTAGCCCCTCGATGCTCCCTTTTGCCTTGTTGACGAAAAGGACGTCGCTTTTGTATTTGCTTCGGCCAACGGTGCCGTCCCTGAAACGTGAAACAAGGTCGAGAATGCATTTGTCGTTTAACTCTTGAAAGCCTTCGGAAAACACGACCTTTCGCCTTTCTCGTGAGTTTTATCATTGTTATTATATTATTATTTTAATTTATTATTATATAGTTATTATTATATATATATATTGAATAATAAATTATTGTTATTAATTTATTATTATTATTATTAAATTTTAATATTATATATACATTTTTTAGGCAAAACAATTGTAACCGTTGCATCGGTTGTTTACCGATTTGATGGTTAAACCGTCATATGCAACTGACACTCGTTGGTATTCGTGCCGCGACAGTTATAGTTTGCCGCTTCAACTCTATAAATAGGTTTTCCATTTTCATTTTGCTTCTTCACAACTTCTTCGGCGCCTTCCTGCTTTCGTCCATTGATTTCGCTTGAAGTCTTTTGGTGGTTGTTTCACGCCTTCGTTTCGCGTTTCGCTTTCGGCTGTCGCAGTAAGTTGCCTAGCTTTCGCTACAAACTTGCATTTTTTGTAATATTATGAGTGTATTTCGCTTTTCCCTTTTTTCGGTTTTGTGATTTCGCCATCTGTTTAGATGTTCCGGTCGGTAGAGACTTCGGTGGAAGCATCTTCTCCTTCCGAATAGTCTGGTTCAAAAACCCGGGGGAGTTCGTCCAGTTCGAGCTCATCTTCATCTGCGAGCAGTTCTTCGGATTCTAGCTGTGACGAAACCGTTTCGCCACAGGCGATACATGCACCTCAGGATTCAGGTTTCGATGATTCAGAACAAGTTTCGGTTACTGATTCTGTTACCGTTTCGCCCGTGGGTTTGGTTGTCGGGGACAGTTTCATCTTAGGAAGATCTCTCGTGAACCATATGCAGATTCAAGACATGGTGAACAAAGGGCTTTTGGTTCCTGATTCTCTTGGACGCTCTCGGTTTCGTCCTCCTGGCGATGAAGCTTGTTGGGACGGTACCCAGACTGCAAGCGCCTTCAACCCGCAATACCGAAGGATGACGGAGCTTTCGCGCGGAAGCACGCGCTCGTCTTCGGCCCCGAAAAACCGAAGGTGGCGGAGCTTTCGTGCGGAAGGAAACATTCGCGCGGAAGCACGCGTTTCGGCTCGAGGACCAAGGGAAGGCGGAGCTTTCGTGCAGAAGGAAACATTCGCGCGGAAGCACGCGTTTCAGCTCGAGGACCAAGGGAAGGCGGAGCTTTCATGCGAAAGGAAGCATTCGCGCGGAAGCACGCGTTTCGGCCCGCAGGACCAGAGAATGGCGGAGTTTTCGTGCGGAAGAAAGCATTTGCGCGAAAGGAGTCCGGCGTTTCCGGCGGGAGTTTTCGTCTTTCATGACTTTGGTTTTTCATAGGCTTTCGAAGGTCGCCGGAAGCCTGGGTCAAAGGAAGCGGGCCCACCGGTCAGGAGGAGCCGGGGGATGTTGGGCCCGTCAGAGGGCGAAGTTACGATGACGCCCCTCGTGCCGGAAGAGGCGGCGTACAGCCACAGAGCAGTTGAATAGGGCATCATTGTAATTGTAACAGAGTGGTTGGAAGGGCAATCTTGTACTTTCAAGCTGATCTGGATTAATATAAAAAGCTCCCGGTTTCCCTTGCAAGGGAGGGGAGAACATTGTTCACTTGACCCGATTCCCTCTTTTACTACGTTCACTTCCACTTTCGTTCTGTGCATTCGCTCGTGCGGCAACCTGCTGTTTCGGGGTCTCGGTCCCGAAACAACATTGGCGCCCACCGTGGTTGTCGCCCGAGCTTGTCATGCCACCAAGGAAGGCGTCGAAGACGATCGACAATCCCGAGACGGTTGCCACGAACAAGGATGGCCACGGCACAATCACGGCATCCACTTTAACCACTCAAATACCACCGAATACAACCCAAAACACCCAAGCTTTCGGCGGCACGCTTCCGACGGAAACCCAGCTACCGCCGATAGCAACCTCAAGCCGTGACTCGCAGCCTTTCGGCAGAGATGGCACGCCGGAAGGGGACGTCCAAGACGAGCCCGGCGACGAAGAAGACGACGATGCTGAAGTTACCAGGCATGCCCAAGCAATCAGAATGCTGACGGAGCAGCAAGAAGAAATCGAAAGGTTGATTCAGCAAAGAGATCAGTTGCAGCGGCAGCTCGCGGCAAGAGCAAGGGAAGATGAAACTCGCGACGCGTTTCGTCAGGCGGAGGCGCAGAGGAGACAACTGGAAAAGGAAATTCAGGAACTGCGAAAGGCTGGAGGAGGCCCGATCCCAATAATTCAAGAAAATGTGTCCGTGCCAAGGCGAGAGCAGCCACCAGTTTTCGAAAATGCAATCGACGAAACCTCCCCGCTTTCAAGAGAATTGCAAGCTCATCCGTGGCCGCTCAACTACAAGCCACGCATTCCGACTTTCGATGGAAAGGCGAATCCGAGAAATTTCTTGGCGAGCTACGAGACAGTCGTATTTTCGGCAGGCGGGGACAATCAAGCCTTGGCGAAATCCCCCATTTTGGCAGTCGAGGACGTGGCCCACGATTGGTACACCACACTCAAGCCACTATTCATCTACTCGTGGGCTCAGTTGAAGGCTGAATTGCTTGCCACTTTCCAAGGATTCAGGCCGGATGTCAAGACCACGCGAGATCTTATGAATTGCACCGAGCAAGACGATGAACCTTTATCCGAGTACCTCAAACATTTCATCCAGTTAAAAGCTCAAGCTCCGAATGTGCCGGAAGCTGCAGTAATTGCAGCAGCCACCGAAGGCTTGGGGAACGGGCAGTGCGCCACTCACTTGTCCAGAGAACCGCCGAAAACTGTCAAGGAATTGTTCGATGTGATGAACGCTTATGCAAGGTCAGACGTTGACTTTCGGCGGCGTAAAGCCGCCCGCTTGAGGTAGAGACAAGCGACAAAAGCAAGTCGGCCACTGCCAGTGCCGAATCAAAGGATGGTTAGACCCTTCCGGTCAATCAACACTCTGCAGGAAGTACCAGCGCAGTCAGCCGCGGGTATGGAGAGGCCGGACACGACCAACTTTCAGCCACAAAGGGGGTTCGATCAAGCTTTCCATGGAGGACGTGGCGGCCGAGACGGTAGAGGCCGCGAAAGAGGAGCCAAGCCTCTGTACTGTGTCATCTACGATGGCAATTTCGGTCACACCACCTGAGACTGTAAATATAGTAAGATGGCGAAAGAGCTAAAAGACAAGGATCAAGCTTCAGCTTCTGCCGAAAGCTCCAAGCATGTTTTCCACAATTCGCAAGACCTGGCAGCAGGAGCAGTAGCATGCAGCCACTACGCAGGCATGCCTATGCTTCCCCCGCAGTACATGCCTCCCCAGAATTTGCATTGGTACAATCTGACATGTCAGGGTTACCAGTTCCCGGTCCTTGCGCCACAGTCGGTGGCAGTTTCGTCACCCATGCACTATCAGCGCCAACCAACACCGCCACCAACTCTTCCGGTTCAAGCCCAACCCCAGGGACAGCAAGCACAACCCAGTTACCAGCAGGGGCAGGAGATAGAAAACGAAACTTGCGCAATCAACAACATCCTTCCGTCAAGAGGCCACATTTTTGCCATCACGAGCGGATCCAACCTGGAGCACGAAAGTAAAAGGGCGAGAAAGGACTATCATCGAAGAGTCCAGACGGTATCACCAAGGCTTCCGCTGAACAAACCAACTTGGTCACTAGCGCCGATATGTTTCGATGAGTCAGATTTCAAAGTTCGCGACTACCCGCATTGCGACGCTTTCGTCGCCACGGCCAATGGGGCCGGTTTCACCCTGCACAACATTTTGATCGACACCGGAAGCTCAGCAGACATCTTGTTCGTCAAAGCTTTCAAAGCGATGGGAATGGACAGGCGCAGTTTGCACCCCGCCGGCAACTCCATGTACGGTTTCGGAGGATGAAAGATCGACACTATTGGCAAGAAACAAATCCCGGTATCTTTCGCCGAGGGAGAAAGAGTGCGCACCGAAATGGTGACGTTCGATATAGTGAACATGGACTACCCATACACCGCCATTTTTGGCAGAGGTTTCACCAACAAGTTCAATGCCATAATCAAGCAAAGCTACTTGTGCATGAAAATGACATCCCCTTTCGGCATTATCACCGTGCACGGAGATCAGCAAGCCTCCAGAAGAATAGAAGGCAGGCCAACTCCCGGTTACAGCCTCATAAATGAAGTGGCAAAGAAAGACGAAATGCAGCCGACCGCCGAAGAGCACGCCATTACCAGCTCGTCGGAATGTAAGGTCGGGGCAGCCGAAGAGACGGTAAAGATCCCGCTCACGGTTTCCAGGCCCGAAAGAACTGTGCACATTGGGACAAGCATGCCGGAAGAAGAAAGGAACATTCTGGCATCCTTTCTAGCGAACAACGATGACATTTTTGCTTGGTCAGCAAACGACTTGCAAGGCATTAGCAGAGATCTCACCCATCATAGTTTGAACGTCGCAAGCGGCGCTAAGCCCAGAAAGCAAAAACTGAGAAAGATGTCAAACAAAAGGGCAGATGCGGCAAAAGCCGAAGTGCAAAGGTTACTCGATGCGGGAGTAATCCGACCAGTCCAGTACCCCGAATGGCTGGCGAATGTTGTCTTAGTGAAAAAGAAGAATGGAAAGTGGCGAATGTGTGTCGATTTCACCGACCTCAACAAATGCTGCCCGAAGGATCCGTATCCTTTGCCTCGTATCGACAAGCTCGTCGACATTGCAGCCGGTTGTGAAATAATGAGTTTGCTAGATTGTTTTTCAGGTTATCACCAGATATGGCTCCATCCCGACGATGAGGAGAAAACCAATTTTATCACCACAACAGGCACATATTGCTATCGGCGGATGCCGTAAGGGCTGCGGAACGCAGGCCCAACTTTCTCGCGGATGACCGACAAGGTTTTCGAAAGCCAGAAGCAGAAGAAGGACTTATTGGCTTATGTTGACGATATAGTGGTCAAAAGTGACAGACAGGAAGATCATCAAGCAGACTTACTCGAGACTTTCGGCAACCTCCGCAAAAGCGGCTTGAAGCTCAACCCTGACAAGTGTATTTTCGGCATCAAAGAGGGCAAGCTCCTTGGTTGCCTGGTGTTGGCAAGGGGAATTGAAGCCAATCCTGACAAAATAGCGGTGATCATCAACATGCAACCGCCCTCGAGCCGACAGCAAGTGCAGAAGTTGACAGGAAGGCTGGCTTCTTTGAACAGATTTATCGCAAGGTCCGCCGAAAAAGGGTTGCCTTTCTTCAGAACTCTGCGTAGCTCCAACCCTTTCGGTTAGGGGGAAGAGCAGCAGCAGGCTTTCCAGCAGCTAAAGGAGTACCTGACAAGGCTAACCATGTTATCTAAACCGTTGCCGGAAGCAACGCTCTTGTTGTATCTCGCAGCATCTCACACTACCATAAGCGCAGCTCTGGTAGAAGAAAAAGAGCATGAAAACAAGATGACGCAGTTCCCGATCTATTTTGTCTCTGAGGCACTGTCAGGAGCAAAATTGAATTATTCCGAATTGAAAAAAATAGCATACGCAGTGGTGATGGCCTCTAGGAAGCTAAAACATTATTTTTAGTCTCATCACATCATAGTCCTATCGGCCCAACCATTGGTGGCTTTGTTCCGCAACAACGAGGCTATCGGCCGAATTGGCAAATGGGCGGCGGAGCTAAACGAATATTTGATTGACTTCCAGCACCGGTCCGCAATCAAATGGCAAGCATTAGCGGATTTCATAGCAGATTGGACCCCGGCGGCTTTCGACACAACTGTCGAATTCGAAGAACCCGTATGGACTGTAAATTGTGATGGCGCTTGGGGAATGGCGGGAGCCGGAATCTCAGCGATCTTAACCCCGCCAAGAGGACCGAAAGTAAGATTCGCCGCAAGGCTGCAGTTCCTTACAACCAACAACACCGCCGAATATGAAGCCGTGCTGCTGGGGTTACGAAAGCTCCGAGCAATAGGAGCGAGAAGATGCATAATCAAGTCAGATTCCCAAGTGGTCGTCGGCCACGCCGAAAAGGACTTCATAGCAAGGGAACCAGAGCTAGCCAAGTATCTGGCAGCAATCAGAAGAATGGATAAATATTTCGCGAGTTTCACTTTACGCCACATTCCAAGAGCCGAAAACACAGAGGGAGACGAATTGGCCAAAGCCACAGCAGAAAATCCGCCATTACCACCAGACGTGTTCTACCAAGTCCTTTCGGCCAAAGCTGTGAAAGAAGAGGAAGATCACCCAAATTCGGTGCACGTCATCGCCAGTGATGACTGGAGGTCGCAGATATTCGCTTACTTAGTCGGAACATACGAGCCGGAGTCTAGAAAGGACGCCGAAAGGATGGCCAGCAGAGCGAAAGGTTACTCAATCATCAGAGAACAGCTATTCAAGAATGGGATAGCAGCCCCCCTTCTGATATGCATAAGCAGGCGTGAGGGCATTCAGCTACTCGAAGAAATGCACGCCGGAATGTGCGGAGCGCACAGAGGGCCTCACGAGATAGTGCACAGAGCAATGAGACAGGGATTCTACTGGCCTTCCGCCGCATCAGACGCCAGAGAGCTAGTCAAATGTTGCAAAGGCTGCCAGATGTTCGCTAGAAACCAGAAAGCCCCAGCAAACGAAACCACGCCGATAGTGCCAACCTGGCCCTTGCAGAGATGGGGCATTGACATAGTAGGTCCGCTACCAGCAGCACCGGGCAACCTGCGCTTCACAGCGGTCGCTCTCGAGTATTTCACTAAGTGGGTGGAAGCAAAGGCCCTCGCAAGCATAACTTCCACCTCTTTAACCAAATTCGTCTGGCAGAGGATAGTCTGTCATTTCGGCGTTCCCTCCTTCATCACCTACGACAACGGGAAGCAGTTCGACCGTGCCGAATTCAGGAGTTTTCCCGAAGAACTCAGCATCAAGCTTAATTTCGTCTCAGTAAACTACCCGCAAGCAGACGGGGCTGTCGAGAGAGCGAATGGCTTAATCTTTTTGGCAATATCAAAAACCCTGTACGACTCGCCGAAAGGCAAGTGGGCCAACACCCTAACAGCAGCTGTATGGGGACACAATATCTCACGATACAGAGCTACCGGCTTCACTCCATTCCGATTGCTTTACGGCGAGGAAGTTGTCACCCCGGAAGAGGTAAAACTGGGTTCATTCCGGACCGAAATGGCTCAAGTAACTCAGGAGCAAAGGCACCTCGAACTTGACACCATCGAAGAGGTAAGGCTGCAGGCTGCAGAAAAACTAGAAAAATACCACGCCGAAACGAAGCACCGTAGGGACAAGACCATAGTCCGAAGGGACACCAAGCCTGGAGACATGGTCACCATTCGGCAGCCGGATAAGCAAGGTAAGCTGCAGTCACAGTGGCAGGGCCCTTTCATCGTGGCAAGCATGGCAGCACCCGGTGTATTCCGGTTGCTGAATGATAAGGGCGAAGAATCAGCCCAAACGTGGAACGCAAGCAACTTGCGCCGTTTTTACCCTTAGCCCTTATTTTCGAATTTGAGTGTAATTTTTTCTTTTATTGTTACCTTCTGCAATCAAAGTCGGCTGCACTCTTTTTCCTCGCCAGGGAAGCCCTTCATCAGGGTGCGAGGTTTTTTAACGAGGCAGCCGAATGTAACCGCTACATTATGAAAGCATCCGCAATCCCCCAGAAAAATTGTGTGGCCTGACAAAGGACGAAGTCAACCAAACATAAGGTTGAGACATTCGTCATTTCGATCTAACAAACGAGAATGTCGGCTTGCTGGGCGAAAGGAATCCTCCGCAGCCACCGACAATCTCAGAAAGCCTGCGGGCTATACAAAAACCAACCCTCCGACAAAATGAGAGGGCGGAACGAAAGCCTGCGGGATATACAAAAAACCGACCCTCCGACAAAACGAAAGGGCGGAACGAAAGCCTGCGGGCTATACAAAAACCGACCCTCCGACAAAACGAGAGGGCAGAACGAAAGCCTACGGGCTATACAAAAACCGACCCTCCGACAAAACAAGAGGGCGGAACGAAAGCCTGCGGGCTATACAAAAAACCGACCCTCCGACAAAACGAGAGGGCGGAACGAAAGCCTGCGGGCTATACAAAAACCGACCCTCCGACAAAACAAGAGGGCGGAATGAAAGCCTGCGGGCTACACAAAAACAGACCCTCCGACAAAACGAGAGGGCGGAACGAAAGCCTGCGGGCTATACAAAAACCAACCGTCCCTCCAACAAGATGGGAGGACGGCAACAAAAGTCCAGCTGAGCAACCCTCACGAAGTCCACGATGTCAGGAAAGACAGATAGCAGCCTCCAATTGATGCAAAACTTGAACGCCATCTTAACTTCCCACCTACAAATCACCGCAAGTACAGCCAAGACAATAAATACAGTGCCCTCGCCGCACACGCTGGTC
The DNA here is from genome assembly GCA_009763385.1 of Coix lacryma-jobi var. lacryma-jobi. Classification (NCBI taxonomy): domain Eukaryota; kingdom Viridiplantae; phylum Streptophyta; class Magnoliopsida; order Poales; family Poaceae; genus Coix; species Coix lacryma-jobi. The sequence goes on along the minus strand of CM019828.1, from coordinate 79,414,192 downwards.
AATATAAATAGACACCAAAGCGCAAGCCTTTCCAACCATCCAAAGCCACAAAATCTATTCAAATGTAAACCCCAAAAAGCCCACCCAAGATGCATAGTGCGAATAGGAAGCATCAGTGTTGACGTTTGTTAACGCAAATAGAATATGAAAGATTCTGCAAGCGCACAGAACACCATTGTAGCATTTTACCGGGAGTATTCCAGGATCGTTATTTATATTTTACCACAGGGAAGCTAGGGTCAAGAATCTGATAACTCACTGTCATGCATCTACTAACTTAGAGTACTAGTTAGACTAAAGCAGGAGTAATTGATATATGATATATATGATAATTAAAGCACATTAAAAAGAATTCATGATAAATGTATAGATAACTATAGTGGGAGAACAACGGGAGAGATCAAGGTTCCTATGCACTTCTCTATTACTTGGGTTCTAAGGTAACAAGGATGAAAAGATATAGCAGTTATAAACATTGGCACTTTGGAGCAGCAGGTCCTTTCCAACTCTCGAAGAAGACTGGGAAAAAGGTAGCTAGGAGAAGGCTGCCAAAAGCTCTACGAAACATCAATCCGAACGTGGTGGACTACGAAGGCCTAACAGAGCTGTCATCCCTGGGGCTACCACAACTATTTTGTGGGATTGAGCGCAACCTCAGGTAACCTATAGACTAAACACCATGTCTAATCTATCGATTACTACTCTAATTACCATGAATAACTAGAGCACTCAATACGAACAAAGATCCCATGCCAAGATATAACAACTATACTAATCATATAATAAAGCATAAAGTAAATAGAGAAGATAAATATATTAAAGCATAAGTCTTACAAAGAAAATATACAAGACATACCAAAACTCTGAAGACTCCTCCGAAACCGGAGCGCAGCTTCGCTCTCCGTAACTCCCGACTAGAGCTAAGCTATTACATTGGAAAATCTAAACCTAATTACATAGAGGAGAAAGGTCATCCATTCGAGGGACGCCTCTACAACTCCATGATGGTGTGTTGCCTCAGGGGGGTCTTGGGTTTATTATATAGGGGCTCCTGGCCTCCCCTCCACCTTGGGCAAGCGATATGGTACTAAATCCTTCTTCATATGCACTTGGGCCTAAATGGGCCAAAACGTGTTGGAGAAGTCAGTTGGAGTGCGTCACGCGAAAGGGGTGCAATTGGGCCCAATAGCTGACCGGTCGGTCCAGGGGGGAGACCGGTCGGTCGGTCCAGGGGGGAGACCGTTTGGTATGCCCCTATGACAGGTGGGCCCCGCCTTCCGTGGGTCGCCTTCTTGTGTCTTCTGGAATGCTCTGGAATGTTCTAGAATCTCCCAAGTCGTATCCATTGAGGACTCTCGCTCTGGAACTCCAAATATAGCAAATCATATGTTCGTTTCGATCGTCTCGTCAAGCTCTTCGCAATGGTGTGCTCTGTTTCATCACTTGAGATACTTTTATATGGTGAAATATTGATAATCCTGCAAAACAAGTGAGGGCACCAAAACTCGTGGAACTTGTTAGTTTCAAACCCTACAACTATGCTTTATGATTCATTTCATGTCATTTCATGCAATAGTTGATGGTTAATTATGAGCATTAGTGAGCGTCAACAAGTTCCCCCAAGCTTAACCTTTGCTAGTCCCTTAGCAAAGTCAAACTCAACAATGGATCAGGAGTTGCTGCAAAATCTGCACTTCTAACAAGTACACGTGCATTCAAACAAAAGTTCTCATTTTGATTAGAAAAAGATATCATATTTTTTTATCACGGGGCTTAGTACTTTACCTTGAATCTTGAGTAATTGAACGTGTTAACACCGAGTTTTCGCACTATGACAAGTGGACCGGCACTATGAAGATTCGGCGAACGCCGCCGCTTGAAGGATTCGGTAGACGGCGGACGCGGTCGACTAATTTAATGAAACTCGGCGAGGCTGTGGGGGAGCTGGTCAATGGCGAACGAATTCGGCAATATAGTGTTGCGGTCGGCTATCTCAAGTTGGAACGGCTTTGCGTCAGAAGATGGCAAATACGGCATAATCAGAGGGCTTATGCAATAAGAATCTCGTCATTTTAGTGCATGCCGGTTATTGAAGGAAACTTAGAGTAGAAGGCATCATATTTTGATAAGTTTCCTAAATTCTATCATTGTAGTCGTGTCCTTCTAGGACTCAGAGAACACCAGGGTATAAATATAAACCCTGAGACTATTGTAAAGGAGGTTCACAATCAATACAACCAACCCGGCCCCGTGCCGTCTTCGAGTCCAAGTCGTGTCGTCGTGTTCTTCGAGAGGGGCCATCGATCCGTCGACCTTCGTAAGTTCCGGCAACCTTGTTATCATGTCTAGTATCGTGCGGCGGATTTAGATATGGTGCAAGTAGTCTCGTACGTTAAGCTTAGTATCGTGCGGCGGATTTAAGCTTATGACGGGAGGTTTTTGCTTATGCCTTGTATCGTGCGGCGGATTGAGTCATGAGTAAAAATAGTTATCGGATCTGTTAGATTTGGCAATCTGATAGATTCATTAAGTTACCTTGTGTTATATGTTTTGTTATGTTATCTCATCATAACACTTTTGCCCAATCTAGATACCGTTCGGTTCGGCTTCATCTTTACAGATCTGCTCTGTTCTTTCACGTTTATTATTGAAAGGTCTTTTATGCAGTGGATCTATTGTTCGTAATAGCCGATCGGATGTATCTGGATTGCACGTGGTGAGGGTTCATGCATGTTAAGTGTGTTTGATCTATGACAAGGCTAGGTGTCGTGTGGCAGGCGCAGGCTTTAGATTAGCTTAGTCATGCTTAGTTTGTATGTTCAATCTCCATGGATCCCAACTCGGTTGTACAATCGAGATTGGTTAAGTTTTAACTTATATCCAATACATCACGCAAGTACAATTTTTATGCAAACGTGTTCGGCAACCTGTTATTCACGTAACTCTGTTCATATTGCCGAATAATCTTTAAACCTGTTGACAGATAGCTTTCATAGCTATATGTCGTCGTAAGTGGCTTCAGGGCCGTATATTTTGGAACTGTCTGGTCATACCCGACATGTTCCAGCTTTGTATTTAACAGTTTATCTCCCTTGTTAGTTGCAGGGCAAACTGACTGGCACGCACCGGACTTCGAGCACCCGGGCCACGATTGAAGCCAGCTTCTCCGGCTTGCTGTGTGTGTTGGCACATTGCGCCTTTTGGTGCCAACACACTTTTTGGCACGCCTGGTGGGACACCCTTTTTTCCTGCGGCGATGGTCGAAGTCACTGAAGCCGAGGCCAGCAACAAGGCGGGGCTCGTGCAGGGTGCAGCTCACTGAACTACCCGACGAGTACAGGGAGCAGGTGGATGAGCTTTGTGTGCCGAATAATCCAGGCAAGTGCCTAGAAGCCTTTTCCAAGAACAAAAGCGGAAAGGTTCGCCGTTTGCACGATCTGCCGAAGCCCGTCCAGCCCAACCCGAATGATCCCGGGGAAGCGGAGGCAGTGTTGAAAATGTCTCATATGATCAACGAAGCTGTCTCTGGTGCCATCGGTCGCATGCATGGGGCGTTTCTCAACACTTTCCGCACCATCATGATCGCCCAATTCGGCCCAAAGGCCGATGAGCTTATGGAGGCCGAGTTTGGCCCTATAGCAGGACCACATCTTTTCAATCTGCCGAATCACCTCAAGGGGGCGGGAGCTGCCGGTGAGGAGACCCCGCCTAAGGCTCAATCAAGCGGGATGACCATTCAAGAGAAGCACACGCCAGAGGGCAGTTGCCGACCATGGGGCAGCTCACGTTCGGCACTAAGGGTCAGCCGCCAGAGTCAACACGCAGGATCTCCCCGCAAACCTATAGGCTCATAAAGGACTACTACGGAACGGGTACCATGAGATGCTTGAGCCTCACAACATAGAGGGCTCCCCGCATCCAGGATATGGAAAGCCGACGGCCGAGAAAACCGCCGACTCTAATGTCGATGTCATGCTAGAGAAGATGGCGGATATGATGCAGCGCACTTTCGGCCTGAAGCCTAAGGGCACGTATGCTTACAGGTCTCCGTTCCCCGAATGGTTCCACCGTGTGGCTCTACCTCCCAGAGTCAAAGTGCCGACGGACCTGTCCAAGTTCTCCAGCTTAGACGACACCAGTACGGTGGAGCACATCAGTCGTTATCTGCTCCAGCTTGGGAGGCCAATACCGAAGACGCCTTCAGGGTTCGGTACTTCCCGTCGTCACTCACTGGACCGGCATTCGCATGGTTCACGTCACTACCGCCGGGCTCTATTCTCTCTTGGGCGGACTTGGAACAAAAGTTCCATACGCACTTCTACACGGGCACCAAGGAGAAGAAACTGGTGGACATCATGTACGTACGCCAGAAGCCAAATGAGACACCGCAGGACTACCTGCGCAGGATTCAGGGAAGTCAAGAGCCAGTGCTTCGGCATGCACCTGCCGGACGATCAGCTTCCACCATTGGCCGTGGCAGGCATGCTCCCGAGCATCAGAGACAAGCTGTTCGGTCAGGAGTTTGAAGACTTGGGTCATCTCTCCCGCCGACTGAATGAGATGACTATCCAAGCGCAAGGCTTCCGGAGGGAAGGGCGTTTCCAGAAGGACAATGTCGCGGCACAGATGTATCAGGCTTTCCTGGACGAAGCCGATGACTATACCGACGCGGAAGATGAGGTGGCCGCTGCAGAGCTCAACTGGGACAAGGAGCCGACCCAAGCCAACAAGCAATGGCTGCGCCAGCAGAAGGGGCATACGACTTCGACGTCACCAAAGCTGACAAGCTCTTCGAGTTCCTGGTTGCCGAAGGGAGAGTCAGGCTACCCCCGGATCACCCGATGCTGCGTCCCGGAGGAGTCAAAGACAAGAAGTACTGCGGTTTTCATAACACTAACACTCATTCTATTAATGATTGCCGTGTGTTCAGGACGAGAATCCAGAAAGCCATCCAGGACGGCCACATCAAGTTCAATGGCAAGATGAAGATCGATGCAAACCCCTTCTCCCAGAACGCCGTGTTCTTCTCAGTGAACATGGTAACCCCAGCGGATCCCAGAGGAAAGGGCAAAGTCAAAGTCCTCACCTCCGACAAGGCACGCGAATCTGGCGCAGTGGATCCCGATCGGCAAATCACTGGCGATGAGCTCCGGCGGCGCGCCCAACCACGAATAGCCGATACGAGCACGGAGAGTCATCTTCCAGGCGCAGGCCTACCCACAGAGATCTCCTTAACAAATGGCGCCGGCAAAATGAGAAGGAGCAGAGGCGTCTCCAACGCGAAGAGCGAGAACTCGAAGAGGAATACCAGCGTGAAGACGATCACACGGGAGTGCACCGGTATCGTCTGGAGGAGAGGGCTTACCACAGAGAACAGGCCCATCGTTGGGAACAAGAACACCGCCAAGAGCGGGAGCAAGAGCACTGGGGCTGCCCGTTCTTTCGCCACTGCTGGAACGAAGGCTTGAAACTGCCTGCCGTCAACAACTGCCCCGAATGCAGCGATCAGTACAGGGGGTATAGGCAGGATCGGGTCAACCGTCGTCCCGTTCACGAAAGGTTGGGAGCTCGCATCCCGATGAGCGATCGGCGCCTGAAAACGGAAAGCCCGGGCCGGCAAGCCAAGAGATATGCCGATCGAGAGTGGGTGCACCACCATGACGACGGCGAGGAGGCACAGCCTCGCCCATATAGGTGGCAAAAGGGGCAGTGGTGCCCACCAGGACTCAGAAAAAGCCAGAAAAGGAGAGTGCAGCGCCTCCGGAACAGGGAGTTGGAAGAAGCAGCCGCCAATGGGAAGAAGCAAGAATGGCGCCCGAAGGAAAAACCAGGTGACGCTGACGTGGCCATGACTTTCTTCCTTCCCCTGGAGTTCATGGCTCCTGCCGGCCGGGGGGCACAGGATGAGGTGTATTCGGATTCCGACGAGGCCGAGCACGACGAGCTCGCGGCACAGCTCATGTTGTCTCAGAAGGCAGCATTTGACAAGCCAGCCAAGCATCGGCATTTGAAGCCGCTGTATGTCAAGGGGTACGTCAAGGGAAGCCGCTAACCAAGATGTTTGTTGACGGCGGCGCAGCAATCAACATCATGCCTTACGCCACGTTCAGAAAGCTGGGCATGAACGATGAAGACTTACTCAAAACGGACATGATACTCCGCGACTTTGCCGGCAATCCCTCCGACACTCGGGGTGCCGTGCACGTGGAACTGATGATTGGATCCAAGACGCTCATTACGACTTTCTTTGTCATTGATGGCAAGGGGGCATATAGCCTGCTTCTGGGCAGGGATTGGATCCACGCCAACTGCTGCATACCTTCAACCATGCATCAAATACTCATACAGTGGGTTGGAGATGACATCGAGATTGTCCAAGCTGACGACTCGGTGAGTGTTGCCACCATTGAGCCCACCTACTGGGAATTCGACGGGGTAGACTGCTTCTCCGATCGCGTGTGGGGAGAGGTCCTGTCAACGTCTACGGCAGGGATCAACAGCCGATCCAAGCAATCGGCTCTCAAAGCTTCTTTTAGATGGACAACCCAACCGACAGCAGCGAGGGCAAACTGGGACGTGGTTTCACGTCGGCTGACAAGTTAGAGGAAGTGGATGTTGGTGATACGAGTAAGAAGAGGCCGATGTTCGTAAGTTCCAGTTTAGACCCTGATTTCAGAGTGCAGCTAGTAGATCTTCTAAAGGAGTTCAAAGACTGTTTTGCGTGGGACTACACAGAGATGCCCGGATTAGATCGGTCCATTGTTGAGCATAAGTTGCCGATCAAACCTGGATACCGCCCATACAAACAACCTCCGCGCAGGATTTACAAGGAGGAGGTGTTGGCCGACGTGAAAAAGGAAGTGGAAAGATTACTAGAAGCTAACTTCATTCGGCCGTGTCGATATGCGGAATGGATCTCCAATATTGTCCCGGTGTACAAGAAAAACGGGAAGATGAGGGTCTGCATCGACTTCAGGAACCTCAACAAAGCCACTCCTATGGACGGTTATCCAATGCCGGTGGCCGATTTGCTAGTAGATGCTTCGGCCGGTTTTGAAATCATAAGCTTTATGGACGGCAACGCAGGTTACAACCAGATCTTCATGGCTGCAGAGGATGTGGCAAAGACCGCCTTCAGGTGCCCCGGCCATATAGGTTTGTTTGAATGGATGGTCATGACTTTTGGTTTGAAAAATGCCGGTGCCACTTACCAGCGAGCCATGAATTACATATTCCATGAGCTGATCGGCAAGATCGTAGAGATCTACATTGATGATGTGGTGATCAAATCCAGAAGCAAGGAAAGTCACTTAGCCGATTTAAGGAAGACCTTGGAGTGCACGAGGAAACATGGTTTAAAGATGAATCCAACCAAGTGTGCATTTGGGTGTCGGCTGGTGAGTTTCTGGGATTCCTGGTCCACAAAAAGGGGATCGAAGTCGGCAGGAAGAGCATGGAAGCAATTGATAAGGTAGTGCCGCCGACCAATCTCAAAGAACTTCAATCACTGCTCGGCAAAATCAACTTTGTCAGAAGGTTCATATCCAACTTGTCTGAGCGCGTGCTGCCATTTTCTCCACTATTGAAGCTCAAAAAGATCAGGAGTTTGTGTGGGGTGACGTGCAACAAAAGGCTTTCGATGAGATCAAGGAGTACATGAAGGCACACCACCAGTATTGGTTCCTCCACAACTCGACAAGCCTTTCAAGTTGTACGTGGCGGCCGACAACCTAACAATAGGGTCGGCCCTCATGCAGGAATTCGAAGGAAAAGAGAGAGTCATAGCCTATCTTAGCCGAAAGCTGCTGGACCCCAAACGAGGTATTCGGCTACGGAAAAGTTGTGCTTGTGTGTTTTCTATTCCTGTACTAAGTTTCGGCACTATCTATTGAATGCCGAATGCGTGGTAGTATCAGAGTTTGATGTAATCAAGCACATGTTATCAATGCCGATTTTAAGTGGAAGGATCGGCAAATGGGTTTTGGCCTTTCCGAATTTGATTTGCGTTTTGAATCGGCAAAGGCTGTTAAAGGCCAGATTATGGCTGATTTTGTCACTCACCACCGTGATCCTAATGCTAACATGGTAACCATTATCCCTTGGGCATTGTTTTTTGATGGATCCTCGTGCAGCAAAGGTGGTGGAGTCGGGATGTGTTGATTTCTCCCAAGGGGGCACCCTTCAAGTACTCTATACCGATCGAGTACCCGGTGACTAATAATCAAGCAGAGTACGAAGCACTGCTCCGAGGGCTGCGGTTGCTTGTGGACATTAAGGCAGACGCCGTGGAGATCTTCGGTGACTCGGAATTGGTGATCAAGCAATTGACCGACAAATACGAGTGCAAGAACGACACGCTGCAGGAATATCTCGAAGGTTGCCAAGAGCTCCTCAAACAGTTCCGGTCGGCAACCTTGCAACATATTCTAGGGGGGGGGCAAACGAAGAAGCAAACCAGTTGGCTCAGGCAGCATCTGGGTATAGGGAAAATCAAAACATTTTTGCACTTGAGGAAGAGCAAGCAACCCCAGAAGATGATCAAGCAGTCCCAGGTGATAATCAGGCAATTGAAGACTGGAGAGACAACATTGCCGATTACCTCAGGGACCTATCCAAGAAAGTCTCCCGAAAACTCAGGTACAACGCTCTTAAGTTCACGCTCTTGGACAATCAATTGTACTACAAATCCATAGATGGGGTTTTGCTTAAATGCCTGAACCAAGACGGGGCTAGGAAACTGATGTATGAGGTGCACGAAGGCGTATGTGGTGCACACCAGTCGGCTCACCGTATGAGATGGTTAATCAGGAGGACTGGATATTTTTGGCCGACTATGCTCGAAGATTGCTTTGAGTACTACAGAGGTTGTCAGGATTGCTAGCGATTCGGCAATGTGCAAAGGGCCCCAGCATCGGCCATGAATCCGATCATTAAGCCTTGGCCTTTCAGAGGATGGGGCATTGATTTGATCGGCCAGATCCACCCTCCATCTAGCAAGGGACATAAGTTTGTTTTGTTAGCCACGGATTATTTCACTAAGTGGGTTGAAGCCATCCCATTGAAGGTGACATCAGAGAACATGGTATCCTTCGTCAGGGAGCACATCATTTACCGATTCGGCATTCCCCAGTCCATCACTACCGATCAGGGAACTCAGTTCACTTCCTCGGAGTTTCGTGACATTGCCGAAGGGATGGGGGTTAAACTCTATAATTCTTCCCCTTATTATGCACAGGCCAATGGGCAGGCAGAAGCTTCTAACAAAATCATGATTAAGATTATTCAGAAGAAGGTCGAAGAAAACCTAAAAGGTGGCACTTGGTACTCAATGAAGCTTTGTGGGCTTACCGAATGGCTTGTCATGGGTCGACTCAGACGTCGCCATACGAGTTGGTCTACGGGCATCACGCAGTGCTACCATGGGAGTTGCAATCGGGATCAAGACGAATTACATTGCAGAGCGACCTAGCTAAAGAAGATTATAAAGATTTGATGATGGATGAGCTAGAGGATTTGCATTTGATTCGTCTCAAAGCCTTGGAAAGTATTGAAAGGAACAAGATACGCGTTGCCAAGTACTACAACTCGAAAGTGAGAGAAAAAGGATTCGAAGAAGGAGACTTAGTTTGGAAAATTATCTTGCCAATCGGTACCAAAGACAAGGTATTCGGCAAATGGTCCCCTAACTGGGAAGGGCCTTTTCGAATTCTGAGACGTGCTCCGGGTAATGCGTACATTCTGAAAACCCTCCAAGGAGAAGAGTTTACTAGGGCAATTAATGGACGTTATCTAAAGAGATTTCATCCTAGCGTGGAGGTCGGTGCATAACGGAATCAAGGACTAGCGGGCACCAACGGCCGATACAAGGTTGTATCGCCCTTAGCACAAAAAATGGCCGATAGGTTCTATCGCCCTTAGAGCAAAAAACAGCCGGCACGGCATGCGTCGCCTCTAGCGCAAAAAACGCAGAAATACAGGCCAAGTGCACGCGGTGCTGTGCAATCGGCTAGATAAATCAAACGCTCAACAAGCGCAGAACGGGAGAACAGATTGTGCGCATGAACATAGCAGAATAGAACATTGTTCATAAGTTGGCGGTACGAAAGTGAGATAGTGTGTGTCAGTATAGACAAGTTGACCTTGATGACCGTCTGCGGATTGGTGACTGCGGCGAGGGCGTGAGCATGATCCTCGTAGGAGTCCAGAAAATCGTCGATCTGCTCGACGTCCTCCGGACATGCCCCGCCGGGGAAGCCAACCGGCGTCACGGAGAAGTCCTCCTCTGTGCGGACCGTTAGCGCCGACAGCCCCAGCGCCACGCCGTGGTGCACACTCTGCAGGGCGACCTGCTCGACGCGGCCGTGCACATTGGCCAGGCGCGCCTCGGCGGTGGTGTCGCCCTGGGCGTTCACCCGGTCTGCGACGGCGTTCGCCGCCATCTTCAGGCGCTCCAGCTCTTCAGACAGCGCTGTGAACGACGAGTTGAAGTGGATCGGTTAAAAGATCAACAAGAACGACCGAAAGCCGATCTAGGATTGGGTGTCCATACCCGTGATTGCGTCGCAGAACTGCCGGCGCTGGTCCTCCCACTCCAGCTGATCGATCCCGTACTGCTTCGAGACGGCGGCCAGCTCTTCCCGGGACTCGTCCCGCAGCGCCATGAAGTTCAAAGCGTCGTTGTGGTCGTAGAGGCCGCCGTCGGAGTCCCGGTCCGGGCTCGCCTCCCAAGGATGGGAGTGGTAGGAGAGGCTGTCGGAGGAGCTCGACGAGCCCGATGGTGGAGCCTCTGGCCTCCCCGGTGCTGGAGAAGGCCGGGCATGCCCGCCGGCGGAAGAGATAACGGGGACCCTGTCGGCGAGCAGTAACAGAGCCTGAGCGAGGTTTTCAAGAAACTGCCACAAAGGACGTAAGCGAGGAGTCCTACCCGCGCTGACGGAGGCGCCGAGCGCGGCTCCCTTCGGCCTCCTCAGCCGCCGGGCGCTTGCCGCGGTCATCATGGCTCGCCATTGCACTCGGAAAGTTAGGGTTTTCTGGGGCGGAGCGAGCAAGGAAGCCGAGGCGGCGAGAGTACTAGAGGAACGGATGCAAGATTGGGAGAAGGCAGGACTCCAGGGACAATTATGCCGAATATCAACCGGCGGATTGGGGTTTTTTCTGCTTCCCAAGATGGGCCTCTACAGTGATGGGCTGTGCAAAACGTCTGAATGCACTCACGTGTTCGGCAGGGAATAAAGCGCCTGGCTTCGGCAAAATTGCCGATTTAGGTGTTCAGGACAAACACTGGCCAGATTGCCGAACAGGTTCACACAGTTAAACACGATGTCATCAGAACGGTAACCGATTGGATGCAAAATACAAATACATTACAAGGTGCAAATGGCCAAGTACATGGAATGGAATATGCTTTGATCCCAAAAGATCAGTCACAGATTGATGTCAAGAAGATAGATAAAAGGACTTCTTATTCACATAACAAGAGTCGATTACAAATGAAGGATTAGTTCGTCCATGTCATTCTATTTCTAATCGGAAGATCAGAATCGAAAGAGTCGGCCAGGTCTGTTCTGGCTTCTTTCATATCCTCAACAGAACGTGCTATCCTAAATTCTAGTCCTCGCTCACAAACGTCAAAATGACGGTAGTCGGCGCCAGAATGGATCCGGACGGCATTGAAGGCAAGTGCTGCGCCGTAGCCCATGCCGGCCCTAGAAATGTCAGGAAGAACCTGCTTGATCTCGTTCACCTGCCTTAGAGCCACCGTACCTGACACATTGGCTGAAGTAGCAAGGTCGGCAATAGCGGTCGAGGGAGTGGAGCCTAGTCTCCAGAGCTAAAAGAAAGAGGGGTCAAGCAGAGGAAAGGGATAAGAAAAGGACAGTTGGGGAATGCTTACCGATGGCTTGTTCCCAAAAAGCATCGCGCTCCTGAGAGATTTGAGTAATCTCCCGATTCTTCTTTCCTAGATCAGACTGGAGATCTGTGACCTTCTGAGCCAGGTCCTCGGTGAGGTCGTCGCCATTCCTCCTGAAGAGGAAACAAAATGAGGCCTAAACATCCAAAGCGAAAAGATCAAAGAAGAAAGCAACCTTCTCTTAGAAGTGCTGGTGTCGCCGAGCTCGAGACTGAAACGGCTTGCTTAGGAAGACATTTTCCGGTTCAGAGCAAGAGAAGAGAGATGAAGAAGCTGAACAGAGGAATTCGGGAAGCTCAGGCCAAAATGGAATAGAGAAGAAGTTTTAAAGGATCTCGAGTGCATCGGGAGGCGAGTCGGCAGCTGTGATGATTAATGACGTGGGAAGTCGGATGCTTCCAGAGGCTCTACAGTGGTGCGAAAAGGAGAAGATGAATTTTAGAATAAATCATTTCTCCCAAAATTAGGGGGCATGTGTTAACACCGAGTTTTCGCACTATGACAAGTGGACCGGCACTATGAAGATTCGGCGAACGCCGCCGCTTGAAGGATTCGGCAGACGGCGGACGCGGTCGACTAATTTAATGAAACTCGGCGAGGCTGTGGGGGAGCTGGACAATGGCGAATGAATTCGGCAATATAGTGTTGCGGTCGGCTATCTCAAGTTGGAACGGCTTTGCGTCAGAAGATGGCAAATACGGCATAATCAGAGGGTTATGCAATAAGAATCTCGTCATTTTAGTGCATGCCGGTTATTGAAGGAAACTTAGAGTAGAAGGCATCATATTTTGATAAGTTTCCTAAATTCTATCGTTGTAGTCGTGTCCTTCTAGGACTCAGAGAACACCAGGGTATAAATATAAACCCTGAGACTATTGTAAAGGAGGTTCACAATCAATACAACCAACCCGGCCCCGTGCCGTCTTCGAGTCCAAGTCGTGTCGTCGTGTTCTTCGAGAGGGGCCATCGATCCGTCGACCTCCGTAAGTTCCGGCAACCTTGTTATCATGTCTAGTATCGTGCGGCGGATTTAGATATGGTGCAAGTAGTCTCGTACGTTAAGCTTAGTATCGTGCGGCGGATTTAAGCTTATGACGGGAGGTTTTTGCTTATGCCTTGTATCGTGCGGCGGATTGAGTCATGATTAAAAATAGTTATCGGCTCTGTTAGATTTGGCAATCTGATAGATTCATTAAGTTACCTTGTGTTATATGTTTTGTTATGTTTATCTCATCATAACACTTTTGCCCAATCTAGATACCGTTCGGTTCGGCTTCATCTTTACAGATCTGCTCTATTCTTTCATGTTTATTATTGAAAGGTCTTTTATGCAGTGGATCTATTGTTCGTAATAGCCGATCGGATCGTATCTAGATTGCCACGTGGTGAGGGTTCATGCATGTTAAGTGTGTTTGATCTATGACAAGGCTAGGTGTCGTGCGGCAGGCGCAGACTTTAGATTAGCTTAGTCATGCTTAGTTTGTATGTTCAATCTCCATGGATCCCAACTCGGTTGTACAATCGAGATTGGTTAAGTTTTAACTTATACAATACATCACGCAAGTACGATTTTTATGCAAACGTGTTCGGCAACCTGTTATTCACGTAACTCTGTTCATATTGCCGAATAATCTTTAAACCTGTTGACAGATAATTTCATAGCTATATGTCGTCGTAAGTGGCTTCAGGGCCGTATATTTTGGAACTGTCTGGTCATACCCGACATGTTCCAGCTTTGTATTTAACAGTTTATCTCCCTTGTTAGTTGCAGGGCAAACTGACTGGCACGCACCGGACTTCCGAGCACCCGGGCCACGATTGAAGCCAGCTTCTCCGGCTTGCTGTGTGATTGGCACAGTGCGCCACTTTTGGTGCCAACAGAACGATAGAACGATCAAATCAAGCACCATGTCTCTAGTTCTTTCACTTCACCATTATCCCGGAGTTTTTATGAATTTTCAAAAAGCTTAAGAACATATGTTGCCAAATTAAATAATGGATCCATAGAGAAAGTCAACCACATTATTGAATCGAGAAGTGCATCTGTATAAAAAATGGAGGCGGATGCTCTTTTGAATATATCACTCTCTTTTGTCTATCAGAGACACATGGCTATCAGGCTAATTCTACTATCGAGCACGTGCCCATTTTTTTCTGATATTCCTTTTTTTTCTTTCTTTTTTCGAGGTTCCGGACACTTGTCCCTTTTTATTTCCTTGGGATCTATCTTTTTGAGGTTTCGGACACTTGTCCCTTTTTATTTCCTCAGATTTTTTTTTCTTTTCTCTTTTTTTTCAATAGCCACATGCTTCCAACAAACTTTTGAGAGGATAACAATAGATAATCATGAGCATTTATGCGGAGGATGGATGAAATGTGTAAGTGATCTCAATTCAATAGCATGATAACTTCTCATAGGGTCAACAAAGCTTAATTTAACTCAATGCAATTATTAGTCATATTAATATTAGAAATTCTCCAGAACTCTAGTGTTGTTTAGAACAAGATAGTAGTAGCTCAGATCATCACATATCATATCTGTCAATTACCTAGACTCTGGATCAAGCATTTGTTACCCATAAATTTCATTTTAAGGCATCATTAATTTTTCAAACTTAAGAGAACTCATGCTTAAAGGCTAGGTACTGGAAAGAAATACAATAGAGCAACTATTCATCATTTCCATTTTAAGAAATTAGTGAGAGAGTTCTTCAGATTTGACATGCTTTATTATTTAATCTAACACACACTATAACCTATTATTTAAAAAATATTAAGATAGTAGTAAGACATACCTGAATCATGAAGATAACGGGGGTGCATCTCCCCTAAGCTAATCCCTTCGATCACATCGAGCCTTCATGTGCTCGAATATTTTTGTTCTTTTTCTTTTTAAGGGTGAGCCTTCATGTGCTCACATTTTTTTTGTATTTTCAATTTATTTATAAAAACTTAAGAGGATAAAGATACTTACCTGGATACACGGGGGTGCTTTCCCCCAAGCTGAATATTGACGTAGTCGTTCGATCTTGCAATGTAGCGGACTAGCGGTGAAAATGTTCTTCCTCCATCGGAGTATTGATTGATGTTAATGGTTGTTCAAATAGTGCTCCAACAGTGGGTGAAACTTCCACTTGCTCGTCAGCTTTTCTTGGTCTTTCAAATCCTGTGAAACTCAAATAGACAACAAAACTTGTGGAACAGATTAAGAATTAGTGGTTGGCCACTCAAGCCTTAGTTGTCCAGAGTTTCAGTAAGATCTCTTTCTCAATATTTTTATATTTTTATATATATTTTTTATGATGCAATGGCAGTTTAACAAAATGAATGCATTTTTATTTTTATTTTTATGACACCACGGTGAATATTTCATGTGGGTTTTTACACACCACAGAATTATTCACATGGGGCTTAAGTATTATGATGCAGTGCAAAAAGTACAATATTTTTATTTTCTTCCTTTTTTATGCAATGCTAATGCAAAAAAAAGTAAATATGCTATGGAGAGATGATGATGGAAACTAAACATGCAAAAATAGAAACTAATGCAGAAAAGATAAATATGGATAACTACCGATTTTACCTTTCGGCGAGGGTTCAATGTTTTAAGTCCTCTGAACATGACTTCTCACCATGTTCATTCCAGAGGTGCATCATTTGATCTCGATGTGTAGACCTTGATAACTACACCTCTTGATATGGTGTCACTCATGTTTTTTGTTCGCCCAACAATTTGAAGTAAAACATTGATTGTGGAAGCTGGCAACATCTTGCTCAGTGTGCATGTTCTTGTAGATTCAGGACCTTCACTCTGTAGAATTTGGGAGTTGATAAATCCCTCCATGTTTTGCTCAAGAGTGTGTCCTGCTCATAAAGACAAGGTAGAGATCAAGTGCATAGGCTCTGTTGGTGGAAAACACCAACAGAACCAAAAGTTTTGTTCATTCCTCTCTAACCTTAGACACATTGCACAAGATAAACTTGTTGTTTATGTGTTCTATTCAATCATAACATGAGCGATAGAATCAGAAAATGAGCATGAAAGTAGCATCTTAAAATACTTAATAGATCAGAGTGCTTAACCCAAGGAAGGATAATCTATGCATAATGTGTCGATCTTTTCATGATTGTGATATATCATCTTCCAAAGGTTAGATGCACAACATTTTAGCTCATTTAGTTAAGATAGTGAGATAGTGAGATTCAAGAGAGTAAAGCCAGGAATAAATAGTAAAGAACTAAACATGTTGAGTCGATTAGGTTGGATCAAGTGAGGTGCAACTTAAACATGTTTGGTTCTTTATGTATGCGCATACCAGAATCAAAGAGAAGCTTTTAAAGTGATGGTCACTTACCTTGAAATGATACTTTATCATTGAAGAGTGATTGCGTTGAACCACCTTGTGGAAGCTTCTTGTCTAGCTGGTTGTGTTCATGAATGACTTGTCTTCTCTTGTCTATCTCACAGTGGGTGTTGACGGTCCTTAAACACCTATTTTACCGTCAACATTTGACCCTAAAGTTCACCAAAAAGGCATGAAATGTAGTCAAATAGGTTTCAAACTAACCAAATTCCACATGTCCATAGAATTCTATTTGAATGCAGGATTTGAACCAAATTTGGACATATGGACCCACCAGAGGCCAAGCCCACTCAGTAGGGCCCAAATGGGCCTAAGGGGGGTGGCGCCCGCCACCCCTAGGTGGCACCTGCCACTTGGGTTGGCCCAAATGTCACCCCCTGCCACGTCACCGATCCGTGTGACCTCCCCAGGGCCAAATCTTGGCCCTTGGTCACTGGGTCAGTGGCATCGGACGGCTCAGGATGAAGTGGCGTGGATCAAGGCTGAATGTCGGTTGCTAGGACATGCAACCGACCTCCAAACCGCCTTGGACAACCACCTGGATGCCGTTGAAGCAAAGGCGGTTCATCCAACGGCCAGGACACTGGCGGCCGCCAGTAGGGGGTGGCGCCCGCCACCTGACCTAACCCTAGGTCGGCTGGCTGCCCCCCTACAAGTACCCCCCTCACTCATTTGGGCTATATATACCCCCCTGGAGGCACCTCTTCATACACAACAAGTACCATCACTTCCAAGAGAAGCAAAGCAAGAGAAGCAAGTGAGAGTTAGGTTAGAAGCTTAGAGAGCTTAGGCAAGTAGGTAGCTAGTAGAGCAAGGCATCTTCGCCCTCGCGGTAGCGCTGCTCAAGGGTTAGCTCAAGAGTAGAGGCGTGCGAGTGATCGGTTCTGGAGCTGGGAAGAGTCTTCCTTCATCTCCAGTTCAGGTTTTGCTCTTGTTACTCAAGCATTTACTATATTCTAGTTCACTATTTCAAGTATTACTTTATTCTACTTATCAGTATTGAGTGGTATACTTGATTGATTGCTTCAGTACCTAGCTATCCTACAGATCAATTCACTTAGCCATAGAAGTTAATCTCTAGTGAGCTTAGTGTTTGATCTTTGCCAATAGGTTGCTTAGTTAGTTTAGTGTTTATCTTATTAAGTCAAGTGTTTGCTCTGACGTCCGCAAGGGTGTCTCTATTCAAAGCTAGGGTAGAGATAGTTAGAATATAGTTAAGCGTGGTGCTTAGTTATAGACATACCTTCAGATGCGGCTGGACCCCCGGATAGCTGTGGTAGCAAGCAGGTGGTGACAGCCTTGTGCGCCTTGAATTCCACCACGTAGTTGGCCCAGTTTAACAGTAAGGCTCGTTGTGCTAGCGTTCAACCTAAGTAAGTGGTAAAGGCTAGTACGCCTCGATACTTGACAAGATAGGAATAAAACTATACTCAACTTAGTTGCTCTATTGTCTTTTGCCTGCCTTGCTTCGTAACTATCTCGCTTCATAGTTATCTTGCTTTGTAGTTATCTAGGAGTAGTTAGTAGTTAGTAGTTAGTAGTTAGTTAGTTAGTTAGTTATCCTTAGTTACCCTCTATCTACCTATCCATTCCACCTTACCTTAGCCATCCAGTTAATCCTTACCTAGCCATCCATATATTCTTTCTAGCCTCTCTTCTCCCCTTTTCCCTTTTCTCTTTTCTTTGACTCTCATCCCCTCCTTGACTCAACTCATACACCACCCTAGCCTTCCCTTGGGATCAAATAAATCGACACCTGGTACTCCCAGGCGAAGTGCTACTACGATAGTTCTGTGCGCTTGCAGAATCTCCTCCTGGTAGATTGCATTCTCGCTAGCTAGCTCCTACTAGTGTCGGGACTGACAATCCCGCTTGGCATTAGTAGATAGCTACTTTAGTTACCCTATCCTAGGTGTAGCTAAGAACTACCAACAAGCATTTCTGGCGCCGTTGCCGGGGAAGGCAATCGGTATATCGGTTGAGTCTGTGTCGAATTTATCTTCGCCTAAGCTCCCGCTTAGTGAATCCCATCTTACCCCATTCTTTATTTCCTTAGTTCTTCTTATCTTTTTCCTTCATCTTCTTCAACTTCTTTCTTTCTTATCTTATTCTATCTTCACAATGGCCAACAAAGCCATTCGTGAATTTTCTGCTCCTTCTGCCGCTAATATAGCGATAGGACCAGACGTGATCGATGCCAAACTCAATTTTGAGTTGAAACTGGCTCTGATCACGATGGTCCAAGCTAGCCCGTTCTGTGGCAAGGCTCATGAGGATGCCAATGCTCACCTCCAACAATTTTTGGAGATTTGCGGCACCTTCACCATTAAGGGGATAACCCAAGAAGCCATCTGTCTTCGTCTCTTTCCTTTCTCTTTGCTAGGAAAAGCGAAGCAATGGTTCTATACCGATCGCAACGCTGTAGACACATGGGACAAGTGTTCCAATGCTTTTCTCACCAAATTTTTTCCTTTGGGCAAGACGAATGCTCTGCGCAACAAAATCTCCAGCTTTACGCAACAAGCCAAGGAATCTATTCCCGAGGCTCGGGAGAGGTTGCAAGAGTATGTCGCTGCTTGTCCGCACCATGGTATGGAGGACTGGCTATTGATCCAGAACTTCTACCATGGCCTAACCCCACTCTCTAGAAGCCATTTGGATGCTGCCGCTGGCGGTGCATTCTTTTCTCTGAATGTTGCAGATCCTAAGGCTCTCATAGAGAAGATGGTGGCAAACCAAGGATGGAATGACGAAAGACTACAGCCCCGTAAGCGAGGTATGCATTCCCTTAAGGAGGCCGACATTATCGTGGCCAAGATGGACGTGCTGGCAAAGAAGCTGGACAGCTGTGAGAAGATGAACCAACAAGAGAGTGTCCAATCTCTGGAATCCTACATGACTTGTGAAGTCTGTGGAGAAAGGGGACATTCTGGGAGCCACTGCCCCGAGCTACATGAAGATTTGAACTTCATCAACAACAGTAACGGTTTCCGTCAACAGAATCAAGGATGGAATCAGCACTCCAATTCTCAAGGTAAAACTACTGATTTCTTGAAAGAGAGATTAATGACGAATGAGAAAAACTCTTGAGAATATAAATGCTAAATTGGAAGATTTCTCATCTTCTCTGAAAAATCAACTTAGCTTTAATAAGATGTTAGAAACCCAATTAGCTCAACTTGCTGCTATTATACTGTAAGTGCAATCAAGCCCTAATTGTGGGTTTGGGGATAATGACCACACGATTGGAGAACTAATGAGATTCATGAAGTTGATAAGCAGGTTATGATAAGAAAGGATGGTATATGTACGTTGGTGCACCCCCCATACTACATTTCATTAGATCCGGACTCAAAGTGATATATCAAGCTTTTTCATTTGAATTTGAGCTATAGGAATGCCGTACTATCAAGGGGGAATACAAATACATTGCTATGGCTGAATGACATGTGCTCAAACCAACCCAAGTCATCCATGTTTCTAACCAAAGATAGCTGCACTGAATTCCAATCCAACCCTGTCTGATTGGTAGGCGCGGCAGTGCCGGGCCGCGGCACTGCCGGGCTTCGGCCGGCACTGCCGCGACTTATTGTAACCATTGGCAGGGAGGAGATATTTACTCCATCTCCCTGCCACCCCAACGGTTATCCACGACCATAACTCGTCACCTACCTCCAGACAAGCTTCTCTCTTCCCCATTGAAGGCTCTCACCAATCCTTCGATTTCCATTGATTCCAAGTGATTGAGAGGCTTAAACCTTCATCAAAGAGAAGCCCTAGATGAGATCTACTTCCTAGAGCACTTGATTTGAGCCATAGCCGGTGGATTTGCTTCTATTACTCTGGGTTCTTGGAACCCTAGCCGGCTAGGCACCCTAGAGCCTTGCCAACTTGTGTGGCGGCCTAGGGAGGTTTGTAATCAATTGTTCAGCTAGTATTATTACCCCTCACCTCAATGATTTGGTTCCTTGACTTGAGAACGAGGTAGAGTTGCAAAGCTCAGACCTAAGTGGTCAACCTCAACAACGTGGAGGTAGGCAAGCCTTGGTGGCGAGCTGAACCACGGGATAAATCACTTGTCTCTTGTGCTTGCTTAGTTTCATTCTTCATATTCATGAGCTTGTGATAGATTCTAGGATTTGGCCCGATCTACTTTATTCTCTTATTTGGCTTGGAGTAGTTGGTTCTGCTGGTTCATAGAACTTGTTGTAGCATTTCTATTCATATAGAATCAGTTAGTTGTGCCTGGATTTCGAATTGCAGCTTCTGGTCTCACACTGCGCGGCAGTAGCCGGGGCGCCGGCGGGGGCGGCAGTACGGGCAGCGGAGAGCCAGTAGCCGAGCGAGCGGTAGTGCCGGGGTTATCTAATTAAGTTTTGAGCTGTGATTTTTGACAGGCCTATTCACCCCCCCTCTAGGCCACACAGGTCCTTACAAGTGGTATCGGAGCCTGGTCTCTCAGCAGCACTTTACCGTGCGAGAGAATGGCCACCGACGGAGGAACGGGTAACGTTAGCGTTGTGCAACCCACACCTGAAGTGGAAATGCACACCGCTAGCAGCAATGAAAGTCTCTCCACAGCAAGTGAGAAGGCACCTCCTCAAATGGTGTGGTGGTCGGCCGGAGAGCTCGCAAGAAGAAAGGAGGAAAGAAGATTGAGAAGAGAAGCTAGAGCCAAAGCAAGAGAAGATGCAGCGGCTCTCAAAGCAAAAGAAGAAAAGGCTCAAAGAAAAGAAGAGAGAAGGATTAGAAGAGAAGAAAAAGAGCCAAGAGAAGAGAAGAAAAGAAGAAGGAGGAAGAGCTCCAAGCAAAGAAGAGTGTGAACTTGAGTGATGACTCAAGTAGCACCGAAGATGGAGATGATCACTTCTCCTACACACATAAGGACAACAAGAAGAAGGAGGACATGAAGAAGTCATATAAAGAAGTATCCTTTAACATTCTTCTATGACTAACCATGACTCTAGGCCTCTCATCAATGTGCCCGCGGGCAAGTTACCTCGTTTCGACAGGGACTAACTTTGCCAAGTGGAAGCCACATTATGAAGACCTATCTTATTGGTCTCCATCCAGGTATTGGGAGATAGTGCACAATGGACTTGAAGCACCGGTTGATAAAGAGCCCCACTCAAGATGATTCCGCAACATTCATCTCAATGCTCAAGCCACTAGTGTGTTGCTTAGTGCCTTGGATGGTGATGAGTACAACAAGGTCATGGGAGTTGAGGTTGCAAAGGAGATTGGGACACATTGCATATAGCTCATGAAGGGGATGACAAAGTGAGGCAATCCAAGATTGACTTGTTGATGGCTAAGCTCAACCGGTTTGTGATTGTGATGGTGAAGGTCCACAAGAGATGTTTGATAGATTGATGGTGATTGTTGGTAAGATTAGAGGGCTAGGTGGAAATGAAATCAATGATCACAAGGTTGTGAAGATCATGTTAGAGGCATACTCACCTAGAAATGAGACCGTAGTGACATTGATTAGGGACAAGAAGAAGTTTGAGCAATTCACACCTAGTGATGTGCTTGGAAGGATTATCACATTTGATATGCAAGAGAAGAGGCAAATGAGAGAAGGAAGCTTGGAGAGTTGCAAGCTAGGCTAGATGGGATGAAGATCAAGGATGTGGCACTTAAGGCTAGCAAGCCATCAAGGCAAGCAACATCAAGCAAGCAAGCCTCTACAAGCAAGCCCAAGCAACAAAAGAAGAAAATTGAAGTTGAGGACAGCACATCATCATCTTGTGGAAGTGAAAGTGATGGTGAAGAATTTGAAGAAATTGGTGATATAGCTCTTTTCATGAGAAGATACCGCAAGGGGCTCAAGAAGGAAGGTTACAAGTTTGTAAAGAGAAGGTTTCCAAACAAGAAGAAGAAAGAACTTGCTACAATTGTGGAAGCACCGATCATTTCATAGCACATTGTCCACATGAGAAGAAGGACAACTTCAACAAGGGCAAGAAAGATGACAAAGGCACTTACAAGAAACACAACAAGAGATACATGAGAGAAGCTCACATTGGACATGAATGGGATTCAACGCACAAACCTCAAGTGAAGAAGATGAGAAGATAGCAACAATAGCATTTCAAAAGTCATCTCCTTCACCAAGACTATTCAACAACTTGTCCGATGATGATGATTGCAATTCCCACACTGTCTCATGGCCAAGAAAGAGAAGGTGAAAAAGGCTCACACTTCTAAAACCTCTTTTCACCTAGTGACATCTCTAGTAGTGACTTAGTGATTCCTCTAGTGATGATGATTCTAGTGATGAAGAGAAAAAACATGATAACTAAAAGGTTGGACAGGAAAAAAAACTCTTTGTCACTAAACTAATGGAGGAACTAGAATGTGTACAAGCCGAGCTAGCTAGCAATAAGTGAGGATGCTCTCATCAAACAAGAGGACCTCTACATTGCTTGCAAGGAAGCTCTTGCATTAGAGAGAAGTGAGTTGGACGTCTTGCACGAGGCCTTGGCCAAAGAGCAAGATGAACATGCTTCCCTAAAGAAGGCCCATATTGCACTCAAGGAAAAGTATTGTGGGCTTAGATGAAAGCACAAAGAACTTGAGTTGCAATATAATCTTCTTTGGGAAAGCAACTCAACTCTTCCTAAAGCAAATGTCACCTCTATTCCCTCCACTAGTGAAGGTTGTGGAAAATGCTATATGTTGATTTAAATATCTATTCCACTAACCTTGTGAACATGGAGGCCATGAGAAAGGAGATAGCAAGATTAACAAATATCATTGCAAATGGTTGTGTCAAGTCTACCACAAGTGCTAATGAGAAGACTCATGAGAAGAGCAAGCCCAAGTTCAAGAATGGACGGCGTCCTTCCATAAAAGATGGGTTGGGGCACGAAAAAGGAGCCAAGACTAATGGAAGAAGGACAGTGAATGGCTATGAGTGTGTGAGGTTTGAGAAGAAGGGTCAGATTGGTACAGTTCAGCCTGCACAGACCGCGACAGTGCCGCGCAGAAGGCGGCAGTGCCGTACCCCGGCAGTGCCGCCCCAGGCCGGTAGGTGGCGCGCCCCAAGAAAGGGAAGGCTACCCGTTGCCTTCTGCTCTGTCTGGGATCTCACACAACAGCACAAGTAGGTACACAACCCAAAGCAACAATCTCAGAAACCAAAGGAATCTATTTGGGTGACCAAGAACAAGTTTGCACATCAACCCAAGATAGAAGCCCCAAGGAAGAGCATGTCATCTTGTTACATTTAGGACAACAAACAACAGTGGTAAAAGTTGTTGCAAAGTATGTTGGTGATAACAAGAGGACAGCCGACAAGTGCATTTGGTTCCTAAGATACTTGTGACTAACTTGCAAGGCCCCAATATCAATTGGGGACCTAAACCTAGGAACTAAACTGTCTGCAGGCATTACTCCTCCGGTGGATCAAGTTGGGTGCTTGATAGGGATGTACAATCATTATGCGGAGAAAAGGAGTATGTTCTCATCAATATTCCCCAACTTCAAATGCAAGCGAAAAAAATTCCATGTCGGTGATACTCAAAGGGGGATGTGTTAGGTCTTGTAAAGTTGCTATTAGTACTTGAGCATTCAATTACTAATGTCTTACATGTCGATTCGTTGAGTTACAACTTGCTATCCATTTCACAATTATGTGGAATGGGTTTCAATTGTCTCTTTACGGATGAGGGTGTGGAAGTCTCTAGAAGGGAGGATTCCTCTATTGTCTTTACGGGTCGTTTGAAAGGGAAGCTTTACTTAGTTGATTTCAACAAAAGTGAAGCCAAACTTGAGACTTGTTTAGTGGCAAAATCTAGCATGGGTTGGTTATGGCATCGCCGACTAGCTCATGTTGGGATGAGGAACTTGGCCAAACTTCAAAAGGACAACCACATCCTAGGACTAACCAATGTTGATTTTGAGAAAGACAGAGTATGTGGAGCTTGCCAAGCCGGAAAACAAGTAGGCGTACCTCACCCACCAAAGAGCTACGACACACTACTACTCATCCATTGGAGTTGATCCACATGGACTCTTTGGACCGGTTGCCTACCTTAGCATCGGCGGTAACAAACATGGTCTTGTTATTGTTGATGATTTTTCTCGTTTCACTTGGGTATTCTTTATGCATGACAAAAGTGTAGTGCAAGAGAAGGTGAAGATGTTCGTACGAAGAGCTCAAAGGGAATTCGGTTTCAACATCAAGAAAGTTCGTAGTGACAACGGAACCGAATTCTGAAACACCCAAGTGGATGAGTTTTTGATGAAGAGGGCATCAAGCATGAATTTTCAGTTCCATACACCCCTCAACAAAATGGCATGGTGGAGAGGAAGAATAGAACACTCATTGACATGGCAAGGACGATGCTAGATGAGTACAAGACGCCGGACATCTTTTGGGCCGAAGCCGTCAATACCGCTTGCCATGCAATCAACCGTCTCTACCTCCACAAGAGAAGAAAGAAGACCTCATATGAGCTGCTCACCGGTAACAAACCAAAGGTGTCATACTTTAGAGTATTTGGGTGCAAATGTTTCATATTGAACAAGAAGCCCAAAGCCTCTAAGTTCGCATCCAAGGTTGATGAAGGTTTTCTTCTCGGTTATGGATCAAACGAGCATGCCTATCGTGTTTTCAACAAGGCCTCCGGCAAGGTTGAAATAGCGATAGACGTGACGTTTGATGAAACTAATGGCTCTCAAGTAGAGCAAGTTGATGAAGTTGTTGTAGGTAATGAGGAACCACCTTGTGAAGCAATCAAGCAATTAGCCATTGGTGATATTAGACCACAAGAACAGCAGGCTACTGGTCAGGATGGTTTTCAAGCTGAAACTCCTGCTGGGACTGATCAGATACAGTCCCCGGCAGTGTCGGGTCCGACCCCGGCAGTGCCGGACCCGGCAGGTCGGCGAAGCCCAGCAGTGCCGGGAACTCCCAGGGCAGCCGCAGCCACTCCACTTCATGGAGTGAACCTACAACCCATTTTCGAGCAAGATGAAGAAGATGCTGAAGATGCAGCAGAACCCATAGATCATCCAAGGCTCAAGCAAACTATTCAACGGGATCATCCCGTTGACAACATTCTTGGGAGTCTTCGAAAGGGGGGGTAACGACACGCTCATTTGGCAAATTTCTGTCAATATTACTCGTTTGTCTCCTCTTTGGAACCTCTCAAGGTAGAAGAAGCACTGGAAGATCCAGATTGGGTGATGGCCATGCAAGAGGAGCTCAACAACTTTGAGCGCAATCAAGTATGGTCACTTGTGGAAAGACCAAATACCAATGTGATTGGCACTAAATGGGTCTTCCGCAACAAGCAAGATGAAGAAGGTGTGGTGACAAGGAACAAGGCAAGATTGGTAGCTCAAGGCTTCACTCAAGTAGAGGGCTTGGACTTTGAAGAAACATATGCACCGGTTGCAAGGCTTGAAGCCATTCGGATTCTTCTAGCCTATGCAGCCCATCACAACTTCAAGCTATATCAAATGGATGTGGAAGAGTGCATTCCTCAATGGCCCTATACAAGAGTTGGTGTATGTCGAGCAACCACCGGGCTTTGAAGATCCCAAGTTCCCCAACCACGTCTTCAAACTCCATAAGGCGCTCTATGGGCTTAAACAAGCACCTAGAGCATGGTATGAATGCCTTAAGGAATTCTTGCTCAAACAAGGCTTTTGAAATAGGCAAAGCCGATCCTACTCTCTTCACTCATAAAGTCAATGGAGATATCTTTGTGTGCCAAATATATGTCGATGACATAATATTTGGTAGTACTAACAAATCCTTTTGTGATGAGTTTAGTAGGATCATGACTAAGAGATTTGAGATGTCTATGATGGGTGAGCTCAAGTTCTTCCTTGGTTTTCAAATCAAGCAATTAAAGGAAGGGACTTTTCTTTGCCAAACCAAGTACACCCATGATATGTTGAAGAAGTTTGACATGGTGAACGCCAAGCCTATCAAAACACCCATGCCAACCAATGGACATCTTGATCTCAATGTGGAAGGGAAAGCCGTGGACATCAAGGTATATCGCTCCATGATCGGTTCTCTTCTTTACTTATGCACATCTAGGCCCGATATTATGCTTAGTGTGTGCATGTGTGCTAGATTTCAAGCTAACCCGAAAGAGTGTCACCTAGTGGTCGTTAAGAGAATCTTGAGATCTAGTTCACACACCAAACCTTGGCTTGTGGTATCCTAAGGGCTCCAAGTTCGAACTACTTGGCTATTCGGATTCCGATTATGCTGGTTGTAAAGTAGATCGAAAAAGCACTTCGGGGACATGTCAATTCCTTGGATGCTCCTTAGTGTCTTGGGGTTCTAAAAAGCAAAATTGTGTAGCCCTATCCACAGCCGAGGCCGAGTATGTTGCTGCAGGTGCATGTTGTGCGCAACTACTTTGGATGAGGCAAACCCTTCGTGACTTCGGATGTAACTTTACTCATATCCCACTCTTGTGTGACAATGAAAGTGCCATAAAACTTGCAAACAACCCAGTGAGTCACTCAAGAACCAAACATATAGACATCCGACATCACTTCTTGAGAGATCATGAAATCAAAGGAGATATCGCCATTAGACATGTGAGCACCGACAAACAACTAGCCGATATCTTCACAAAGCCTCTAGATGAGTCAAGGTTTTGTGCTTGAGGAGTGAACTAAATATCCTTGACTCTCGTAACGTAGTTTGAAACCTAGCATGCTTGATTGATCAACTAGAATGACCTAGGCAAAACAATTTCAAAACTTCATATTGTGTTTCAAAATCTTTGTGAAAGAAACTTGCTTGGAATGACCATTGTTCTGTATTGATTGATTGTCATTGGTCATAACATGCAAGTAGTATGTGTCCACTCCAAGAATGAGCTGTAGTAACTTAGAGAATAAACCTATCTGTAGGTAACTGTCCGGCAGTGCCGGGCCAGGCGCGGAAGTGTCGGGCCCCGGCAGTGCCGCGACAGGTGCGGCAGTGCCGCGACTTATCGATTCAGCTTGAATCGGTTTGTTACCATGTGGGGCCAAGGGAAAACTTCTCTTACTCTTACCCGATGGCCTCTCTCTCTCTCTCCATCATCCATTCACCGCACCCGTGACCTCCTCTCCTTCTTCTCTCTCGGGCGAAAAGGGCGACCCTCTCCCCTCCACCGACCGTGCTCCCCGGCAACTCCGGCCTCCGGAGGTGCTGCTCGGGATCTCCTCGGTGCTGCTCCTCCGTCGTCCTCTTCTCCAAGGGTCTCCTTCCCTCTCCTTCCTCTCAAGGTGAAGGTTCAAATCCCAAACCCTAAGTTTTTCCCGATTTGTAAAATGCGCCATGGGTATTGTATTTAGAGGTTGTAGAAGGGTTTGTAGATGATGGAAGTGATAGATTGATGGATGTGGTGTTCCTTGGCTCAGATCTGGCCTGCCTGCACGGCAGTGCCGGGGCCCCGGCAGTGCCGCTCCCAGAGCGGCAGTGCCGGACCATGAGCAGGGGTTTGATCCAAGTAACACCTTATCCATCAAAATCTATCCTCTCACTATAACCTACCAGCCCTTATGCAGTCTTCTAATTCGCAGTTTCCATGTTTTAGATGTCGGGCGGAAGAGGAGATGAGAGAAGGGTCAAGCAGAGGATGGATCCGCTCAGGGGGAGGAGCAAGCAGCCATCCCGTCGAGGTGGCTCTAGCTCCCAAGGAGATGTTTCAGCGAGGCAGCAAATCCGGGATGAGGCTCGCCTGCAGATGCAAGGGCGACAGATAAGGGAAGACCTCTACCCCAACACCCCAGAGCACTTGGCAGAGGTCAGCAGGGCGCACTTGCAGCCATACACAGAGGATGTGCAGGAGAGGCCTCCTCAGGACACCAAGGACAGGCAGCCTGTGTCCTACTATCAGCAGTTCAGCTCGGTCAAGTCTCAGCGCCAGCACAACCCATACAACCATCAAAGGATATGGGCATTGATTACAGGTTCTGGAACGAGTTCCATTCTGATTTTATCGTTCAGTCCTGTACAATGCCAAGAAGCAAAAGATTCTGAATATGAAGTATGTTGATTGGGAGCATCTAGAGAGCAAGACTGACCGTGACATCAACAGGGTGGTGGCTGCATGTAAGGCAAGAAAACATGTATGATCTGATGGGATTTAGTTATAATTGGAACACCGAGATCATCCATCAGTTCCATGCGACGTGTATGTTGACAATGTGGTTGAGGAGATGCATTGGATGACCGAGGGTCGTCACTACAAGGTCACTTATGAGACCTTTAGTAGGATCCTCGGTTTGGGCAGCGAGGATAGAGAGTATGATAACCTGCATGATGAGAGGACTTTGACAGATTCTGAGATTGCTTTCATGTATGAGGACCCTCGGAAGGCAGATGGGTTGGTCAAGGGACTACAAGTTTTTTATTACATGTTGAACAACCTCTTCAGGCAAACTCTCAACCCAAAGAGTGGGTCCCATTCTAACTTGTATGGATATGGCAGGAACATGTTGGCTAGGATGGCCCCAGGGGCTAATCGCTTTTCCATATCCAGCTTTATATGGACTGAGCTTCAGGTTGCAGCCGAGGATGCTAGGAAGGCAGTTCTCTATGCCCCCTACATCATGTTTATGATTGAGATGGTTTCCGGCTATACCTTTGCTAAGGATGGGTTGCATGAGCCGTACCGTGCAGAGAAGAAGAGAGCAGCAGCAGCAGCTGACAGGCCAGAGAGCTCCCGCCCTTCCTATCCAGGAGGAAGAAGAAGAGCAAGCGGGCCAAATGGATCAAGGCCATCTTCTCTACTTGCACCTACGCAGCCCAGACAGCTCACCAGGCACTCGTTGAGCAGCGAGCAGAGCGAGAGCGGGCGGGACGTTCGCCGTTACCTCCACCCCGCTCTCCACCTCACTTCGACCTCTCCAGTCTCGACTCAGATGACATAGACTCAGATGGAGATGAGGAGCAGGAGGAGATAGTGCCTGTGCCACCCCGTCGTTCTACACGTGCCTCGACCTCGACCCGCTACACCAGTTCCACTCACCGTCAAGGGAAGGCCGTGGTAGAGTCCGACGACGACG
This sequence comes from Coix lacryma-jobi var. lacryma-jobi, assembly GCA_009763385.1. Classification (NCBI taxonomy): domain Eukaryota; kingdom Viridiplantae; phylum Streptophyta; class Magnoliopsida; order Poales; family Poaceae; genus Coix; species Coix lacryma-jobi. Next base: position 79,384,882 of record CM019828.1, on the reverse strand, counting down.
ATGAGGAGGAGGGAGGAAGAAGAAGTTCAGTGGGACAAGATAGCTTCGGATGATGAGTGAGTGTTTGGACACTCTTCTCTTCTCTACTTCTCTCTTTTTGGTGACTTGTTGCCAAAGGGGGAGAATTAGGTGAAGAGAAAAGGGGGTACAACACTTTCTTTCTGTTCATGTCCCCATCATGTTAGTAGTTGTGAGTTGTGAGGGAGTTTGATTCGTTCAAAACTCTATGTTTGTAATATTACTCTATGGTACTACTTCTTAGGCTTGGATGTGGACATGTACTTTTACCTGCTTATCTAGCCTATGTTATCTTGTTTAGTTCTGTTATTGATTATGCTTTGTGGCTTTGTGTTAATTCCGTTGCGTTTGCTGTCTGTAGCTGAGCGGCAGTGCCGCTCCAGGGCCGGCAGTGCGGGCTCCGGCAGAGAGTGCCGTGCCGCTCTGGCAGAAAGACAGCAAACATCTCTGATGTGCTTAAACTGTCATTCGCATCACGTATTATTCTTGACACAGTTTAGTTGCACCCCACAAAGCTATTAGATGTGAAACTGAACCTATCTCTCACTTTTGAATATGTGAATGTTGGCCTCTAATGCCAATTCGAGATTTCAGCTCTCATTCACACATTAGGGGGAGGTTTCACACCTAAGCTTCTAAATCTCAAGTATTGTACCCTTATTGTAAGCTTTGATTGTGTTGTCATCAATCACCAAAAGGGGGAGATTGTAAGTGCAATCAAGCCCTAATTGTGGGTTTTGGTGATAATGACCACACGATTGGAGAACTAATGATTCATGATTCATGAAGTGATAAGCAGGTTATGATAAGAAAGGATGGTATATGTACGTTGGTGGACCCCCATACTACATTTCATCGGATCCGGACTCAAAGTGATATATCAAGCTTTTTTCATTTGAATTTGAGTTATAGGAATGCCGTACTATCAAGGGGGAATGCAAATACATTGCTATGGCTGAATGACATGTGCTCAAACCAACCCAAGCCATCCATGTTTCTAACCAAAGACAGCTGCACTGAATTCCAATCCAACCCTATCTGATTGGTAGGCGCGGCAGTGCCGCTCTTGTCGCGGCAGTGCCGGGCCGCGGCACTGCCGGGCTTCGGCCGGCACTGCCGCGACTTATTGTAACCGTTGGCAGGGAGGAGATATTTACTCCATCTCCCTGCCACCCCAACGGTTATCCACGACCATAACTCGTCCTACCTCCAGACAAGCTTCTCTTCTTCCCCATTGAAGGGCTCTCACCAATCCTTCGATTTCCATTGATTCCAAGTGATTGAGAGGCTTAAACCTTCATCAAAGAGAAGCCCTAGCTGAGATCTACTTCCTAGAGCACTTGATTTGAGCCATAGCCGGGGGATTGCTTCTATTATCTTGGGTTCTTGGAACCCTAGCCGGCTAGGCGTCACCCTAGAGCCTTGCCAACTTGTGTGGCGGCCTAGGGAGGTTTGTAATCAATTGTTCAGCTAGTATTATTACCCCTCTTCAGGATTTGGTTCCTTGACTTGAGAACGAGGTAGAGTTGCAAAGCTCATGACCTAAGTGGTCAACCTCAACAACGTGGAGGTAGGCAAGCCTTGTGGCGAGCTGACCACGGGATAAATCACTTGTCTCTTGTGCTGCTTAGTTTCATTCTTCATATTCATGAGCTTGTGATAGATTCTAGGGTTTGGCCCGATCTACTTTATTCTCTTATTTGGCTTGGAGTAGTTGGTTCTGCTGGTTCATAGAACTTGTTTGTAGCATTTCTATTCATAAGAATCAGTTAGTTGTGGCTGGATTCGAATTGCAGCTTTGGTTCTAAAATGGCGCTCCACTCCTTCCCTGTGCGGGAGTACCGCGCTGGGGGGCAGTGCCGGGCAGCGGCAGTGCCGGGCACAGGCGGTAGTGCCGGGTTATCTAATTAAGTTTTGAGCTGTGATTTTTTGACAGGCCTATTACACCCCCCCCCCTCTAGGCACACAGGTCCTTACATATACCATTTTTTGAATCTGGCAAATTTCATGCATAAACCTTGACATTGAAACTGCAAATATGGTGTGAAATCCAGTAGGTAAACTATTATGAGATACAAAACCATGAAGTAAAATGGTGATCATGGTAGGCCCAGAATCAGATGCTCCATCTTTAGTGAAGTGAAGTCTTTAAAAATGCCATGTGTAGATTTAGATCGAGTGTTGTGTGAACATTTATATTAGAGTCTACAAAAAACGAATTCTTTCCACCCATGTCATCCACATCTGGCTATTGTTGTGCTAGCTGATTCAATCCACTTGCTATGTAGAAGGAATAGTTAATGATTTGCCTGTTCATATTAGAGGCTCCTATGTTCCTACTGATTTCATAATACTAGATATGGGAAATAGGAAAGATGTGCCTTTAATTTTGGGTAGACCCTTCTTGAACACTGTTGATGCCTGCATATATGTGGGAAATGGTAAAATTCAAATGACATTAGGAGGGAGGAAGGAAATATTCTCCTTATCCCGAGGCCCCGCATATGCCACTAACATGCAGGAAGCAGAACCCGTTCGTACTAAGAAGAGGCGCCCAGGAACAAGATGGAACATAAAGAAAGAACCACCTCCTCCTAAGTTGTGTGATTCACATAACAAAGGAGAGGTGCCAAAAGAAGAAGAACCTGGTGGAGTACTAAGAGAAGAAGTGCTCAAGGAAGAAGATCCACCTGATAAGGATGAAACTCCATGGACCTAAGGTATGGTTTTATTTTTTTAACTTTTCCCTTCAATTTTCCTTTTTCGAATGAATAACATATGTCATGCATGTAACTAAAAAAAATCAGTTATCATTAGTTATATGCATAGGTATATGTTAACTTAGTTAGAATAATAAAATATCATAATAGGATAGTTTCCCTTTTCACAACATTAGATAGTTTCCCTTTTAATAAAATGAGAACAAGAGCTCCGACTGAGAAGAAGAAGATCCTTCACCAAGCAAGAAGCCAGCTTGGGGGAGACTCCCGCTCCGATAAGGTATGTCTCAAGCCTACACTTTACATTCAGTTCCTAAATTCTATATCTTTTGAATGTCACATGCTTGCCTAAATAACCACTCCATGAATAAAACTAATAATATCTGCTTAAACAAGTTAAACCTGAATAAGATTTGAAATATGTCATGCAAATGCTATTGTTATGGTTTGAATAACTAGTCTTATCTAAGTTGTAGCTTTTGTGGGTTGCACATGCTTTAACTGAAATCATGCTTAGTGAATAAAGTTAGTAAGAAATGGAGTAATTCTTTAAACATGCTAAGGTGAAATTAGGACCTAATCTGGAGGATTTCTTTTAAAAATTATGAAAACCTTGCTAAAAGTTCCTCCTAGATTTTATCCCATCCCACCACCAGCCAATATTTGTTAGTCATTAGTCAAAACCACAAAGAGCTTTGTTTGTGTTGAGCTTTGTTAGACCTCATAGATCTTAGTAGAGAAGCTTATCATATCTTTTGAATCAAGATTCACGCACACCCACCATAATTTGCCTACTTTCCACTTTGGAAGTTTGCAACCACCAAATAAATTGCTTATTCTCTACACCGGAGATATGCAATACCCTGTCAAACATCCCATTGCTAGCCTTATGCTATTCCTACACTGGGAATAAGTATTTCTCTCCCTTCCCCTTTTTCATTTCAAAAATCCTTTCCTATAGATGTCTGGGGAAATCTAGAGCTAAAGAGAGAGAGAGAAAATGAGCAAAGTAGCTCAAGAAAGGACTATGTCCTGTGAAAAAAAAGTGAGCAAAGTAGCTCAAAAGAGGACTATGTCCTAAGAAAATGTGAGGACACACCTTTTGTCTACTCACTTTGTATCCAAAAAAAGAGAGAATTATCATTAGCTCTAGACCCTAGAAATTAACTAGGAAGGATTATGAAATATCTCTCCATACACTTCCACATAACCACACATTAACATCTTGATCAATTTTTATGATTTGCTGCTCCTTATGATCTGAGTGTCTAGCTTAGCAATAAACATCAGGCAATCTGCTCATGGTTCTTTGCCTTCCTATAGCTCCACATATCCTTCTTTAGAAAAAGGAGAGGCTACATTTTGGCCCAAGTGAGGATTTAAACACCATTGAGTGATTGAGTGAATCTTGGAGGACTTAAGCAAGTTGTTATCTTTTGAAAACATTGAAAAAATCTCCAGACAAAATCCTAGTCAAACCTAAGCAAGATAAAAGTTTCCTATCTACTGCTTTATTTCACTCTTGCATGTTTGAAGAGAAAGCTATAAGCCCCACATTGCTATGATTTATGATACATGCTAAGTTATTTCTCACTATACAATATGCACTTGCAGACATCTTAAGTTGCTATCCATTTCATGCTCAATGCTTAAACCGCATTGTTGCTCGAGGACGAGCAACAGGTTAGCTGGGGGAGCTTGTTGACGGTCCTTAAACACCTGTTTTACCGTCAACATTTGACCCTAAAGTTCACCAAAAGGCATGAAATGTAGTCAAATAGGTTTCAAACTAACCAAATTCCACATGTCCATAGAATTCTATTTGAATGCAGGATTTGAACCAAATTTGGACATATGGACCCACCAGAGGCCAAGCCCACTCAGCAAGGCCCAAATGGGCCTAAGGGGGGTGGCGCCCGCCACCCCTAGGTGGCGCCCGCCACTTGGGTTGGCCCAAGTGTCACCCCCTGCCATGTCACCAATCCGTGTGACCTCCCCAGGGCCAAATCTTGGCCCTTGGTCACTAGGTCAGTGGCATCGGACGACTCAGGATGAAGTGGCGTGGATCAAGGCTGAATGTCGGTTGCTAGGACATGCAACCGACCTCCAAACCGCCTTGGACAACCACCTGGATGTCGTTGAAGCAGAGGCGGTTCATCCAACGGCTAGGACACTGGCGGCCGCCAGTAGGGGGTGGCGCCCGCCACCTGACCTAACCCTAGGTCGGCTGGCTGCCCCCCTACAAGTACCCCCCTCACTCATTTGGGCTATATATACCCCCCTGGAGGCACCTCTTCATACACACCAAGTACCATCACTTCCAAGAGAAGCAAAGCAAGAGAAGCAAGTGAGAGTTAGGTTAGAAGCTTAGAGAGCTTAGGCAAGTAGGTAGCTAGTAGAGCAAGGCATCTTCGCCCTCGCGGTAGCGCTGCTCAAGGGTTAGCTCAAGAGTAGAGGCGTGCGAGTGATCAGTTCTGGAGCTGGGAAGAGTCTTCCTTCATCTCCAGTTCAAGTTTTGCTCTTGTTACTCAAGCATTTACTATATTCTAGTTCACTATTTCAAGTATTACTTTATTCTACTTATCAGTATTGAGTGGTATACTTGATTGATTGCTTTAGTACCTAGCTATCCTACAGATCAATTCACTTAGCCATAGAAGTTAATCTCTAGTGAGCTTAGTGTTTGATCTTTGCCAATAGGTTGCTTAGTTAGTTTAGTGTTTATCTTATTAAGTCAAGTGTTTGCTCTGACATCCGCAAGGGTGTCTCTATTCAAAGCTAGGGTAGAGATAGTTAGAATATAGTTAAGCGTGGTGCTTAGTTATAGACATACCTTCAGATACGGCTGGACCCCCGGATAGCTGTGGTAGCAAGCAGGTGGTGACAGCCCTGTGCGCCTTGAATTCCACCACGTAGTTGGCCCAGTTTAACAGTAAGGCTCGTTGTGCTAGCGTTCAACCTAAGTAAGTGGTAAAGGCTAGTACGCCTCGATACTTGACAAGATAGTAATAAAACTATACTCAACTTAGTTGCTCTATTGTCTTTTGCCTGCCTTGCTTCGTAACTATCTCGCTTCGTAGTTATCTTGCTTTGTAGTTATCTAGGAGTAGTTAGTAGTTAGTAGTTAGTAGTTAGTAGTTAGTTAGTTATCCTTAGTTACCCTCTATCTTCCTATCCATTCCACCTTACCTTAGCCATCCAGTTCATCCATACCTAGCCATCCATATATTCTTTCTAGCCTCTCTTCTCCCCTTTTCCCTTTTCTCTTTTCTTCGACTCTCATCCCCTCCTTGACTCAACTCATACACCACCCTAGCCTTCCCTTGGGATCAAATAAATCGACACCTGGTACTCCCAAGCGAAGTGCTACTACGATAGTTCTGTGCGCTTGCAGAATCTCCTCCTGGTAGATTGCATTCTCGCTAGCTAGCTCCTACTAGTGTCGGGACTGACAATCCCGCCTGGCATTACTAGATAGCTACTTTAGTTACCCTATCCTAGGTGTAGCTAAGAACTACCAACAGTGGGCCAGCTGAGTCTTGTTCTCAACAAGACCAGACAATGGAGACTTTGTCAACTATTCTTTGATTTGTAGGCTCGGGTACTATCTCTCCATCTTTGAATTCTTGCAGTGCAGTGGCTTCATCCTTCATGATGTCCCCCTCAATTCCTGGTAGTTGGTTCTTCATTTGTCGGTTGAGTCAACGTCTTCTCTTGGTTTTCTTTGGCTGCTCATAAGTGGTGTAGTCAATTCTTTTGATCGAAGATCCAAAAGTGGACGTCTCCAGGTCTGACATAGATGACAACATTAGTGGTGTTCAAGAATGTTCTTCCAAGAATGAGTGATGGATCATGTTCTTCTCCTTCATTGGGATAGCGTCCAGTGGCTTGTACTGATCAAAGTGTTGAAGCTGGATTTCTCCTTCCTCTCCTTGATCATGAAGCAAATCCAGACAACGAAATTGTGTCTCCCCCAAGCTGGCTTGTGAAGTAGGTGGATGCCCAAATTTCCTCAACAACATGTTCATGAGTTGAATTTGTAGACCTTGTTGTTGTTGAAGTCGTACCACCTCGTCCACCAAACTAGCTCTTGTGTTGCAATGATTAGAAGTGAGGAGAACTTCCACTGCTTGTCTTTATAGTGAACCACCAACAAACTTCCTTCGGACAACACATAGATATTATGATGTAGTGGCATATCGTCTCCCTGATATTTGTTGTTGGTGTCGATGTTGATGTCTTCGACAATGATGAGCGTAGGCATAGATTGATCCATACGGGGTGAGTTGCATCCTACTCGTCATAAGTGTCCTGGCTTAGGCCTTGGGATGGCTCAAAGCTTGGCTGCCTTCGACATCACTTGTGACTTGTATGATGATGAGTTTTGTCTATCCACGGGTTGGGTTTTGGATCTTTAAGTTCACACCATGAACAAGCAAATCTCATCTCCTACAAAATGTTAATGGACATATACCCGAAGGATTGTACTAAATTTGAAACATGGGTTGTTATCCACAACTTATGTGTCATTCATCCATGCTAATGAAAATGATGATTTTAAGATTACTTTAGCATAGACTAGCATTTTATGTGTTGGCTACATTTTAACATGGTTCACGGCAAAAGATAACTTGCAGTAGAAGATAAATTTAAATAAACTTTAATACTCACAGTTCTTTCATCCATGATGAATGAGCTGAGTCTTCATTATGCAGTTCATCGTGTGCCTTGCTTCATCTCTGATGTGAATTCATCTCAGGACTTTCCCAAAGTGTATTTAGAGTTCTCTGCAGGGGTTAGTCCAACAAAATATCCAATGTTTACACAAGCTAATTTTAGATCAATAATCAAACCAAACTCCATGTCTAATTTGATTAAGGTAGACTATTTAACCTAAGCACCACGCTTAATTTAAAAAGCCTATGAAAGTACCCTAGGGAAGTACCTTCAAACTAAAACATACTTGGCAAACAAGGTAGCATGAGAGCATAACAGAGATTTATTCATAAAGAGATGACAGAGTATGATCACAGTGATTTTTTAAAAATATATTTTTTTTTAGATGTAGATGACATGAATGCATGCAAGGAACTAAACATGTTATGGATTTGATATGAGAAAACGTAAACTAAATGAAGTGGATGCAAGGATGATTCAAGAGTAAACATGCAGTGGAATGCAATAAATTAAAAAGATAACTACTCATAAAGGTTAAATTCCATGAGCAAGAATGTCTCACCTTGATCATACTTACCATGACTCACAACTGGGACTTGTGAGTGGCGCAGCGTAACTATCCGTCACATGGGATGAGAGTTGAATTCTTGTGACGACGACCTTTTCTCCAATCTACACATGGTTAGAATAATATATATGTATACACAAACCTGTGAGATGGCAGGGTTCCAGGATTAATGATGGATCTTGAATGTTCAGGCACCCTGAGTACTTCATTCTTGTGGAAGCTTGCCATAAGGTCGAAACAGCATCTGATGTCCTGTCTATTCCACACTCAACAGAACAAGGGGTAATCCTACTAAAGCTAGTGGTACACTAAATTAGCAGACATTAAGATCATTATCAAAATCTATACACTAATTGCTTCCCCGGCAACGGCGCCAAAAATTCTTGTTGACGTTTGTTAACGCAAATAGAATATAAAAGATTCTGCAAGCGCACAGAACACCATTGTAGCATTTACCAGGAGTATTCCAGGATCGTTATTTATATTTTACCCACAGGGAAGCTAGGGTCAAGAATCTGATAACTCACTGTCATGTATCTACAAACTTAGAGTACTAGTTAGACTAAAGCAGGAGTAATTGATATATGATATATATGATAATTAAAGCACATTAAAAAATTCATGATAAATGTATAGATAACTATAGTGGGAGAACAACGGGAGAGATCAAGGTTCCTATGCACTTCTCTATTACTTGGGTTCTAAGGTAACAAGGATGAAAAGATATAGCAGTTATAAACATTGGCACTTTGGAGCAGCAGGACCTTTCCAACTCTCAAAGAAGACAGGGAAAACGGTAGTTGGGAGAAGACTGCCAAAAGCTCTACGAAACATCAATCCGAACGTGGTGGACTACGAAGGCCTAACAGAGATGTCACCCCTGGGGCTACCACAACTATTCCGTGGGATTGAGCACAACCTCAGGTAACCTATAGACTAAACACCATGTCTAATCTATCGATTACTACTCTAATTACCATGAATAACAAGAGCACTCAATACGAGCGAAGATCCCATGCCAAGATATAACAACTATACTAATCATATAATAAAGCATAAAGTAAATAGAGAAGATAAATATATTAAACCATAAGTCTTACAAAGAAAAGATACAAGACATACCAAAACTCTGAAGACTCCTCCGGAACCGGAGCGCAGCTCCGCTCTCCCTAACTCCCGACTAGAGCTAAGCTATTACATTGGAAAATCTAAACCTAATTACATAGAGGAGAAAGGCCATCCATTCGAGGGATGCCTCTACAACTCCATGATGGTGTGTTGCCTCAGGGGGGTCCTGGGTTTATTATATAGGGGCTCCTGGCCTCCCCTCCACCTTGGGCAAGCGATGTGGTACTAAATCCTTCGCCATATGCACTTGGGCCTAAATGGGCCAAAACATGTTGGAGAAGTCAGTTGGAGTGCGTCACGCGAAAGGGGGTGCAATTGGGCCCAATTGCCGACCGGTCGGTCCAGGGGGAGACCGGTCGGTCTGCCCCTCTGACAGGTGGGGCCCCGCCTTCCGTGGGTCGCCTTCTTGTGTCTTCTGGAATGCTCTGGAATGTTCTAGAATCTCCCAAGTCGTATCCATTGAGGACTCTCGCTCCGGGACTCCAAATATTGCAAATCATATGTCCGTTTCGATCGTCTCGACGAGCTCTTCGCAATGGTGTGCTCTGTTTCATCACTTGAGATACTTTTATATGGTGAAATATTGATAATCCTGCAAAACAAGTAAGAGCACCAAAACTCATGGAACTTGTTAGTTTCAAACCCTACAACTATGCTTTATGATTCATTTCATGTCATTTCATGCAATATTTGATGGTTAATTATGAGCATTAGTGAGCGTCAACAATCATGAACCAAGGTTTCGCTTTGATGATTGTGTCATCGAAAACGCATTCAGATAGCGCCACCAATCCAGTAACTTTAGGCGAAAGCACCAACAAGCAGCATGCCCATCTCAAACCACACCCAGAACATGAGCAAAAGCAAGCATGCTGCTAGATAACAACGAGAGCAATATCGCGGGCACGACCAGTTGCAACCTTTCCGATTCAAATTGTAAAGTCATTTTCATCAACCAGTTTTCAAGTGCAGCAAACCGACAACAAAGGTTCTCGCGACCAATCGGCCAAGGGGCTCGCAACGAAAGCACCCTCGCGCGAATGCTACCGCCCCTCGTCTAAGTGTGTGGGGGCGGGCGCGTCTTTACTATCGGCCGAGGGGCTCGCAACGAAAACACCCTCGCGCGAATGCTACCGCCCCTCGTCTAAGTGTGTGGGGCGGGCACGTCTTTACTATCGGCCGAGGGGCTTGCAACGAAAGCACCCTCGCGCGAATGCTACCGCCCCCCGTCTAGGTGTGTGGGGGCGAGCGCGTCTTTACTATCGGCCGAGGGGCTCGCAACGAAAGCACCCTCGCGTGAATGCTACCGCCCCTCGTCTACGTGTGTGGGGGCGGGCGCGTCTTTATTATCGGCCGAGGGGCTCGCAACGAAAGCACCCTTGCGCGAATGCTACCGCCCCTCGTCTAAGTGTGTGGGGGCGGGCGCGTCTTTACTATCGGCCGAGGGGCTCGCAACAAAAGCACCCTCGCGCGAATGCTACCGCCCCCCGTCTAGGTGTGGGGGGGGGGGGCGAGCGCGTCTTTACTATCGGTCGAGGGGCTCGCAACGAAAGCACCCTCGCGCGAATGCTACCACCCTTCGTCTAAGTGTGTGGGGGCGGGTGCGTCTTTACTATCGGTCGAGGGGCTCGCAACGAAATCACCCTCACGTGAATGCTATTGCCACTCGTTTGCATGTGCACGAACATTCGGCCATTCACCGGCAGCTATCGTTCGCAATATAGATAGACGAGAGAATAAAGCCCGCGGGTGCACAAATAATATCAATGCCAAAAGATAGAAGCCACAAAGAACCCGCTTCATTACGTTGAACTTGTAAACAAGTCTGTACAATGTAATCAAGTTCGCGAACTACTTCTGTGACCAAGGAAAACGCTATATCGCCGCTCATTCGGCGACGGCATGGCGTCTTCGGGATCCACTTTGACGAATGGGGCGCTTTCGAAGCCTGGCGGCGCACGCAAAGCCTCGCGCCTCATCCGCCTCGCCTCGAGTTCACGCCGGTCAAAGTTTTCATAGAAAGCACGCAACTGATCCTCCGTGCGCTTAAGTTTCTTAGCGTGTTTATTGAGGTAAGACGAAAGCGAAGCCGTCGGAAACTTAGAAAGATAGCTCTGCCATAAGTCACCTCCGACACAAAGATCGCCTGATCTAATCATTAGTGGGCAGATGTCGGAAACGTCTGGCGTTCCCGCATCCGCATCCTGTTCAATACAACATTCCAGTTTAAGTCCAAAAAGCCGTGTGTAGCAACAAGTCTGGCGAATACAACCGGCGCTTAAAAAAAACAGGTCCTATTTATTCATCTACCGCATCTTGAGGAGCACTCGCGTCACGGGAAGCAGCAGCGGATGAGCTCTCGGGGACTTCCTCATTCGGCTGGGGCGGGCTCGCTTCGTCTTCCGGCTCGGCTTCACGCGCCCGCCTCTCCGAGATGAAATCCGAAAACACCTTTTGGATGTGAGCTTTCTCCTCCGGAGTCTGCATCAAGGGCGATAGCTCAGAAGAGGAGTCATTCACCCCACAAAAAAAGAAAGAGAGAGAGAAGCATCAAGCGAAAGCATAAAAAATTGTGCAAAGGTACCTTCCCGCGGCCCATGGCGGACTGCATGAGCGACATATCATTCCCCCTGCCATCCAGAACTCGTCGAAGAACCTCTTGCCCAGGACTTTCGCTGGCTCAGTTGTCCGCCAGTAGTAGTCTACTTCCTTGACCGAAAGGTCCGTGATGTGGGAGCAGCCGGCATCGACAAGGCTATGACCGATCGCCTTGATCCCAGTGATGGCGGCATAGTCTCGACCCAGGGCCATGTGGCCCTCCAGCGACTCCCTCTCGGAACGAATCCAACCAATGAGGCTGTCAACGTTACGCTCTTAGGGACCTTCCGCCTCGACGCCAATGCTGCAAAGGCATTCGCGGAAACGAGACACAGCCTCCTCAGCGGAGGCCAGAAGAGCCTCATCCTTGCTAGCCTGAGCAGCCCGCAGCTGCGAAAGTTCCCGCTTGAGGTTCTCAACTTCTTTTTGACTCGCCTTCCGAGATGTGCGCTCATCCTCGGCCCTCTTGGCTTGGGTTTCAAGATCAGCAGCAAGTTTCTTCACCTGGGTATCCAGCTCCTGCTTCTCGCGCTCAGCCTTGCGAAGATACAAATCGCTCTGGTTGCTCTGGCTGCGAGGGAGAACAGCGGCCTGCGAATGGCAGTGTACCAAAACGAAAGAGTTAGAACGAAAGCTAGACCGAAAGAGACACGAAATCTTGAACGAATCCAACCACTTACGCTGGCCAAGTGAAACGACAGAGCATCGTTCAGTTTCGCACTGCTGACCTTCAGAAGGTCTCTCTCGATCTCTGGCACAACGAAAGCCTTGTGAGAAAACTCCACAAATTTGTTGGCCTCGTCGTTTCCGCCACGGAGGATCCCTACCCGATGATAGTCAATCCGACAGGCAAGTTGAGCGTCTGAAGCTGCACCCAAAGAACGTGCAACGCGATAAGATTCTTCTCTTGCGTCGTCAGTTTCGCTCGACGAGCTCAAGCCGGTGTAAAAACGCTGGTTCTTGTAGTCCGAAGGCACCCCGTCGATAATCAGTCGCCCGAAGCCAAGAAGCTGTCCTTCCACCATCTCCTGCGACAGGCGAATGCATCGCGGTGAAAGCTATGACTTACCTCTGTCTGCAGCAGCGGGAACCGGCATGCTCTTAGATCCGGTCCTCCTTTCGCTCGGGGCCGCCTTTTCGACGACGGTCCTAGCAGCGGGCTCGACGCGGGCCGCTTTCGGCTTTTTGGCCTGGCGCACCACGGCATCCGGCTGGCCCGAAGCCTTCCGCGAGCCAGGCTTCGCGAAAGTCGGATGGTCGGCTACGGAGGCGTCGTCATCGAAAGCCGAGGTCGAGAGACGCACATGCAGCCTTTTTGAAGCCATCCCAGCAGCAGAAGACGCGCTCTGCGAAACAAACCAGAAAACAGGACATATCACACACACATCGTGAGTTCAAGAAAGGAACGGCTCGGGCGAAAGGAAGAAAAAAAAGCCACGAACAAGCCGAAAGGCAAAAAAGGCAAAGAAACTAACCACCCTCGGATAATCAAAAGGATCAATGTCGGGGATCGACTCCAGCGCTCCCCCTTGGCTTTTAAGCATCGGTTTGGCGATTAAGCGCCCGATGCGAATATCCCCAACTTCAGGAGATTTCCGCTGAGGGATCACACCGCTCCGCCCACCGCGCCGGGCCACGGCCTTGCCTTTCGCCCTCAGATTCTCAGTCTCCTCCTTGCTTTCGTCAACCAAAGGCCTTTCGGCGTACTTGACGCCCATGGCGTCGAAAGCGCGGTTCAATCGATGACTTCGACCAAGGTTGCCGAGCTGGAACTCGCTCTCCTTTCGTAGATACGGACCGCAAACTTTCCTCGTTTCATTTTCAATATGCTTCACGTAGCTTTCGTCATCAGCGAAATCTGCAGGCCTCTCCAACAGCAAAAGGGGGCCCCGATACCCGTCCTTGTCAGAGAAATTTGCGAAAGTTGTTGCACTGTAGAGCGGGTTCATCCCGATGGCCATCCACTCTTTGACCAAATCTCGGCTGATCTGAAATCGCACAGTGAGTGCGAATGCGTCTCCACAGTGAATTGCCTCCTCGTCACTTAGCGCGACGGGCGGAAGGTGTCTTCCGGGGCATCTCTCTAAAACCGACACAAGCGGAGAGCCTTTCTTCTCCCCCTTACCCAGTTCAGCGGCGACGGTTTCGTCTGAGCAAACACGATAGTAGAACCAGGAGCGATTCCAGTCTGGCCATTTGTTCCGGTAGGTGAGCGAAATGGAAACACTGCCCCGAGTCTTCCGTGGAACAAAGTTGATGCACCCGATTTCGCTGGGCAGTTTACTTCCCAGGAAGGGGTCGTCCACTTTCGTTGGTCGACGGTGAATATCATAAAAACGCACAAAAACGTCCGCTCGCGGCTTACAATCTAGCATCTTCATCGCTTGCACGAAAACACCGAGCCTGACGAAAGCATTCGACGTCAGCTGGTGGAGCTGTATCTCAAACCCCGAAAGGACGTCCGAGACAAACTCTTCAAGCGGGAAATCCAAACCAGCGGCAAAATAATCGCGAAAGACAACAGCTTCATTGGGCCGCGGAATTGGCACCTCTTCGTCTCCAGGGACCCAACAATTTGCTAGATGGTCCGCCCTTAGAGGCCCCTCGTCGGCCATTGCTTGCAAGCTAGCAGCCGTCACTCGCGAGGTGCCAAGATAAAAAGAACAGTCGGTAGGCACTGAAACCAAGCAAGAGTCTCCGTCATCAGACAAGCTTCCACTTTGACTTGGAATCCGCGGAGCTACCCCGGATCCAATCAATACGTCAGCACTGCTTTCGCGGCGAACGGACTCAGAAGCGCCGCTGCTTTCGCTAGAGCTCGAAGTCGACGTGGAACTGGAAGACGCCATCTAACATGGCGCGAAAGACGAATGAACAAAAAGGATGCATACGAAAGAAAAAAGAGAGAGAGAAGATAGCGGCGATACCACTCAAACTTAAGACAACCAATTCGAAACATGAGACAAGTCGAAAAGAAAACAAAGACAAGAGAGAGCCACGCACCACAACAGTCGCTCGGCGAATGATCGACGCAGGCAACGTTAGCTCTCGCTCGAGCGAAAGACTCGACGCGGGCACCGGCAGCTTTCGCTCAGGCGAACGACACGAGGCTTCAGAAGCACGAGGCAAAGGGGCGGGAATGTGTTAGGCGGCCAGGTAGCCCCCCCCCTGCCCGAAGCCCCCACGCTTATATACAAGCAGGCAGCACACGGTTTTCGAGGAAGATGAAAAGACACCCAGGCATGGATTTCGAAGCATCACAACGGCAAGCCAATACAATACACGAGTTTCGAGGAATACAAAAAGACGTTTGGGCATGGAACACGAAGCATCGCAACGGCCTGGCAGACATCACATAGTGTCAGCAGAATGACAAGACGTCCAGGCGCGTTAAAAAAAACTTGGCTTTGAAACAAAGCAAAGGTTTTTTGGGCGGGCGTAGGCGCCTAAGCGAAAGGACACGGTCGAACCTCGCAAGCTTACGGATCCGGCCATGAGGGGCTATTGTTGGGACGGTACCCAGACTGCAGACACCTTCAACCCGCAATACCGAAGGATGACGTAGCTTTCGCGCGGATGTGCACATTCGCGCGGAAGCACGCGCTCGTCTTCGGCCCCGTGAAACCGAAGGTGGCGGAGCTTTCGTGCGGAAGGAAACATTCGCGCGGAAGCACGCGTTTTGGCTCGAGGACCAAGGGAAGGCGGAGCTTTCGTGCGAAAGGAAACATTCGCGCGGAAGCACGCGTTTCGGCTCGAGGACCAAGGGAAGGCGGAGCTTTCGTGCGAAAGGAAGCATTCGCGCGGAAGCACGCGTTTCGGCCCGCAGGACCGGAGAATGGCAGAGTTTTAGTGCGGAAGAAAGCATTCGCGCGAAAGGAGTCCGGCGTTTCCGGCGGGAGTTTTCGTCTTTCATGACTTTGGTTTTTCATAGGCTTTCGAAGGTCGCCGGAAGCCTGGGTCAAAGGAAGTGGGCCCACCGGTCAGGAGAAGGAGCCGGAGGACGCTGGGCCCGTCAGAGGGCGAAGTTACGATGATGCCCCTCGTGCCGGAAGAGGCGGCGTACAACCACGGAGCAGTTGAATAGGGCATCCTTGTAATTGTAACAGAGTGGTTGGAAGGGCAATCTTGTACTTTCAAGCTGATCTGGATTAATATAAAAAGCTCCCGGTTTCCCTTGCAAGGGAGGGGAGAATACTGTTCACTTGACCCGATTCCCTCTTTTACTACGTTCACTTCCACTTTCGTTCTGTGCATTCGCTCGTGCGGCAACCTGCTGTTTCGAGGTCTCGGTCCCAAAATAACAAAGCTGTTCCGCAACCGAGACCTAATGAAGCGATAGTCTTTCGTGACTTTTTCGTCGTTGGGTTGCACTTTCCATTGGAGAATTTTGTTGCCGAAGTGCTTGGTTTGTTCGAGATTCAGCTTCATCAGCTTACGCCAAATGCTATAGCTCGACTTAGCGTTTTCGCAATGGCCATGAAGATGGTTGGGGCGCCCTTGAGCGCGGATGCTTTCGCTCGCTTTTACAAGATACAGCAGCGTCGAAACAAGGTTAGCGCATCTGGCATTGGGCAGGATGTGTACTCCAGTTTTGGCGCCTACATTTTCGTTCCGAAAACCAGTGAAGTAGGTGGCTGCCTAGTGCCAACCTATTGGAACAAGTGGCCTCAATGGAACAAATTTTGGTTTTATCATGAAGTTTGTTCTGATTCAGATGTGGCTGACGCTGAAGCGAATGGTCTTGGTCGTGCATCTCTTCTCGTGTCGAAACTTTCTCCACTTTCGTGCGTGAGACTTCCAACCTTTTCGTCCGTTAAACCGGAAGCAAAGAAAAGCGGCGAAGCATTTCTATAGACTATAACTTAGCAAATAAGTCATGACCTTGTTGAGGAATGGGTGGCTCTCGGAACGTTTCCGCTTTGCAGCTATACAAGGTTTTCGGAGTTTGTTGATTATTTCGGCTATCGGGGTCCTAAGCTTTCGGTGTCTCGGCCGCTGTCTTATCCGAGCAATCATGTATTCGTTGCATATGTCGAAACGCAAGCTGATAAGGTTTGCGGCTCGTACTTGACCAAGGAAAGTGACATGAAGATTGCTTTTCTGAATGGTAAAAAGCGTCTTAACCGCATCTTTGAATTGATGGGGATTTGCTATGATGATCGACCCATTCTGGATGAAGATACCGTCAAAAAGGTTTCGGGGGCGAAACGGAAGGTTGCTCGAAAAGTCTGTGGTAAATGTCGAGTTCGAGAAAAAGACGATGTCCGGATTGGCAGAGAAATTTTGAAACCCCTTTGGAAGAAGTAAGAAAGTTTCGTTGCTTGATTATGATTGTTTCACTGGTTTTGATGGTGCGATCGGTAGTCATGGGGTGAGAAACGGTTTACTTGGTTATGTTTATGTTTTTGTTTTTTGTTTTTGTTTTTTTTCTTTCCTTTTGCTTTGTTTTTGCCTTGTCCCGTTCCTTGTTGTCATGTATGTTTTGACAAGAATTCTGTCATTAAACAGGAGACCTCCGGAATGGCGCCGAAAAAGGTGTCTACTGCCGCTGTCGCTGCTTTCGATGATGAAGTTTCGGTTCTGGAGGTTCCGACGTTTGCCAGAACCTCCAAGAAGCATGGTCGCCGCCGACGCAGCTCTCCGAGACGATGGGTCTAAACGCAACAATACACTGGTTACACGAAAGACTCCTACCGATCATGATGTTGGCAAGGAGAAATCACCATTGACAGCGGCCGATAAGGTTCCCGACACTGCGAAAGGTAAGAGTAGGTTTTATCGAGAGTCCATTCGCTTAACTCAAGATATGGTAGAGGGGCGATTGCTTGGTCATGGTCGACTGGTTCTTTCATCAAAACCTGGTGATTATGGTGAGAAACGTCTATATTCGGGATCTAGTTCCTCTGGTGAAGTGGATCCGGCGAAAGAAGAATCTTACCGCATTGCTCATTCTCTAGGTGTTCCGTCAGATGCTCAGCTGGCATGAGGTTTCGACTACCGCGAGCTTGGAATTTTGCCTGTCAAAAACCCCTCATTGGCGAAATTCTTCGAGCTTTGCGGGCGCTCCTTTCGCGCTCCGGAAGTCGAAAGGGATCTCTTCAGCGTAGACAACACTCAACTTGTCGAAGCTATCGACTACCACATAGTCAGCGTGAGTTTCGTTCATATGCACCCATTTTGATTCACTATATGTTTGTTTTTGTTGACTTTTGGCTAAAAGCTTTGTATTTGAAACAGGGCCTGATGATTAGTCAGAGTCTTCACCGGCAGAACCAGTTGTTTCGTCAGAAACTTGAAGACGAGAGGGCTTTGCTGACCAGTCGTATTGACGAGCTGACGAAAGAGGTCGAAACCCTCCGCAAGAAAAAAGATGATGAAAGATCTGCGCGGAAGGCAGCGAAAGCTAATGTGGTGAAGCTTAAAGAAGAGCTTGCTTCCATCCACAAGGTTAAGATTGATGCAGCAGCAGCCTTCAAAACCCAGGCTTGCGATGTAGCGCCTCGCTATCGCTATTGCCTTCGTAGCATTGGGTCGGATCCTAACTTTCCGGCCAAATATGACATGAAATCAATCATGTTATGGCTACGAAACGAGGTTTCGGCCCTAGAAGGCAATCTCACCCTTGCACGCGATTTCGCTGCCGTTACGGCTTTTAAAGCCATATGCACAGGGTTGATGGATGTTGGCTGTGATCATTTGATGAATTTGGAGATTAAGGACGTGGACCACTACTGGCGAGCTCCGTCTGAAGCGAATGCCGGCGGCTCGCCGGAGCTAGGATCGTGCCATCGCCGGCGATGCCCGGCACACGGTCACCACAGATGGGAACGCGAGAGCACACGAGAGACACAAGATGTTCGCTGCAAAAATGGCAGCTCTCTCAGATGCAATCTTTGTTCTTTTATATCGGGCTTTCCCCGCATCCCCCCGCCGCCACAACCAGCTGCACGGTGCGCCGTTATTTCCGGAACGCCCAGTGCGACATGCACGGCATGTTTGCGCGGTGGGGAGCAACACCTGATGCGGTCATGACGTTAGTTGGGCAGTCTCCAACTAACCCGCGATTCTACGCTAAGCAAATATGCTTGTTTCCTTAACTAAACAACTAATGCACCTAAAATGCAGATACACTTTACATGATTACAAGATGATGCCAACATTTCACCCCCTTAATCATGTCCCACACTGACGATGCTAAGCTGCCTCCTCATTTCTGCAAACCGAATCCTTCCATGAGGTTTTGTCAGAATATCGGCTAACTGCTCATCAGTTCAAATGTGCTTCATTTCCACCATTCCATCAGCAACGCATTCCCTGATGAAGTGGTACCGAGTGTCTATATGCTTGGATCTCTCGTGGAACACCGGGTTCTTGCTCAACTCTTCTGTAGACCTGTTGTCAATGTAGAGACTGAACTTCTTCACTTCTCCCCCAACCAAATCTGCTAGCAGCCTGCTGAGCCAAACTCCCTGACAGGCACCAGTGGCAGCAGCTATATACTCAGACTCACAGGAGGACAATGAGACCACCTTCTGTTTCTGTGAGCTCGAAGTAATTGCACTTCCACCTAGAAAGAACAGAACACCAGAGGTGCTCTTCCTTTTCTCTAGATCACCTGCATGATCACTATCAGTGAACCCTACCAACTCTGAATGTGATCCCTTCACATACTTGCACCCAAGCTTAGTAGTACCAGCCACATATCTGATGATTCTCTTAATTGCACTCCAATGTTCAGGATTTGGTGTTTCCATAAACCTGCTAATCATGCCTACAAAGAAAGCAAGATCAGGCCTAGAATTCACCAGATATCTCAAACTACCAACAAGGCTTCTGAACTTAGATGCATTAACTACTAGCTCTGGCTTGCCTGGCAACAACTTCATGTGTTGTTCCATTGGTGTATCAACTGGATTACATCCCTTCATTCCAGAGATTTCAACTATCTTCTGAGCATAAGCACTCTGACACACAGTAATCACTCCAGGTCTTTGCTTCACCTCCAAGCCTAGGTAATAAGTCAAGAGACCCAGATCACTCATGTCAAAACTCCCCTTCATCTGTTGCTTGAATTCAACAATCTCTTTGCAGTTTGGCTCACAAATGATGAGGTCATCAACATAGACTCCAACTAGGATCAGAGAATTTCTCGTGCCCCTTCTGTACACAGCATGTTCCTCCACACTCCTATTGAAACCCAACAATTTCAGTTCTTGATTCTAGGCTCTAGGAGCCTGTTTGAGGCCATACAAAGCCTTATTGAGTCTTAGAACCTTCCCTGAGTGTTTTGGATCAGAGAACCCAGGTGGTGGGTGAACATACACCTTTTCTTCCAGAATGCCATTCAAGAATGCTGACTTTACATCCATATGATGCACTTCCCATTCACCCTATGCTGCAAGAACCAACAGCAATCTCACTATCTCCATCCTTGCAACTGGAGCAAACACTTCATCATAGTCAACTCCTTGAATTTGAGCATATCCTTTTACCACCAGTCTGGCTTTATACTTGACAATCTTGCCAGCTGGGTCTCTCAGAACTATAAACACCCATTTGAGGCCTATAGCCTTATGATCCTTGGGCAGATGAGCATATACCCAAGTTTTATTCTGTTCTATCGACTCTAATTCAGCCTTCATGGCATCCTTCCAGCATCTTTCTTCAAGAGCTGCTTCAACACTAACAGGCTCATCTGCTGCCAGCAAACACATCCCACTGTACTCAAAATTTTGCACTTCTTCAGTCGAGTCCAGTAGTTCTAACACCAGCCTATATCTGTTTGGCTGATCAGAGAAAGCTGGGTCTTGGCTTGGTGGAGTAGCCCATCCATGCCCTTGTGCAGCACTTACCTGTGGTGTTTCAGGTGTGCTAGGTGCTGCTTGATCAAAGAAACCAGCACCCCCTTGATCTCCTGAAGCTGCATCTTCATCAGGCTGTTCTGCAGGTTCAGGAATCTCTATTGCCGCATTACTGTCAGAATCTTCATAGTGAACAACCAATTCCTCTGACAGCTGATCTGTGTTGCTTGTTGCATTGGCCCAATCCCATGAGACATGTTCATCAAATATGGCATCCCTACCTACCACCAGCTTCCTAGTAGCAGGATTATAGAATCTGTACCCCTTGGTTCCATTCTCATAGCCGATAAAAATCACCCTAGCTGATCTGTCTGATAATTTTGTCAGGCCAGGTCCAATCAACTTGACATATGCAACACAACCAAATGTCCTCATGTCTTTCACGCTGGGTTTTCTTCCATGCCAAGCTTCTTATGGGGTTTTGCTGTTTAGACTCTTTGTGGGACATCTATTCAGCACATAAACTGCAGTACACGCGGCCTCACCCCAGAACTCTAATGGTAGTGACATTGTTTTCTGCAAGCATCTTGCCATCTCAACTACACTTTGATTCCTTCTCTCTACTACCCCATTCTGCTGAGGGGTATAAGGAGTAGTGGTGTAATGTTTGATGCCACCATCACTGCGGAAAATGGAGAACTGATTGGAATTGAACTCTCCCCCCCTATCAGTTCTTAGTGCCTTCAACTTGCCATTGCATTCAACTTCAGCCATGTTCTTTATCTTCTTGAAACATTCCAGAGCTTGATCCTTGCTTTTCAGCAATTCCACCCACATGAACCTGTTGTGATCATCTACCACTACAGGAAATAGGATGCTCCTCCAAAAGATTTTGGAGAGATATGCCCACATAGGTCTGCATGCACAAGTTCCAAGCCTTTTTCTGCTGTGAAGCTTGATACTTTAGGGAATGGAGCTCTGTGTTGTTTCCCAAGAGCACACCCATCACAAACTTTCTCCACCCTTGTAACAGTTGGCTGACCACTAACCATGTTTTTGGCACTCAGTTCACTTAATGCTCTAAAATTTAAATGCCCAAATCTAGCATGCCATCTCCATGATGCATCATCTGTCTGAGCTTGTAGACACACTGGTGAGCCTAAGCCAAATTTTGCCAAGTATAGTTTCTTGCCAACTCTAGGTGCCAAGATTAACAATGTTTTCTCCTGATCATATACACACAACCTTCCATTTCCCCCCACGAAGGTAAAACCATTTTCTTCTAATTGCCCCAAACTAACAATATTACTCTTTAGCTCAGGAATGAAATACACATTGGTGAGGACTTTATGACCTTTCTGGCGATCTTGTATCACCACTGAACCCATGCCCTGAATGTTAACATGGGATCCATCTCCAAAACTTACTGAACCTCTAACACCCTCATCAAGTTGTGACAGCACTGATCTATTTCGTGTCATATGATTACTAGCGCCGGTATCCAAAACCCAAACGCCATCAGGAACTAACACAAGTGTTACCTTTTCAGTTACATGGACTTGAGATGAGGCACGCTCGACGTTGCACGTCATCACCATCAGCGCACCGGAGTGTTCAGCTCCGCTGACTGACAAATTCGCCTCCGGCTGCACCACCTCCTTCTCCTTCTTTGGGTGCTTACAATCTTCCACCCAATGTCCATAGATGCCGCAATTATGGCACTGGCCTTTTCTTCTTGGTGTGCCCATGGAACTCAGTTTGACCTGACCCGAGACGCCGCCGTCAAAGCGCGCCACCGCCTTGCCTTTGGAGGAGCCTCCGCCGCCACCACTCCCTCCAGCCTTGTTGCCAAGGTGGAAGCGATGCTTGTTCTTCTCCAACCAGTCCTCCTCGGCGAGCATGAGCCGCCCAGCCTTGTCGACGATCTGGTTGACTTTTTCATCGAACCTCTCTTCTGCCGCCCGCAGCCGGCCGACCAGTTCTTCAACTGTCATCGTCTTGAGGTCGACAAACATTTCGATTGACACCACGATCTGTGTGAACCGGGGTGGTACTACACGCAGAAACTTCTTCACAACCCGGAGATCGTCGATCGTCTCGTCGAGAGTTTTGAGATTACCCACTAGATTCGTAATTCTCATGCCGAAATTGTCGCTGATTCCCCCTCCTTGAACTGAATATTTTCAAATTATCTCAGGAGCTTTTGGGCATTGACTTCCTTCACGCGATCAGCACCAACCCGCATCGTCTTCACAACATCCCACGCCTTCTTCACCGTATTCTTCCTCCACAACGTCTGCCACATCTCCTTCGGGACCGAGCGCAATAGCGTACTCATGGCTTGTCGATCTTGTGCACACTTCGGGCTCTTCCCTGGGTCAATCACCTCCAAGATCTCAAGCGCTTCGTAGTTCCACTGCATCAACATGGACCACTCCATGTAGTTGTCGCTAGTGAGCATCGGCCACATGAGGGAGCTCTCCTTGACGGTGGACTTGGCGGATGTTTCGCCCATGGTGACTGGTGATCGATGGCGGCGCGGCTAGCGTTCTTCTCTTGTGGTAGCTCTCTCTCGGCGAACCACTGGATCCACCGATAACTCTCAACCTCAGCAAACGTTTTTTCGATGAGTTCTGGTCGGTTGGTGGAAATGACATGGCCATGATGAAGGCCGCCGAAAGCCGCGGCAGGGTACGTAATCTGCTTTCGCTGTGCGATTGTGTAATTCTTTTTTGCATAGCTATAGCCTGTCGAAGATTTATATTTAAGACTTGATTTGGTTTTCGTTTTGTAGAGTGCGGAGGAGAAAAAGGCTATTCGCGCTTTCAGTCAAAAAATTCCTTGATGAAATGAGAATCGCTCGTGAGCCCGGAAGCGCTTCGCCGGCGGTCTCCCCTGCAGAAGAGCCTGAACCCTCGGCCGCTGCTGCTGCGCGTGACGGCGGAAGCGAAAGGCGTCGAATGCTAGCCCCTCGCCCGATACTTTAGAAAAACGTCCCCCAACCTTTTCGGCTAGGGCGACGAAAGCGAGCGAAAGGCATTGAATGCTAGCCCCTCGCCTGATAATAAAAATGGCGTCGTCCCCCAACCTTTTCGGCGAGGGCGACGAAAATGAGCGAAAGGCGTCGAATGCTAGCCCCTCGCCCGATACTTTATAAAAACGGCGCCGTTCCCCAACCTTTTCGGCGAGGGCGACAAAAGAAAGCGAAAGACATCAAATGCTAGCGCCTCGCCCGATACTTAAGAAAAACAGTGTCGTCCCCCAACCTTTTCGGCGAGGGCAACGAAAGCGGGCGAAATGCATCGAATGCTAACCCCTCGCCCGATACTTAAGAAAAACGGCGCCGTCCTCCAACCTTTTCGGTGAGGGCGACGAAAGCGAGCGAAAGGTGTCGAATGCTAGCCCCTCGCCCGACACTTTAGAAAAATGGCAACGTCCCCCTCGCTATGTTGCTTCTTCTAAATTAAGTGGAACCCAACTTGTATCTTTATTTGTGAACTCTATTGTAATATTATTTCCGCTGCAAAACTCCGTGGACATGATTTGTATTTGCTTGACCATGCGATCTTGGCTGAGATGTTGAAAAAGTTTGAAATCCCTCAGGATTTCACGGACTACCGGGTTTATATGGGCTCAAGTGTGCTAATTCAGCTGCTCCGGCAGAGGTTTTCGCACTTGTGCTCTTATAAATTGGACGGTTCTGTTACAACTGGCATCGGAGCAAGGTTAAGCATAATACTGTCATGTGCATGGTTTTAAAACAAAGTTTTGGTTTTGCAAAGCCTATTTTATCTAAAAAGCTTTAGCTAGTAGGCAAGTTTGTCAAAACCTAAATTGTAAACTATGTGCTAGCGACAACCTCCAGTTATGCCCAATTAGGACTTTCAGGTGGCTTAGTTAAGTAATACTAACTCTGGGGGGTTTTAATTACTTGCAACGACACGTCGACACAAAAGGTACGTGTGATGACCGCACTATGCTACCCTATGGTCTAATGTTGGAGGTAGCCCTCACATATGATGTACTCATATATGTGGGGCAGTTGAATTTATTTTATGCAACGTCGCACCTACGCTCAGGTAAGTGTGAGTTGTGAGAGCATGACAAAACAAACGTTGGTCTAGGGAAGAGCTAGTTTGGCACTGGAACTTGTACTCGTCAAGCACACGGGTACAAGTGAAGGTATTTAGTTACGGGAGTAATATTATTCTGATGGGTGCATATACTGCTTACGTGTATACTGGGTATGCACCTAAGATAGTATCTAGATTTAAATTCCTGCAATATATATCTGTTGTGGGAATGGGCTGAAATGAGATTTTCTGCAGGTACGCTAACCTCAAATGCGTATGCATAGTTGACGATTAGCTTTATCGAGAGTGCGTGTTATGCCACCGACCTAGAACGTGATTGCCGCCTCAGGTTGGCAATTTGTGAGAACGTATAGGACGAGCATACATTTTTTTGTGCATTGCTCATAAACATGCTTCTCTCACCCTTTGTTCTAATAATAAATAACTTGTTATCAAGTGTGACTAATGTAATGATAAAACATAATGGTTGTTTGTGCATCAAAATGCTTCCCCACCTTGTTCCTGTAATGGTGAAGTTTGTTGTGAACTAGTGCTTCAATGTGATGTGCTAGGTTTCTTATAAAAACTAGAAATAAATGTCCTGTTTGATGTTGTATGTTGATATAAGCTAGATGGAATGTGCTCTTGTTCATGATGTTTGGTAGTGTGCAATGTTTTATATGAGTGCTTACATAGTAGCTAGATAAGTGATTGCTTGTTTTAGGCTAAAGATAAATACCTTGTATGCCATTGTTTGAATAACCCTGCTAATTCATCGTGACTGTGTGTTGTCTTGCTCTGCTTCATATTTGCTTGATGGATTAGTTAGACAATAAAATTCTAATGGTTAGCAGTTTTTCCCATATGTTGAAATGCCTTGTTGTAACTGAAGGACCGAGAATGCAATAGCAAGGCGACCAGAGGGGGGTGAATGGGAGCTCAAAAACTTCTCTCGAAACTTTGGCCTTTTGTCCCCAAAATCAACCCTAAGGGCTTGACCGAAACCGTGATGCCCACGACCCTTGGATCCCTAGGATCCCTAAGAGGGTGGATGATCCCTAGGATCACAGCGAGGCACCACAAACCAATAGCGATCCAAACGCCGAAAGCACCGGAGCTAGTCCGACCCTCAAAAAACCAAGTCTCAAACGTAGATAGACGGCTACGTCGAGAAACTCCCGAATACCTATGCTAACAAGTAGCAAAGATACCTAGAGAGGTTCCTTGATCAACTCTAGGGCCAAATGAGAAGTTCGGAAACCAAGCGAAGAAGCCGGGAGAACAAACGCACTAAGAAGCAACACACAGCCGATTCGCGGACTGTCCGGCCCTGAGGTCTCGGACTGTCCGCCCCTACTACGGACTGTCCGCGAGGGGATGGCGGACTGTCCGCCGGTCAAAAGAGCAAAACAGCAGTGTTGCTGAAACACCTCTGGATAGTCCCAGACTGTCCGCGGGTTTCAACGGCGGACTGTCCGCCGGTCAACCTGGACACCAACAGAAGGAACCCGCGGCCACTGATCTAGCCAAGTCCCCACGCGCGGACTGACGCGGGAGAAAACGGCGGACTGTCTGCGACCTCCCAGTGAGGGCGATTTCGGTCGCCCCTCACACAACTCTTCCCAAATCCGAATCAAAACTCAATCCCACGTTCCCAAACTTGGAGAGGATGATCACGAGGTAGTTAGGAGACTATCCCCAAGAAATCATCCGCTCAAATCGATTCAATAAACGGGAAATTGAAGGGGGAGGAGTATGAACGAAAAAATGCCACGAAAACAAAATCAACCCGATCTACTTGTTCGTGAGGAGTTAGATGAATTCCTTCGGTGGAAATGATCTCCTCACTATAAAGAACAAGTTGATTCAAACGGATTTCGCAAAGAAGCAATAGAGAGGGAGATCGAGTGACGGGAAAAACGCGGAGAAACGAAGAACACGAACAAAACGTGAATCAAATCATCGATCTGCAACCGTGTGGCTACCACACGCTACAACAGTGAGATTACGGTCTCACTTCCTCAAAATCTCCAGTACACAGAGGTGTGATTCTCTGCGGATCTCAGTAGCTACAGCAGGGGATTGGGAGTGCAGAAAACACTAGAAGCAAAGAGCAAATGACTGAGATAAGATGGGAGGTGGGTGTCTCCCTCTACTTATCCTAATTCTAATTCCCACTCTACCCCTAACTAATTACAGAGCGAACCAGCTAGACCCTAGGGTTATTCTAGACCAACTCAAGGTAGGTGGTGATCTGACGGCCACGCCCGCACAACTGGTAGCGTTGCCTCGACGCAACCTCACCGATTGCCGCCACGTGCCGCCACCGCTCTGCTTGTCCTTTTCCCGGACGTCGCACCCTCGGTTTTGTGGCCCAAACCGGGAAACCAGCCTTCGCAGCCAACCCCCGGTTTTGAGTCCCAAACCGGGAAACCAGCCGACCATCGCCTGAGTTTTGTGGCCCAAACTCAGCAAACCCGCAGCACCCAGGTTTTGAGGTCCAAATCTGGAAACCGTCCTCAACCCGAGTTTTGTGGCCAAACTTGGAAACCATCAGCGCCCAGGTTTTGAGGCCCAAACCTGGAAACCGTCAACTTGGTGGTTTTTCTGTGGCTCAACCACCAAACCGAGCCGTAGATGGGATGCACTGCCCGTGCACCCCGTCCACCGACATTTGTCCCCAAGTCCTCGACTCAGGCAACACCATGTCCGCAAGTCTTCGCTCGTCGCTGTCCCAGGCTGCCAGCCACCACAGCTGATCCTCGGGCCACCGGTCCCTCAGTCCAAGCCTCACGTCCGCCCTTCACCACTCTCGGTCCCTCAGCACGGCACGTCTCTACTTGACCTTCACCTTGCCTCTGATCACTGTATCTGTGCTCGACACCTGCACACACACAAGCCAAAGAACATGCGCATTATCCCAGTTGACAATCACTCATCACTTAGAGACTCGGCATACACCCATGTATCCGCAATCTCCCCCTTGATGAGTGCATTGTCAACTACCAACACAAATCATAATGAAACAAAAGAAGGAAAGAAGAAGAAGAGAGAACTCGACCAAATGACCCAAAAGCATATCAAAGCCGAAAAAGGTCAAGTAGAAAGAGCAACACAACTTGGTTCCCAAAGACATGGGCAACGGCTCGACGCAACCAAGCAAAGCAAAGCTAGCCCTCAAGAAGAGGTAGAACAGGCTCAACACCGCTAGCGAGGAAGCTCCGAACCAATTGAAAAATTTGAAATTCTAAAAATTCAAACTAGCTCAAACTCCTCCTCCAATAGTGCACACGACTAGGGAATCCCATGATTTGTCAATATCTTCTCCCCCTTAGTTGAAAATGCACCATCAAACAAATTTCTTCCCCTTGACAGAAGAACTCTTCCTCCAAATGCATATGAGTCAAAATGCAAGTTAGCAGCTTCAGGAATATAGTCGATAGAATATGAAGAGGCTAAACAGAGTGCTGATCCGATGACTCATAGAATGCACAGAATGCTAGCAAAGGCTCAAACTGATCACTAAATACGAAAACTGAACATTTGAGCAACAAGAGCAGTTTTCAGCTGAAAAGTATTCACCATCAAAATAGCACTAGGCAGATATAGACAGGAAGTCAAAACAAGTGCTAAACATGTATATAAGGTGAGCTACCCCTAGCACAGGTCAATCATCATGCTATAGAATAAAACATAGACTTGTGTATCCAAATTTTATCGGAGTTGCAGCGGTTAGATTACACAAGTTCAATTTCAGCATATGATTGCGAGAGGTTGAGAGCTTGTCATTGCCTAACTTTTCAACTATGCGAAGCCTATGCAGAAGTAATCAAAAGCTTAAAGCAACAGTTTCGGTCATACACTACACAGCTCAAGTTTAACTCAAAGTGCAGTGAGAAACAGTCTCGAAACTGTGATGTGCTAACAAGCAATCCCATCTCGATCTTTCCAATTCACTTAACTTGGTTCAAAATTAAAGCAGCATATGAACATACCACGCAAGTGAATGACTCAGAACTAGAGACATAGCAACCTAGCATATATGAAAAGCACAGGTGATTTCAACACATTCTACACATGCTAGTTGCATATCTCAATGGTGCACATTTTTCAAGTTTTATGTTCATTAAGCAGAATTCACCATTCATAAAATAGCTCAGCTCACAACATGTATCAGTGATCAGAAAGAGCATAAGCTATAAGCATCAGTAAATAGCATCGGAGCATACACTAAACAGAGCATAGTCACATTCTAAGGATTATATAAATGAAGCTCTGAATGAAAATATGCAAGATGACATGCAAAGATGCATGAAGAAACCAAAAAGAAGGAAAAGAGTCAGTCTATAATACACAAACCAAAATGTTTCCCCCAACTAAAAGGGGAAACACACACCAAGCTCACCTCTCAACCTAGCAAAAGTTGATTGGTCCAAAGGCTTGGTGAAAATATCAGCCAACTGATGATGAGTATCGACATGGCGATGGTCGATATCACCCTTCTCATAGTGGTCTCGCAGAAAATGAAAGCGCACATCAATGTGTTTGGTCTTAGAGTGCAGCACGGGGTTCTTAGCAACGCTAATAGCACTCGTGCTGTCTCAAAGCAAGGGAACACGAGAAAAGCTCGGACCAAAATCACGCAAAGTGGCCATCATCCAAAGCAACTGGGAACAACAGCTAGCCGCATCAACATACTTAGCCTCCGTGGTACACTGGGCGACACTAGACTGCTTGCGAGAAGACCACGATACAAGAGAAGAACCAATAAACTGACAAGTCCCAGAAGTGGACTTGCGCTCAATGCGACAACCAGCAAAATCGGCATTGGAATAACCACAAAGGGAAAGGGTGGAGGAAGCAGAATACCAAATCCCAAACTCAGGAGTGAAGCATAAGTACCTCATAATGCGCTTGACCGCCTGACGGTGAGAGGTGCGCGGCGACGACTGAAATCGCGCGCAAAGACACACCGCGAACTGAATGTCCGGGCGTGTCACCGTCAGGTACAGCAGCGACCCGATCATACTCCGGTACTCCTTCTGGTCCATAGCTTCTCCATCCTTGTCTGCATCCAGGGCCGTCGTGGTCGACATGGGTGTTGGAAGAGGCTTGGCCTCACCCATATCGAATTTCTTCAGGATATCCTTTGTATACTTACCCTGGTGCACAAACGTTCCCTCTCGAGATTGCTTGATTTGCAATCCGAGGAAAAACGTCAACTCGCCCATCATGCTCATCTCAAATTCCCTACTCATAGTGTCTGCAAACTTGGCAACCAAAGCATGAGAAGAACCACCGAAAATGATATCATCCACGTAAATCTGGACCAAGAGAGTGTCATTGCCTTGCTTGAGGAGAAAGAGCATTTTATCCACACATCCCATTTTGAAACCCTTAGCAAGCAAAAAGGTTTTTAACCTATCATACCAAGCTCTAGGGGCTTGTTTCAAACCATACAAAGCTTTGTGGAGTTTGAAAACATGGTTTAGAAACTTGGGATTTTCGAAACCGGGGGGTTGTTTCACATACACCTCCTCTTCTATGTAGCCGTTTAAGAAGGCACTCTTGACATCCATTTGAAAAAGTTTAAACCCTTTGGATGCAGCAAAAGCCAAGAGTATCCTAATTGCCTCTAAACGAGCTACATGAGCAAAAGTCTCCTCATAGTCTATCCCCTCCTTCTGATTGTACCCCTGGGCTACGAGTCTGTCCTTGTTTCTCACAACATGGCCATCTTCTCCCTGTTTGTTTTTGAAAACCCATTTGGTCCCAATAGGATGACACTCAGGAGGAAGAGGAACAAGAACCCAAACCCGATTTCTCTCAAAATTTTCTAACTCGTCATGCATGGCATTGACCCAATCCGGATCCGTCAAAGCGTGTCCAACATCTCGGGGTTCAAAATCAGCAACAAATGCAGAATGAGCAAAGTGAGAGATTTGTTGTGACCTTGACCGAGTGACACGTTCGCCGATGCTGCCGATCATCTGTTGAGGCGGGTGTTAGCGCTGGATGTGACGTGGCGCCTCCCGAGCTGATGTAGCCTCCCCCTCAACAGCAGCTGGTGCCTCCTCGGGTACAAAAGGTACCGCTCGAGGTGGCGGATCCCACGGCCCCCAAGTAGTAGAGGAAGAAGGGTCTGGGCCATGAGTCGTAGTAGAAGCCGCTCCTTGCGGCAGCAGGTGGAGGAGGTGCTGGATCATCCATCCCTTCAGCACCTTCGTCCTCGTCATCAAAAAGAGGCTCACCAACCTCATGATCACCTGCACGCTCAAAACGAGAAGAAGGACAAACCATGGTATCGTCGAAGGTGACATCTGATGTCTCCATGACTCGGTTAGTATCAAGGTTAAGTACACGATAAGCATGAGTGTGAGTGCCATAACCCAAAAATACACCGTCTGAAGAATGAGACTCAAATTTGTCCAGGTTGCCTTTCTTGAGTATAAAACAGTGGCAACCAAAAACTCTAAAATAACTCACCTTGGGCAGTTTTCCAAAATGCAGCTCATAAGAAGTCTTTTTCAAGAAAGCTCGGAGAAAAATGCGATTGGAAATGTAGCATGCAGTGCTCATAGCCTCGGCCCAATATCGCCTAGGAGTCCTATGCTCATCGAGCATCGTCCTGGCCATCTCTACAAGGATCCGATTTTTCCTCTCTACAACACCATTTTGTGGCGGTGTGTAGGGAGAAGAAAACTGATGCTCTAAGCCCAAAGAGTTACAAAACTTCTCAAAATCCGAATTCTTGAATTCGGAACCATTATCAGTCCGAATTGCTCGCATTGAGTTCAAAGGGAACTCATTCTGAAGACGCAAAATCAGATTGCGAGCAAAGGAGAAAGTCTCGGTTTTCTCAGCTAAAAAGAAAACCCACGAATATCTCGAAAAATCATCAACAACGACAAGCACGTACCACTTCCCCCCAACCGAGCTCACCCGAGCCGGACCAACGAGGTCCATGTGCAAAAGCTCTCCAGGGCGCTTAGTCATGACTTGAGTCACTGGATGGTGGGGAGCGGCGACCATCTTCCCATGTCTACAAGAATGGCAAACAAGATCCTTCTCCATGGACAACTTGGGCAATCCTCAGATTAGGCCAAGTGAACTAAGTCTTGCAAGCAAGTCGAAGCTCAGGTGACCGAGTCTCCTATGCCACTTCCCAAGATCAGAGGAGGAAGGTCTAGCAAAAAGACAACGAGAAATTCCAAACGACTCCGAGAAATCCGCACGAAAGACTTTTCCAAAGGGCGAAATCCCATAAATAAGATTGCCCTGAGGATCCAAAATGCGACTGAGATTCGGTTTAAAACGAATCTCATAGTCATCATCGAAAAGTTGCGAAACAGAAAGAAGGTTAAAATGCAAGTTAGAAACAAGAGCAACATCGCGCAACACAAAGTGCTCATTAACACGCACGGACCCACGAGACAACACCTTACCTTTGTTGTTGTCGCTGAAGGTGATAAACTCCTTTCCGGCGACCGGACTAAGAGTGGAGAACCACTTTGGCATTTCCGGTCATGTGCCTCGAACACCCGGAATCCACCAACCAAACGTTCTCCAATCGTTTTACCTACATCAATAAAAAGACATAGGGTGAGCATACGGTCCAACACTAGGGTGAGTGAAATAGGAATTATACCAGTGTTGGGCCGGCTGCTCAAAAGAACGGTTAGCAGAAAAACCATTCCTAGCACGCCTACGAGAAGAGCGATCACCACGTAGAGGAAAACGTGGTCCGCTAAGAGAGGAGCGTCCATCGTGATACTCAAAACGCGATGGGGGAAAACGCTCAACTGCAAAGCCACCGCCACGGGGTCCATAGCCCACAACTGCAGGCTCCCGCCGGGCATGACCTTCTTGCGGCCTAGGCCTAGGAACTTGAGGTTTTGGTCCTCTAGGCCTGGCAGCACGCCTCTGAACATTCGGCACATGTTCTTCATGGAAAGGATGGTACATGTCCGTGTTGTTCATCTCCTTTGCACGGCGCGCCTCTCTCTTGCGCCGAAAGCAAAACTCACTCAAGTGACCATCTCTCTCACAGTGCTCACAATGATACCTCAACGCTCTCATAGGGGGTTGTTGGTATTCACGGAAGTGGGTGTGGATCACTTTGCCCTTCTGTGGCATAAGCTCCTCCTGGATGGGTGGCATGGTGTCAAGCTTGTTCTTGAGGTGGTTTGGTTTTGGAGCCCATGATTGTTTCTTTGGTGGAGCTCTCAAAGGTTCAACAAAGACCTCATCCTTGGTGTTAGGCTTGAGAGGCTCTTTGGGTGGAATCTTGGTAAGCTTGGGAGTAGTGGTGGAGTTGGGCTTCTCACATGGGTTAAGACCACTCGACTCTCCAATCTTCCCAAAAGACAAAACATCAACACCCAGAGCAAAGCCTACACCTGGACCTCCAGCAACTCGCTTGAATTGGGAGATCATCATCCCGAGCTGTGGCTCACCACTAGACACCCATGACAAAATGGTCTGAAGGTATGTGTTTTCCTCCTCGATTTGCATCTTGTCATGCTTCACATTAGCAATCTCCATCTCCAAACCCTCACAAAGAACACACCTCGCCACACATGTGCTACCCAAGTTGGCCTCTTCAAGAGACACAATCTTGGCATTCTTCTCTGCCAACTCAGATTGCAAGCCCGCACAGGACTTGCACGCACCCAACAGCGAAGATCTAGCCTTCAGCTCATCCACCTCTCCTACCAACACAGCATACTTGCTTCTCAAAGTGAGAAGGTCAGTCATGTGTGTGGTGCACATCTCACACTCCTCATCGGTAACAACAACGGTGGACTTGACAGATTCAAGTTCCTTCACCGTATCCTCCCACTTCTGCCTAAACTCCTTCCTCTCTCTAGTAGCGCGCCTAAGCAGCTTATCTTGACTAAGGAGAGCAGCAGTAAGTTTCTCGACCTCCGCAGAAAGCTCATCGGGGGTCTGAGATACCTGGGAGGTGTCGTCGTCGTCATCGTCGTTCCGAGGGATTTCCTCCAGCTCGCCGTCGACCTCCTTGCCGAGGGCCATGGTGCAGAAGCCGTCGTCGTCGGCGAAGAAGCAGAGGCCGTTCAGCTTGTCCTCGATCCTATTCTTCTTCTCGGACTCATCTTCGTTTGAGGAAGCGGAGTCGTCATCCGAGTCGTGGACGTCGCTGAGCGTGGCGAAGAACGCACGCTTCTCAGCCTGGGCCTTCTCCAAGTACTTCGTCTTGATGTACTCCTTGTCGAAGCCGCCGTTCCGCTTGTGCCTTGCGGGGACGTACTTCTCCTTGCGCTTGCCGGAGTTGTACTTGTGCCCATGATCCGCCTTGCCAAAGGTCTACTTGTTCTTCTTTGGGCAATTGGCAATGAAGTGGTTGGGGTCGCCGCACTCGAAACATCCCGAGCGTCCTCCTCTGGGGTGACGATTCATGCGGTTGTTGTGAAACCGTGAGAACCAGTTGGCGAGCAATGCCAGCTCGTCATCCCCCATGAACTCCAGCTGCTCCTCTGTGATAGAAAGAAGAGAAGAGAGTGCAAAGCCTCCAGAGGGGTTAGCAGAAGAGCCAGAAACCAAAGCCATTGATGGGCCAGAAGGATTTTCATAAGAAGCCCTCGCCATGGCGTCAATCTCACTAGACCTGAGCTTACTGAAGAGCTCGTCGCACGTGAGGGTCTCATAGTTAGGCGATTCGATGATTGCCTGAACCTTGGAATCCCACACCGATCGATCAAGAGTATGCAAAAGCTTCAAAGCTCTCTCATGATCATCGAAAGGCAACAGCTCCTTGTTAGCCCTCATCCTGTTGACAATCACCTGAAAGCGAGCGAATAAACTTTCTATGCTCTCGCCAGGCAGATGTCGAAAGTTCTCATACTCTCACTTGAATGACTCATAGAGACGGGTTTTGACTTGAGAGGTTCCCTCATGGAAACGCATGAGGGTAGCCCAAATCTCCCGAGCCGTAGCGAGGTGAGAAACGCGATCAAACTCGGACATGCTCAAACAAGAGAAAAGAGCATTATGGGCCCGGCTATTGGCATCGTGCTCATCGATCTGACGCTGAGTGACACGAGCAGCCAAGACCACGTAATCAGCAGAGTTGCAAATATCCCAGATGGAAGCACCAATACTCTGCAGATAG
The DNA here is from genome assembly GCA_009763385.1 of Coix lacryma-jobi var. lacryma-jobi. Classification (NCBI taxonomy): domain Eukaryota; kingdom Viridiplantae; phylum Streptophyta; class Magnoliopsida; order Poales; family Poaceae; genus Coix; species Coix lacryma-jobi. Next base: position 79,350,167 of record CM019828.1, on the reverse strand, counting down.
GCCGACATGCGTATCTTCCAATACGCATAGTTCGTCCCATCGAAAAACGGCAGTTTGCCCACGCCGCGATCCATGTCGCCTTTTGTGGATCTGAACCGGCTAAGGTGGAAGATCCTTAACCCGCTCCGATACCAATTGAAGGACCGAGAATGCAATATCTAGGCGACCAGAGGGGGGGTGAATGGGAGCTCAAAAACTTCTCTCGAAACTTTGGCCTTTTGTCCCCAAAATCAACCCCAAGAGCTTGATCGAAACCGTGATGCCCACGACCCTTGAAAGAGGGTGGATGATCCCTAGGATCACAGCGAGGCACCACAAACCAATAGCGATCCAAACGCCAAAAGCACCAGAGCTAGTTCGACCCTCAAAAAACCAAGTCTCAAACGTAGTCCCGAATACCTATGCTAACAAGTAGCAAAGATACCTAGAGAGGTTCCTTGATCAACTCTAGGGCCAAATGAGAATTCCGGAAACCAAGCGAAGAAGGCGGGAGAACAAACGCACTAAGAAGCAACACACAGCCGATTCGCGGACTGTCCGGCCCTGAGGTCCCGGACTGTCCGCCCCTACTGCGGACTGTCCGCAAGGGGATGGCGGACTGTCCGCCGATCAAAAGAGCAAAACAACAGTGTTGCTGAAACACCTCTGGACAGTCCCGTACTGTCCGCGGGTTGCAACGGCGGACTGTCCGCCAGTCAACCTGGACACCAACAGAAGGAACCCGCGGCCACTGATCTGGCCAAGTCCCCGACGCGCGGACTATCCGCGGGAGAAAACGGCGGACTGTCCGCGACCTCCTAGTGAGGGCGATTTCGGTCGCCCCTCACACAACTCTTCCCAAATCTGAATCAAAACTCAATCCCACGTTCCCAAACTTGGAGAGGATGATCACGAGGTAGTTAGGAGACTATCCCCAAGAAATCATCTGCTCAAATCGATTCAATCACCGGGAAATCGAAGGGGAGGAGTATGAACGAAAAAACGCCACGAAAACGAAATCAACCTGATCTACTTGTTCGTGAGGAGTTAGATGAATTCCTTCGGTGGAAATGATCTCCTCACTATAAACAACAAGTTGATTCAAATGGATTTCGCAAAGACGCAATAGAGAGGGAGATCGAGTGACGAAAAAAACACGGAGAAACGAAGAACACGAACAAAACGTGAATCAAATCATCGATCTGCAACCGTGTGGCTACCACACGCTACAACAGTGAGATTACAGTCTCACTTCCTCAAAATCTCCAGTACACAGAGGTATGATTCTCTGCGGATCTCAGTAGCTACAGCAAGGGATTGGGAGTGCAGAAAACCATAGAAGCAAAGAGCAAATGACTAAGATAAGATGGGAGGTGGGTGTCTCCCTCTACTTATCCTAATTCTAATTCCCACTCTACCCCTAACTAATTACAGAGCGAACCAGCTAAACCCTAGGGTTATTCTGGACCAACTCAAGGTAGGTGGTGATCCGACGGCCATGCCCGCACAACTGGTAGCATTGCCTCGACGCAACCTCACCGATTGCCGCCACGTGCCGCCACCGCTCTGCTTGTCCTTTTCCCGGACGTCGCACCCCCGGTTTTGTGGCCCAAACCGGGAAACCAGCCTTCACAGCCAACCCCCGGTTTTGAGGCCCAAACCGGGAAACCAGCCGACCATCGCCTGAGTTTTGTGGCCCAAACTCAGCAAACCCGCAGCACCCAGGTTTTGAGGTCCAAACCTGGAAACCGTCCTCAGCCCGAGTTTTGTAGCCCAAACTCGGAAACCATCAGCGCCCAGGTTTTGAGGCCCAAACCTGGAAACCGTCCACTTGGTGGTTTTTCTGTGGCTCAACCACCAAACCGAGCCATAGATGGGATGCACCGCCCGTGCACCCCGTCCACCGACATGTGTCCCCAAGTCCTCGACTCAGGCAACACCATGTCCGCAAGTCTTCACTCGTCGCTGTCCCAGGCTGTCAGCCAGCACAGCTGATCCTCGGGCCACCGGTCCCTCAGTCCAAGCCTCACGTCCGCCCTTCGCCACTCTCGGTCCATCGGCACGGCACGTCTCTACTTGACCTTCTCCTTGCCTTTGATCACTGTATCCGTGCTCGACACCTGCACAACACAAGCCAAAGAACATGCGCATTATCCCAGTTGACAATCACTCATCACTCAGAGACTCGGCATACACCCATGTATCCGCAGTAACCAAATGCTGGTGTGTTGTTATCCTGCTTGTGTGACAACTATGCCAAGTTTGTAATTCCATGTTTTCAGTTAGAAAACTCCCTTTTGGGTGAAACCAATTGGGTTAGTTTTGTTTTGAAATACTCCACCTAAAGAAACAATAAAACTTGTTGTTTGAGTTTGTTTTGTATGCAGTTTTGTTTGGGTTTGCCAAGTGCTTCCTAAACATGTAATTCTAGTTTTGTTATCTTTAACTTGCTTTAGCAAGAAAATATACTAAAACCTGTTGTGTAATTGCTTTTTCATGCTCTAATCATGTAATCTGGTTTCATGCTTGTTTTCTGGCAATCCTGAGAACTAGAGTTATACAAAAAAAATGTGAAACTAATTTTCATACCTCTCTAGTATCATGTTGCTGCAAGAAAAATATAAAACTTGTTGTTGCAACCTTAAATAGCATAAACTTGTTTAAGTTGTTATAAGCATGTTGGCTTACTAGAATTGTGTAGGCTGTTTTACTTGCTCAAATATGTTGAAATGCTTGTAATAGTCTACTAAATGCATGAGTGAGCTACCATAATCTTCCTAGAATTCTCTGGGAGTAGATTGAAACAACTCTATCTCACCTTGCTAAGCATGAGTGAGCTACCATAATGCTAGCCCCTCGCCCGATACTTTAGAAAAATGGCGCCGTCCCCCAACCTTTTCGGCGAGGGCGACGAAAGCGAGTGAAAGGCGTCGAATGCAAGCCCCTCGCCCGATACTTAAGAAAAACGGCGCCGTCCCCCAACCTTTTCGGCGAGGTCGACGAAAGCAAACGAAAGGCGTCGAATGCTAGCCCCTTCCCCGATACTTAAGAAAAACGGCGCCGTCCCCCAACCTTTTCGGCGAGGGCGACGAGAGCGAACGAAAGGCGTCGAATGCTAGCCCCTCGCCCGATACTTAAGAAAAACGGCGCCGTCCCCCAACCTTTTTGGCGAGGTTGGCGAAAGCGAACGAAAGGCGTCGAATGCTAGCCTTTCACCCGATACTTTACAAAAATGGTGCCGTCCCCGAACCTTTTCGGCGAGGTCGACGAAAGCGAGCGAAAGGCGTCGAATGCTAGCCTTTTGCCCGATACTTAAGAAAAATGGCATCGTCCCCCGAACCTTTTTGGCGAGGGCGACGAAAGCGAGTAGAACGAAAGCTAGCCCCTGGCTGGTTTTCGATTGATTAACTTTTTGTCGGTGATGCAAAACGTTGCCGCTAACCGTTATCGGCAAGGTACACCAGCTGTTTGTAGGTGTATTAGCAGATGTGCGCTGCTGGTAATTAAAGAGTGCTCCTTGATGGCATGCTTACGCGAACTTGACTTTTACCGCACGTCCTCACCCACTATGTCTACTGCTTGACTCATAGTCGGAACCACAGGTTTCGCTTTCGTCAAGTTTTATAAAACTTGACAGCTTTCTCTCTTTGAAGGACCGAGAATGCAATAGCAAGGCGACCAGAGGGGGGTTAATGGGAACTCAAAAATTTCTCTTGAAACTTCGTCCTTTGTCCCACAAATCAACCCCCAAAAGCTTCGATTGAAACCGTGAAGCCCACGACCCTTGGAAGAGGGTGGATGATCCCTAGGATCACAGCGAGGCACCACAAAGTGATAGCAAGCCAAACGCCAAAAGTACCGGCACAAATTCGACCCCTAAAAACCGAGTCCCGAACGTAGATTGAACGCTACGTCGGGAAATCCCCAAATACCGATGCTAACAAGTAGCAAAGATACTTAGAGAGGTTCCTAGGTGAACTAAAGGACCAATCGAGAAGTCTGAAAACAAAGCGAAGAAGCCGGGAGAGCAAACGCACTAAACCTCAAGCTTCAGCAGGATCCCGGACTGTCCGGCGTTCCTGTCCCGGACTGTCCGCGCCTACTGCGGACTGTCTGCAAGCCTGTGGCGGACTATCCGCTGGCCAAATGGACAAACAACAAGGTTGCTGAACCCTTCTGCTCGACTCCCGGACTGTCCGCGACCTGCAACTGTGGACTGTCCGCCGTTCAAACCGAAGCAATACAGTCGAAGAACACAGCCACTGATCCGGCTTGCCCCCGACGCGCGGACTGTCCGCCGGTGGAACCGCAGATTATCCGCGACCACCCAGTGAGGGCGATTTCGGTCGCCCTTCACACACAACCTCCCAAATCCGAATCAAATCACAATCCCTCGTTCCCAAACTTGGAGAAGATGATCACAGGGTAGTTAGGAGACTATCCCCAAGAAATCATCCGCTCAAAACAACTCAATCACCGGGAATCGAAGAAGAGGGAATATGAACCAAAAAAGCGCCACAAAAATGAAATCAACCCGATCTACTTGTTCGTGAGGAGTTAGATGAATTCCTTCGGTGGAAATGATCTCCTCACTATAAAGAACAAGTTGATTCAAACGGATTTCGAAAAGACGCAATAGAGAGAGAGATCGAGTGATAGGAAAATCGCGGAGAAACGAAGAACGCGAAGAACACGAACAAAAACGCGAATCAACACATCGATCTACAACCGTGTGGCTACCACACGCTACAAGAGTGAGATTACGGTCTCAAATCCTCAAAATCTCCAGTACACAGAGGTATGGTTCTCTGCAGATCTCAGTTGCTACAGAGGGGATTCGGAGAGCAGGAAAACCTAGAAGGCAAAGAGCAAATGACTGAGATAGGATGGGAGGTGGTTGTCTCCCTCTACTTATCCTAATTCTAGTTCCTACTCTACCCCTAACTAATTACAGAGCGAACCAGCTAAACCCTAAAGCTATCCTGGACCAACTCGGAGATGAAGGTGATCCGACGGCCACGCCCGCACAACTGGTAGCGTTGCCTCGACGCAACCTCACCGATTGCCGCCACGTGCCGCCACCGCTCTGCTTGTCCTTTTCCCGGACTCCCCCTGGTTTTGTGGCCCAAACCGGGAAACCAGCCTTCATGACCAACCCCCGGTTTTGAGGCCCAAACCGGGAAACCAGCCGTCCATCGCCTGAGTTTTGTGGCCCAAACTCAGAAACCCGCAGCACCCAGGTTTTGAGGCCCAAACCTAGAAACTGTCCTCAGCCCGAGTTTTGTGGCCCAAACTCGGAAACCATCAGCGCCCAGGTTTTGAGGCCTAAACCTAGAAACCGTCCACTCGGTAGTTTTTCTGTGGCTCAACCACCAAACCGAGCCGTAGAGGGGATGCACCGCCCGTGCACCCCGTCCACCCGCAAGTCTTCGCTCATCGCTGTCCCCGGCTGTCAGCCACCACAGCTGATCCTCAGGCCACCGGTCCCTCAGTCCAAGCCTCACGTCCGCCCTTCGCCACTCTCGGTCCATCGGCACGGCACATCTCTACTTGACCTTCACCTTGCCTTTGATCACTGTATCCGTGCTTGACACCTGCACAACACAAGCCAAAGAACATGCGCATTATCCCAGTTGACAATCACTCATCACTCGAGACTCAGTGGAAATGATCTCCTCACTATAAAGAATAAGTTGATTCAAACGGATTTTGCAAAGAAGCAATAGAGAGGGAGATCGAGTGACGGGAAAAACACGGAGAAACGAAGAACATGAAGAACACGAACAAAACGTGAATCAAATCATCGATCTGCAACCGTGTGGCTACCACACGCTACAACAGTGAGATTACGGTCTCACTTCCTCGAAATCTCCAGTACATAGAGGTATGATTCTCTGCGGATCTCAGTAGCTACAGCAGGGGATTGGGAGTGCAGAAAACACTAGAAGCAAAGAGCAAATGACTGAGATAAGATGGAAGGTGGGTGTCTCCCTCTACTTATCCTAATTCTAATTCCCACTCTACCCCTAACTAATTACAGAGCGAACCCGCACAACTGGTAGCGTTGCCTCGACGCAACCTCACCGATTGCCGCCACGTGCCGCCACCGCTCTGCTTGTCCTTTTCCCGGACGTCGCACCCCCGGTTTTGTGGCCCAAACAGGGAAACCAGCCTTCACAGCCAACCCCCGGTTTTGAGGCCCAAACCGGGAAACCAGCCGACCATCACCTGAGTTTTGTGGCACAAACTCAGCAAACCCGCAGCACCCAGGTTTTGAGGTCCAAACCTGGAAACCGTCCTCAACCCGAGTTTTGTGGCCAAACTCGGAAACCATCAGCGCCCAGGTTTTGAGGCCCAAACCTGGAAACCGTCCACTTGGTGGTTTTTCTGTGGCTCAACCACCAAACCGAGCCGTAGATGAGATGCACCGCCCGTGCACCCCGTCCACCGACATTTGTCCCCAAGTCCTCGACTCAGGCAACACCATGTCTGCAAGTCTTCGCTCGTCGCTATCCCAGGCTGTCAGCCACCACAGCTGATCCTCGGGCCACCGCTCCCTCAGTCCAAGCCTCACGTCCGCCCTTCGCCACTCTCGGTCCATCGGCACGGCACGTCTCTACTTGACCTTCACCTTGCCTTTGATCACTGTATCCGTGCTCGACACCTGCACAACACAAGCCAAAGAACATGCGCATTATCCCAGTTGACAATCACTCATCACTCGAGACTCAGCATACACCCATGTATCCGCAATCTCCCCCTTGATGAGTGCATTGTCAACTACCAACACAAATCATAATGGAATACAGGAAGGAAGGAAGAAGAAGAGAGAACTCGGCCAAATGACCCAAAAGCGTAACAAAGCCGAGGAAGGTCAAGTGGAAAGAGCAAGAGAACTTGGTCCCCAAAGATATGGGCAACGGCTCGACGCAACCAAGCAAAGCAAAGCTAGCCCTCAAGGAGAGGTAGAACAGGCTCAACACCACTAGCGAGAAAGCTCGACACCAATTGAAATACCAGTTGAAATTCAAGCAGAATAGAGCTAGACCTCAAGAAGAGGCAGAACGGGCTCAACACCGCTAGCGAGAAAGCTCAATACCAACTGAAAAGCATAGAAGCAAAGTCACTAGTCCCTCAAGAAAGAGGCAAAGGCTCAACACAACTAGCTACCAAAAATGCTCCAACCCAATTAGAGACTTCAGAAAAGCTCCGAATCAATTGGAAATCCAAAATCCAAAAAATCCGAGCCAGCTCAAGCTCCCCCTCCAATAGTGCACACAACCAGGAAATCTCCCCCTTAGTTGATCTTATGATTTGAGAGAATTTCTCCCCCTTAGTTGAAAATGCACTATCCAGTAACTCCCCTCCAAATGCATATGAGTTAAAATGCAAGTTAGCAGCTTCAGGAATATAGTCGATAGAATATGAAGATGCTAGATAAAATGCTGATCCGATGACTCATAAAATGCACAGAATGCTAGCAAAGGCTCAAACTGTTCACCAAATACGAAAGCTGAATATTGGAGCAAAATGAGCAGTTTTCAGCCAAAAAGGTATTCACCATCAAAAATAGCACTAAGCATGGATGGACAGAAAGTCAAACAAGTGCTAAACATGTATACAAGGTGAACTACCCCTAGCAACGTTCAATCATCATGCTATAGAATGAAACATAGACTTGTGTATTCAAATTTTATCGGAGTTGCAGCGGTTAAATTACACAAGTTCAAATTTCAGCATGTGATTGCAAGAGGTTGAAAACTTGTCATTGTCTAACTTTTCAACTGTGCGAAGCCTATGCAAAAGCAATCAGAAGCTTAAAGAAACAGTTTCGGTCATACACTACACAGCTCAAGTTTAACTCAAAGTGCAATGAGAAACAGTCTCGATACTGTGATGTGCTGACAAGCAATCCCATCTCGATCTTTCCAATTCACTTAACTTGGTTCAAATTTAAAACAGAATATGAACATACCAAGCAAGTGAATGACTCAGAACTAGAGACATAGCAACCTAGCATATATGAAAAGCACGAGTGAACACATCCTACACATGCTAGTTGCATATCTCAATGGTGAACAGTTTACAAAATAGCTCAGCTCACAACATATATCAGTGATCAGAAAGAGCATACTCTACAGCATCATCATAAAGCATCGGAGCATACACTATACAGAGCATAGTCACATTCTAAAGATTATATACATGAAGCGCTGAATGTAAATATGCAAGATGAAATTCAAAGACTAACTCATCAGAAACGAAAACAAAATGGAGGAAAAAGAGTTAGTCTATGACACATGAACCAAAATGTTTCCCCCATCTAAAAGGGGAAACACACACCAAGCTCACCTCTCAACCTAGCAAAAGTTGATTGATCCAAAGGCTTGGTGAAAATATCAGCCAACTGATGATGAGTATCGACATGGCGAAGGTCAATATCACCCTTCTCATAGTGGTCTCGCAGAAAGTGAAAACACACATCAATGTGTTTCGTCTTAGAGTGCAGCACGGGGTTCTTAGCAACACTAATAGCACTCGTGCTGTCACATAGCAAAGGAACACAAGAAAAGCACAGACCAAAATCACGCAAAGTGGCCATCATCCAAAGCAATTGGGAACAGCAGCTAACCAAAGCAACATACTCAGCCTCCGTGGTAGACTGGGCGACACTAGACTGCTTGCGAGAAGACCACGATACAAGAGAAGAAGCAATAAACTGACAAGTCCCAGAAGTGGACTTGCGCTCAAGTCGGCAACCAGCAAAATCGGCATCAGAATAACCGCAAAGGGAGAGGGTGGAGGAAGCAGAATACCAAATCCCAAACTCAGGAGTGAAGCATAAGTACCTCATAATGCGCTTGACCGCCTGACGGTGAGAGGTGCGCGGCGACGACTGAAATCGCGCGCAAAGACACACCGCAAACTGGATCTCCAGGCGTGTCGCCGTCAGGTACAGCAGCGACCCGATCATACTCTGATACTCCTTCTGGTCCACTTCTTCTCCATCCTTGTCCACATCCAGGGCCGTCGTGGTCGACATGGGTGTTGGAAGAGGCTTGGCCTCACCCATATCGAATTTCTTCAGGATATCCTTGGTATACTAACCCTGGTGCACAAACGTTCCCTCTCGAGATTGCTTGATTTGCAACCCAAGGAAAAACGTCCACTCGCCCATCATGCTCATCTCAAACTCCCTGCTCCTAGTTTATGCAAACTTGGCAACCAAAGCATGAGAAGAACCACCGAAAATGATATCATCCACGTAAATCTGGACCAAGAGAGTATCATTGCCTTGCTTGAGGAGAAGGAGCGTTTTATCCACACATCCCATTTTAAAACCCTTAGCAAGCAAAAAGGTTTTCAACCTATCATACCAGGCTCTAGGGGCTTGTTTCAAGCCATACAAAGCTTTGTGGAGTTTGAAAACATGGTTTGGAAACTTGGGGTTTTCGAAACCGGGGCGTTGTTTCACATACACCTCCTCTTCTATGTAGCCGTTTAGGAAGGCACTCTTGACATCCATTTGAAAAAGTTTAAACCCTTTGGATGCAGCAAAAGCCAAGAGTATCCTAATTGCCTCCAAACGAGCTACAGGAGCAAAAGTCTCCTCATAGTCTATCCCCTCCTTCTGACTGTACCCCTGGGCTACGAGTCTGTCCTTGTTTCTCACAACATGGCCATCTTCTCCCTGTTTGTTTTTGAAAACTCATTTGGTCCCAATAGGATGACACTCAGGAGGAAGAGGAACAAGAACCCAAACCCGATTTCTCTCAAAATTTTCTAACTCCTCATGCATGGCATTGACCCAATCCGGATCCGTCAAAGCGTGTCCAACATCTCGGGGTTCAAAATCAGCAACAAATGCAGAATGAGCAAAGTGAGAGATTTGTTGTGACCTTGACCGAGTGACACGTTCGCCGATGCTGCCAATCAACTATTAAGGCGGGTGTTGGCGCTGAATGTGTCGTGGTGCCTCCCAAGCTGAAGAGACCTCCCCCTCAACAGCAGCTGGTGCCTCCTCGGGTACAAAAGGTACCGCTCGAGGTGGCGGATCCCACGGCCCCCAAGTAGTCGAAGAAGAAGGGTCGGGGCCGTAAGTGGTAGTAGAGGCCGCTCTTTGCGGCACAGCAGGTGGAGGTGGTGCTGGGTCATCCATCTCGTCAGCACCCTCGTCCTCATCATCAAAAAGAGGCTCGCCAACCTCATGATTACCTGCACGCTCAAAATGAGAAGAAGGACAAACCATGGTCTCGTCGAAGGTGACATCGGATGTCTCCATGACTCGGTTAGTATCAAGGTTAAGTACACGATATGCATGAGTATGAGTGCCATAACCCAAAAATACACTGTCAAAAGAACGAGACTCAAACTTGTCCAGGTTGCCTTTCTTGAGTATAAAACAGTGGCAACCGAAAACTCTAAAATAACTCACTTTGGGTTGTTTCCCAAAACGCAACTGTTGACACTGGTTATCTACCATAATTAAGGGACAAATAAATATGAAAAAGGCAAGAATTTGATCACCAACAAAGGTTTAGGATTTCAACTGATAATATTCCATGAGTTTTGGTGAACTATGATTCTGCAGGGACTAAACCAGGAAACAACCCTCGATTTCTTCCCCTAGAAGGAAACCGACGGGAGATAACGCATTCGCCAAGTCAGGAACCTTCCGGAAGACTCCAGAGAACACATAGAGACACCACGAGGAAGGGCACCTCGATCCACTTCTAGGTGGGACCGACCGGTCCCCTGGACCCACCGGTCGGTCTCCCCCTGACGCCGCTGGCTTCCGTCTTCTGCAAGCTACCTCCACCGACCTCTAGGATGCATCTCGGTTGTACCTTAGGTCGGTTTGATCCAAGGGCCACGGTTCATCGCCCAGGGCTATATAAACAACCCCTGACCCCCCCTCTCCATCATCAGCATCAAATCAGGGTTTGATTATTAGACATCATCAATCAGAGCATCAAAAGGAGATCAATCAGAAGCCCTAGAACTACATCCACCTAGATTAGTAGATAGAATAGGATTAGAGGAGACAAGCTTCGCTTGGATTCCTGATCTAGTCACGAGAAGGCTCGGTAAACCCAAGATCTTCTCTCTTGTATTAACATTATGGATCTATTTCATAATTGCTCTTCTAGTTCATCATTGTTCTTCATTGTTTATGTTCTAGTTCATCGTCTAGTTCATGTTCATCGTCTAGTTCATCTTCTAGTTCTTAATCTTGTCCTAGTTCATGTTCTAGTTCGTACTTTAGTTCTTCTCGATGATCTAATTCACCTTATTGTTCATATTCGTGTTCTAGTTAGCAATACATTTGATATGATTAAGACATCAACTACTATATTCTTAATTATAATGCTTATAGTCTGCTTTGATTATATATTTGGCATAGATAGTTCATCTTTATGTTTATACTCATGTTCGTATAGCGCTCATCTTAAAGTACAACGGGTGGGTGATAGATGTTGTGTAGGCATGGTGCCTATACAATATTTATCTGCGAATGTGTCCTATGTTCTGGATAGAGTGGTAGATCGCAGGTGTGACAGACCTGTTGAGTCCTTTATATTCCACCTCCCGAATATAGTGTTCAGTATGGCTCAGTTAACTCATGGTTTAGGCGTTACTCTGTTTGACACCTTTACTATGGAGTTGCCTCTTGATTATAAATATGATGTGACCTAGCCAATGATTGCCAAATATAATTGCACTAATCAATGTATGCTATGACTTGTAATTAGAATAACTTAGGAATGTTTCTTATTAATACATGTTCTAATTATCACTTGCTAGGTAGTACTGTTCTAGGATTATCCTTGATTGATCTGATCTCTGTTATCATTTATCAATTATTAATTATCATTATCATTTACTCTGTAACCTGATCCTTGTCTGAAGTAATTAGTGTGTTATCAGTCTTATTATAAGTGTGTGCCATATTAAATGTTGTTAGGTCCTCTTTAGTATAATGCCATCATACATTGAATTGATTAGTCTCTAGGCTAAATATAAATAACGATACCTGAGACTAGCTTGGGTGAAATGCTTCTACAACGGGTATATTTATCTGTGCGCTTGCGCGTAAATATTTATCTTTAATCCAGTGCCCTGATATAATTATATTGCTAGCTTCATGTTGGGGATGAGAACTTGACGTTAAGTGAAGTTAGTAGTGTCCCGTACACTCTTTAGTGCCTTCACTAGTTTATTATTTTATGTTGCTCATTCTTAGAGTGATTCCATTAAGGAGTGTAGTATTTCTGGCGCCGTTGCCGGGGATAGATTAAAACTCTGTTCTTAGTAGCGACGTTAAGAAACACCAACAAGCATTTCTGGCGCCGTTGCCGGGGAACCACATCAATTCAATTAGGGATGGTACCTAGGGTTTATCATTAAATCTTTATGAACACTAATAGGACATTGCATTAGCAGCATTTTAAAACGGTAGCTAGAACATATCATTTTACTTACACACATGTGATAATGCACTGATTATTTACTTTTACTCAAACAGGCTTACCCTGGCTTTGTTTATCTTTTTATCTTATGCAGGGTGTGATGTATGACTGGTTTCCAACTTCCGAAAAACTACATTGAGGATTCCGAAGCTTTACTAAGGAAAACAAGACGCAAACTTAAGAGACCCTCAACACCACTTCTAGAAGTTAGCCAGATAAGAAGAAGCTTAACACCAGTGTTGGACACCATGGCCGACAAGACACTCCGCGAGTTCTCTGCACCAACCACTGCCAACATCAGGACTGGACCAACAGTCAATGTGGGAGACAACAGATTTGAACTCAAGCCAGCTTTGATCAACATGGTGCAAGATAATCAGTTTTGCGGAAAGGCACATGAAGACGCAAGCGCTAATCTCCAACACTTTCTGGAGATTTGTAGCACTTTCACCATCATGGGAGTCGAAAGAGATGCCATTCTACTTCGCTTGTTCCCATTCTCACTCTTGGGAAAAGCAAAACAATGGTTCTACGCCAACAAAGAAAAAACACCTCATGGGCGATCTGTTCAACTGCCTTCCTAGCAAAGTTCTTTCCAGTGGGCAAGACGAATGCCCTCCGTGCCAAGATTTCAACTTTCCAGCAACAACACGACGAATAAATCCCAGAGGCTTGGGAACGTTTTCAAGATTACATATCAGAATACCCTCAGCATGGGATGGAGAATTGGCTACTTATGTAGACCTTCTACCACAGGCTCACTTCGAGTACCCGTGAGAATGTGGATGCCGCTGCTGGAGGATCATTCTTATCACTCACAATCAACAATGCAACTACACTCATAGAGAAGATGGCCTCTAACCAAGGATGGAACGAGGAATGTTCTCAACCACGCAAGAGGGGAGGAATACATCAACTAAAGGAAGTAGACATGTTGTCTGCCAAACTTGACCTACTCATGAAGAAGTTCGATGAACACACTCCCAAGAAGGAAGACGTCAAGCAAATCTACGAATCTCGCATGACATGTGAAGAGTGTGGAGGCACTGGTCATTTAGGGAGCAACTGCCCTGAGATTCAAGAGGATGCAAAGTACATCAACAACAACACCAACTATCGTCCTCAACAAACTCAAGGATGGAACCAGCAATCAAGGCCTAATTACTCAGGTAACTACTCAGGTAATTACCAAGGTAATACATTTAACCAACCACCTTTGAGAGAGATGATATCTAATCAAAACAAAATTATTGATAATATGTCTAAGAAGATAGCTTCCAATGATAAACTGCTTGAAAATATTAATACTAGAATGGATAGGTTTACTTCTGCCATAAAGAATCAACATAGCTTTAATAAGATGATAGAATCTCAATTATCTCAGTTAGCCGCTTCAGTCCCTATGGCTGAAAAAGGTAAGATTCCAGGAAGTCCGAAAGAGCTAGAGACTGCAAATCTTGTAGACATCTTTGATGCAGGACACCTCATACTTAGACCTTCGAAGGAATGGATGGATGACTCCATTGCCCCGAAGAAAGGAGATCCAGGAAGACCTGTGATTCCAATTCATATTGGACCTCACAGTTTTGAAGAAGCAGTCTGCGACCTTGGAGCAAGCGTCAACATTATGCCAAGGGTAATATACGAACAAATACATGGTGCACCTCTATTATATACATGTATGTGTTTGCAGCTTGTAGATCAGACACTGTGCTACCCATTGGGAATCCTAGAAGATATCTGTATACGAGTGGGACGCTCGTATGTGTGTGCAGACTTTATGATTGTTGAAACAGGTGGAGACAAGAGAGCACCCATCATTCTTGGACGCCCGTTCCTAAGCTCAACAAAAGCCATCATCTACGCGGACAGCGCCAAGATCTGTTTCACAATCACAGGCAACAAAGAAAGATTCAGTTTCAAGAGACGTTCACTCACTACCAAAGTCCACCCTCAGATGCCCTATGAAGACACAAACACTATATCATCAAAGAAGAAGACTAGGAACAGAAGAATGAAGAACAAGGCTACACAACCGCATCAAGACAAAGTATGGATTGTCAACTCTGTCCAAACAGAATATGACCACCTTCTTCCATCACCATACCTCGCCAAGAGAGATGACCCAGGCGTACCCACCATCGATTGCAAGATCGAGGGAAGTACATTTCACAAGACGTTCTGCGACATCGGCTCAAGTGTCAACATAATGTCTAAGGTAACATATGAGCACTTATATAGACCTATGTATCAAACATATGTGCAGCTGAAGCTGGCGGACCAAACTTATCGATTTCCGGAGGGAATAGTAAAGGACGTGATGATCCAAACTAAAGACCACTATGTTCCCACCGACTTCATAGTACTAGACATGGGAAGAGAAGATGATATTCACATCATCCTAGGAAGACCCTTCCTCAACACCACTGGCGCCATCATCTACATGAGATCTGGAGAGATCCACTTCCAGTTCTTCAGAGAGAAGGTACGCTGTTACTTCAATAGTTATGCCACTAATGTACAGGGAAAGAAGAATCACTCAAAAAGGAGGCGCCGCACATCCCAACGTAACAAGAATCAACAAATCAAGGATGGATGGGCTGACTATGAAGGAGAAGTTACCAGGAGTGAAGATGTCCCATTAAAGGAAATAAAGGATGAAGAAGTAAAGGAGACGAGTCCACCAGTCAGGCAAGTATGGAAAAAGAAAGTGAGTTCTACTGACGTGCAATCATCGAGGTCCTCCTCAGGAACTGCTGATGCGCCCAAGGAAGAATAAAGAGCATACAAGGAGTCTTGTTCGATAGACTATAAACGTCGAATCCTCGCCGAAAGGTAACTCAGTAGTTATCCATAATCATTAGCATTAAATTCATCATTACATAATTAGTAGATTTAGCATGACCATTTTACTATTAGTATCATATTTACTTCCTAGCAATTATATTTGCATTAGAAAACAGAATAAAAATATGGAAACTCTAAGCCCCATGAGAGTAGTATACTTTCTGTGGAGGCATAAAAAATAAAAACTATACATTTGCATATTTACTTCTGCATTACATACATCTATAAAAACAAAAATCTAAAAAAGAGATACTATGTAACTCTGCTAAAACTCTGCTTAGTGGAAAGGAAGAACATAAATAATCTTAAGAGCTTTAAGACAACTAGACAAATGGAGGAATATTTATTACTAACGCTTAATCAAGTTCCACAAGTTGTGTTGTCTATCGTTGAGTTCAGCAGAAAGAGAAGAAGAGAAGCATTCAAATCACTAACGGTCTACTCAACTTCTAGAAAAAGACCTCGTCAAGATCCAGCTTGGGGGAGAGCACCCTCAGTTATCACGATAAGTATCACAGTTTTTTATCTATTACTAGTAGTTCAGTTTAGTTACATCAGGTCAATAAATTTAGAAACCCCTAAAAAGATGAATAACTATTACAAAACCAAATAAAGATATTATATAATGAATAAATGTCTAGGTGGATATAAATTTAATTTTGCTCATGATGAAAATGATGAACAATTGTTCTGCCATAATTCCTTTTAAGTACCTAGTGTTTAAACTTAAATTTTCTTGAGTTTTAGACAAAGTTGTTCTGAATAAACTCTGAACCTAAAACCTGTGGATTGCAAATGCTCGATCTAAAGTCTAGATAATTGTGAGATATGATATAAAAAGGTTTGAGCTGTTGTTTATCTAATTCCTAGAGATACTAGAGTTCTGGAGATTTACACTTTGAAAAGATTAAACATGATGAGATCCTGTATGACATAACATGAGTTCCTACCCAGAGCCATTAATATGATCTTAAGATAAGGCTACTTGCTTTGTTCTAAGTTTTTAGTTATGGTTGAGAAATTTATCATGCTCTAGAGATCAAGAATGTTTTATTAAAAGATTCACTCTTCCGAAGTAGTATTGTGTTAGAGGCATGGGCTATGCAAAAGTATAAAAGGAGGAAATAAAAAGGGACAAGTGTCCGACTACCTCAAAGAAAGAAAGAAAAAGAGTTGTGATAAAAGTATGAGAAAAAAATGATAGCCCATGGTCCCTCTAATTACAATATGCCAGCAAGAGATGACAAATTTCAAATGTTCTAAGGTCTTGATCTATGAGTATGACATCTTTCTTCCTAAACTTTGAACTTTGACTTGGTAAGATATGCTTTTCACTTCTTAAAGCTCTAGATATATATTCATAGAAGGAAGGAAAATGAATCAGTGAGGAATCATAAAATATAAAAGAGCGATTTGAGAGTTTCATACAGTGGAATCTCTGATCTTTATTTTCGAAAATATATAAAAACTCCAGAATGAAGGTTGATCAAAGAGTTAGAGATACAGTGCTTAACTTGATTGTTCTATCTCTCAATTGTTTAAAGACCCAGGTGAAGGCAAAAATGTGGCGGAACCGTCCTGATTATAAGAACTCAAGTACCGTCTTAGTCAAATTCGTCTGACATCGACCCGCACTTGAATCCATATAACCCCGGTAGTCCGGAAATCTCGAAGGATTTCAAACATCGTACAACAAACAGGATCGCATCGTTCAAGTATTACATTCGCAAGGAGATATCACAGTTAAACGAAACTGAATTTAAACATCAGAGTGCGAAAATAAAGAGTTATTACAATACTGAGTTTCGAAGTGCGGAAGCTTTAAATGAGTTTTGAAACACGACCACCACACATGTGGTCCAAATATAACATTGTTTGATAACTTAACCCAACACAACTCACTCCTCCTTTTTCAGATAGTGTGCCACTAGGAGTCTCAGTCCGGCAAAAGAGAAGGGGAAGCTTCTGGACGACCCTGCCCTGGGCCTACTCCTCATCACCCTCCACCGGGTAGAGGCAGTGCTTACAATAGACATAATACACCTGTCCATCTGCAACAAACAGGATAAACCCTTAGTACGAGAATGTACTCAGCTAGACTTACCCGTCCAACTGAAAATAAAGACACCAAGAGTATGCAAGGCTTTCTGGTGGAGCTGGGATCTTTAGTTGCGAAAAGCTCAAAATTAAGAGAAGGATTATTTAATGATATTGATGAGTTGTCAGTTTTGGTCCTACTTCTTAGTCTAGGTTTTGCACCTGAACTATTCCAAACACTTGAGTCTAATCAATAAATAATATAACCATATCCAGTTGACTTTAACCACATTTTAGTTGAACCTTAAACATCACATGGAGTTGTATCGTGGTGAAGCTCGCCATAGTTTCCCACTAACTGGGGGAGATGGCGACTCGAATCGAATTCCAAACCAGCTGGTGAAAGACCTTTAATACCAACCCACACTTTCCCCGTCGGGTCCATGCATTGGGTAACCGCTTGATGCTTGTTCGTGGTGGTAATCGTCGCGGCTCACAGCACGGACCACCCAATTGGAACTATACGATGGCCATTCCGCGGCAGATCATGTTTCCATACTAGAGGGTGCGACATGGGTTGAGACCGGCCCGAACAGCGTCTAACCGGCTTTGGGATCGATGATTACAGCACCGACATATCCCTAAGTAAAAGGGCGCGTTCAAAAATGAACGAGGGCCGACATCGATACAAACCTATACGATCCAACGGACGGACTGCCCCAAGTTTCCAAACTTGTACCTTGCCTTCCAGTTGACCGTATTTCATTACTACTCAGGTTCTTTTCCATGATAGCAAATATAGCCAACCGTGATCCGGTAACTACCCATTAGGGGTATTACGGGAATATCCTTAACTACTACTTTTATTAAGCAGGCTAAACAATTCTACATACAATTGAATAACAGGATAACAAGGCAGATGTAAGTCATAATCAAGGAAGGATAATGCATCAAGTAGGATTCAAACAACTCCTATACCTAATGCAGCACAATATAGAAGTACTCAAGTAATTTTAATTGTAAAACTGGGAGACTTAGAATGCTCCGGGGCTTGCCTTGGGAAAAGACTGAGACCTCGTGAGCGGGGCACTCAGGCAGGTTAGCTTTCGGCATGGGGTCGGCTTCCTCGGTCCTGGGCAGCTCTGGTGTCTCCTGCTCGTCGTTTGCTTCCGGCTCCTGGTCGGTCTCCGGGACTGTCGATCCTATTGCATGCGGTGAATAATAATTAAATAAACAATGCGAGGTGCGAGATGTGGTGGTATGAATGCAAATATTTCTTGCAAACCAACAAAGCCAACTTGTTGAACCACTTTTGACATTGAGGAAAAACACTTAATTACCACATAAAAGAAACTATTAATTTAACCATTTTTCATTTATTAATTCAAAAAAAACTCAGGTTTGAACTGCAAGTACATTTTTCTAAACTCAGAAAAATCCATAAAAATTTCAGAAGGCAACTAACATCAACTGAACTTCACTGAACAATTTTCAGCAAGAAATAAAATACAAAACTGCACGTACAAAAAGATGAAATAAAATACTCAAAAGGTGCTTTGAACTAACTTCCCAAATGAAAAGTGTCAAACAGCAGGTTTCATATTTTTTCTAGCTTCACCTATTCATAAACACTCTACTGTAGAAAATTTACTGTCAAAGCATAAACACATAAACCTACACAAAATAAACAATTTTACTCTAGATTAAACCATTTGAACTACAACCCTGCTGGAAAAGGGTGTTGTACTCATTTTCATATTTTTTCTAGATTCTATTCTACATTTCATATTTATCAAGAAAGTTCCATAAACAGAAACATTATATTCTTCTCTACATGAATTTTCTAAGAAAAACATAGAAAAACACATTTATACAGCAACTTCACATTTTTCCATATAACAACCTATGTTTAACATTTTTTCTAACTGCAACATCACATACAGAGACTGCACAATTTTTCCCATGTTTTATTTTTACATATAAAACACCTTAACACTTATTCCCAAAAATAGCTAAAAAGAACTTTAAACCCTAACAGATACTTTTTCTACAGAAACAGTGCCTCATACATTTTTCACAGGTACATACCATGACAAGAAACCTACACAAATTTTGCCATGAATTAACTCAACCAGAATACATATAAATCCATTTATCTCAACATAAGTACATAAACTGAATTAAATAAAAACAGTACTATAAACTCTCACCAAAAATACTTTCATATTTTTTCATGATGGATCTACTCATGAACAAGCTAATAAAACTAAAAACACTTCATTTGGACTTTTAAATCGTGCTACACAAAAATCACAAGCTTTTCTGGGAAAATAAACAAAAAGGAAAAACATTTGAATCTTCCCGGCCTGGCTTCGTGGACTTGGTCCATGGACCACGGGGTGGCTGACACATGGGACCCGCTAGTCAACAGGACCCACTGGTCAGAGAGAGCAAGGCAGGGGAAGGAGTTGACCGTGCGATTCTCGCCGGCGGTGAGGTCGCCGGCGGCGCGACCAGGCTCAACGTGTTCCCCTTGACGAGGCGGACCGGCTGGTGGTGACGGTTGGGCTAGTGCATGGCTGTAGCTCGCCGGTGGCGAGCAATGGCGGACGGTGGCGGCGAAAGTGCTCGGCCGTGCCGTTGCCGGCGGTCGCCGGCCAAATTGGCGGGTGTGTTGTGCTTTGTGAACCCTAGGGAGCTAAGTGAGGGGGTTGGATAGGCTCGGATGGCTCCAGAGGAGCTTGGCCGCGTGAGAGGGCCGCGGCGGCGCCCATGGCGCTCGGCCGGGTGAGAGAGAGAGGGGGAGAGCGGTAGCGACCTAGAAGGGGGGTGTTCTCACCTTGCCTTCGCTCGGTGAGGTTCGCTGACGAAGGATGGGGACGGTGGAGCTTGGGTCGGGGAGGAACGATGACGCGGGCTCCGCGATGGAGAACGGTGGCCGACGGGGGCACGGCGTGTTCTGGCGTCGGGGCTGGTCGACTGGTGGTGGGAGCGTGCGCACCGCGTGTGCGACGATGAGGCGGAGCAGCGTGCGGAGGGAATCGGAGGGAGGTGTTTGGACGTGGCCGGAACGGCGAGGGAGGCTTGCGGTGGCGGATGGTGGCGAGCAGTGCGCTCGGCTCGGGCTCGTGCGGTGCAAGGGAGAGAGCGAGAGGGAGAGCGAACGAACTGGCGAATGAGGGAGAGGAGGAGTGCGGTGCGCGGCATTTTGCCCTCGGGCTCGGTCGGTCATGTCGAGGCCCCGGCGGTGCGGTGAGCGAGGCGGCAGGCGGTGGCGTGCACGCGGCGAGCGGGCGAGCAGCGCGGCAGACGAGGCACGCGCGGAGAGGGCAAGCAAGATCACTTGCGTGCGCGGGCGAGAGAGAATCGCGCAGCGAGAGGCGGGAGTGGATTTTGCGCAGGATTCGGCGGCCACGCGGCGGTCGGGGCCGGCGTACGGCGCGGCCATGTCGGCCTGACGCGGCGCGCAGGCGGGGGCGAGCGGCGCGCGCATGATGGGCGAGCTGACGTTTTTCCTCGGATTGCAAATTAAGCAATCTCGAGAGGGAACGTTCGTGCACCAGGGTAAGTATACCAAGGACATCTTGAAGAAATTCGATATGGGTGAGGCCAAGCCTCTTCCAACACCCATGTCGACCACGACGGCCCTGGATGCGAATGTGGATGGAGAAGCTGCGGACCAGAAGGAGTACCGGAGTATGATCGGGTCGCTGCTGTAGCTGACGGCGACACACCCGGACATTCAGTTCGCGGTGTGTCTTTGCGCGCGATTTCAGTCGTCGCCGCGCACCTCGCACCGTCAGGCGGTCAAGCGCATTATGAGGTACTTATCCTTCACTCCAGAATTTGGGATTTGGTATTCTGCTTCCTCCAACCTCTCCCTTTGCGGTTATTCCGATACCGATTTTGCTGGATGTCGCATTGATCGCAAGTCCACTTCTGGGACTTGCTAGTTTATTAGTTCTTCTCTTGTTTCGTGGTCTTCTCGCAAGCAGTCTAGTGTCGCCTAGTCTACCACGGAGGCTGAGTATGTTGCTGCGGCTAGCTGCTGTTCCCAGTTACTCTGGATGATGGCCACTTTGCGTGATTTTGGTCTGAGCTTTTCCCGTGTTCCTTTGCTTTGTGACAGCACGAGTGCGATTAGCGTTGCTAAGAACCCCGTGCTGTTGAAAGTCCTTGTTTGGTTTTGGGTAATTGATGTCACCTAGTGTACTAACCATGTCATGAAGTGCTTATGAGCTAGGTTGGTACACACCATATGTGGAAGCTAAATGACGATCATGATATTGGTGGTGATGGCCAAAAGATAGATCAAGTGCCTCACATTTGGAAGACGAAGAAGAGAAAAGCAAAATCCTATGGAGATCAAGGCAAAGGTATAAATAGGAATTTTGTTTTGGCACTCAAGACACCATAGAGGGTGTGAGTGCGTTTAGGATAGATAGCCGTACTATTAAGAGGGGAATATCTCAGTGACCGCGGTTATCAAGTGCCACTAGGTGAATTCATACATGCATATGCATTAGGACCTAGTGTGCTAACTCGAATCCTTTGAAAATGATTGTGAAAATGCTAACACACTTGCACAAGATGATAAACACTTGGTGGTGTTAGCACATTTGCAAAGGAGAAGTTGTTGAAATAGTTTTGGATCAACTCAGAGATGAAAATGGGTTTTTCTGTGTGAAGCCGGTGGTACCGACCAGGAGGGGTCGGTGGTACCGCCCAAGGAGGCAGCGTGCAGACCTCTCTGTGATGGGGCGTTTTTGGCCTAGCGGTGGTACCGCCATTACCTCGGTAGTACCGCGCCCGGTACTACCGACCAAGGTCGGTGGTTGGCGAGTTTTTTGCTGAGCTCTCTGTTGTTTTTGAAAAATGGCTTGCCGGTAGTACCGCCATTACCTCGGTACTACCGCCCACGGTGGTACCGACGCAAGGCGGTAGTGACTGGTTTTTCGCAGAGCTCTCTGGTCGCGGCGCCTTTTGGCCTGGCGGTAGTACCGCCATCACATCGGTACTACCGACCTCGGAGGAACCGACCAGGGGTCGGTGGTTTGCCGAAATCAGCGGGATATGGGAAAACGGCTAGTTTGACTCTGTCGGTGGTACCGCCCAGGAGGGGTCGGTACTACCGACCAAGCGCAGAAAGGTAGGGTTCGGGCCGCCGCCGCCCCTTCCCTATATATATTGAACGTGGCCGCCTTTGGGGCGTTTTTCTTGACTCTCTGACTTCTTGAACATCCTCTTGAGTAAGATCTAATCCCTCCCTCCGATCTCTTTGCTTGTTAGTGCGAATCCAAGTGAGATCGAGAGATCCAAGTGCATTTGCTTGTGAGTTTGCATCTAGTGGCACTTGGCGATTGTGGTTGCTGCGGATATTCTTATTACTCTTGGTGGTTGCCGCCACCTAGACGGCTTGGAGCAGCGGAGGAGATTAGGCACGAGTGGTGATTGTTCGTGGCCATCTCACGGTGATTTGTAAGGGGTTCTTGTACCTTCCCCGGCGGAGCGCCAAAGGTAACTCTAGTGGATTGCTCGTAGCTTGTGGATCCCCATCTTGTGTTGGTTGTGCGGCACCCTATTGAGGGTTAGGCGTGTGATGCCTATTAGCGCGTGAACCTCCAAGTGGGTGTATCGCTACAACGGGGACGTAGCTTGCCGGCAAGCAAGTGAACCTCGGAGGAAAAATTATTGTGTCAACTTGTCTCCGTGGTATTCATTGATATTCATTTATTAATCTCTTGCCGGATCGGTATACACACTCCTATCTCTTGTACTTATTTTTGTTACATTCTTGCAAGTATTATTTATATGTTGTTGCTATTCTAGTTTTTCTATCTTGTGTAGTGATTCATATTGTGGATAGGTGGCTTGCACTTTTGTAGAGCTAGCGCTATCTTTGCTACGCCATTTAGTTGTATAACAAGTTTGTTTAAGTGTTGTTGTAGAATTTTTTATAGGCTATTCACCCCCCCCCCCTCTAGCCATTTAGGACCTTTCAAGTGGTATCGGAGCGAGGTCACCGTTTATTCAAGGCTTAACAACCTTCGGTGTCAAAATGGCTCATATCAACAACACTAAAAGGCCACCCCAATTTGATGGCACAAATTACAGTTATTGGAAGGCAAAGATGACTACTCACATCAAGTCAATCAATAGAAAAATTTGGAGTGTGGTAGAAACAAAGATTGAGATAGTCGATCCAGAGCATCTCACCAATGCCGAAGAAGAGAAGATGCAAAACAATGATATTGCTCTCAGTGCTATTCATGATGCTATTGATGCAAATGTGTTTGAGCAAATCAAGGGCATGGAACTGGCTAATGAGGCATGGAAGAAACTAGAAGAGTCATATGAGGGCACTCAAGCAGTCAAGGGAGCAAAGGCTTATATTCTCAAGGAGAAGTTTGCAAGCTTCAAGATGAAGGAAGATGAAAGTGTGCCGGAGATGTTCAATAGGCTACAAGTGCTAGTCAATGATCTAAAGGCACTTGGGGAAGAAGTGAAGGACAAGGACTTCTCACACAAGTTCTTGAGATGCCTCCCAAAGAGGTTTGGTATGTTGGTTACTTTGCTAGTAAGAAGTGGTTTGGACACAATGACACCAAACCAAGTACTTGGAGATGTGATGACCGATGACACATATAGAGAAGAAAATGAAGAAGAAGAGAAGAAGGATGAAAAGAAGAAAAGTGTGGCATTCAAAGCCACAACATCATCATCCAAGACCAAGAGCAAGGGAAAAGCAAAGAAGGAAGAATCAAGTGAAGATGATTGCTCAAATGCTAGTGACGATGAAGATGAAGAGATGGCCTTATTTGTTAAAAGATTTGGCAAATTCATGAAGAAGAAGGGCTACCGGGCAAGAAGGAAGAAGACATCATACAAGAATAAGGATGAACCAAGAAGGTGCTTCAAGTGCGGTAGCAAGGACCATCTCATTGCTCAATGTCCATACAACAGTGAAAATGATGACAATGACAACAAGAAGGACAAGAAGAGGGAGAAGAAAGAAAAGAAGAGTTACACGAAGAAGAAGAAGGGGCAATCATACATGGTCACTTGGGATAGTGATGCTTCCACAAGTGATAGTGATGAAGATAGTGATAATGAAGATCACAAGACAAGCAAGAAGAAGGCACTTGCAAGTATTGCTATCAACAACAAGCCTTCAATCTTCGATACTCCATCATGCTTCATGGCTAAGGCCACAAAGGTACTATCTGATGATGATGAGAGTGATAGTGATGATAGTGATGATGATGAACCCACTAAAGATGAATTAATTGAAATGCTTGATGATGCTAGAGAACATTTTGATAAAAAGAGAAAGGAGTGCAAAGAATTGCAAAAGAGACTAAAAGCTCTTGAGCAATCCTTTGAGGAGCTCAATGCTACTCATGAGAGGCTAGTGGAAGCCCATGAGGAGCTTGGCAATGCTCACACTAAGCTTAAGGAAGCTCACTCCTCACTTGTTGATCAAGCTAAAACTGAAAAAGTGGTTAAAACATGTGACATAGGCATAGCTTGTGATATAATTGATGAATCTTTCTATAAGCCTATTATTGTTGCTGCTACTAACCCTTCATGTAGCTCATCATCTACCACTACTACTTCATCTATGGATGATGGCTTCACTTGTGATGCCTCACTCATGGTTGAAAATGAGACATTGAAGAAGGAGGTAAATGAGCTCACTCACGCCTTGGGTAAAGCCTATGGTGGTGAGGCCCGCTTGCTTAAGTGCTTGGGTAGCCAACGCTTTTCTCTCCACAAAGAGGGATTGGGCTATACCCCCAAGAATGGCAAGGCGGCTTTTGCTACTCACAAAACTAGTTTTGTGAAGAGCAATGGTCGGTTTTGCACTAGATGCAAGCAAAGTGGGCATATAGAGCTATATTGCAAAAACAAGAACAAGATTGCTAATGTATCCTCTATTCAGTTTGATTCTTGCTATTTGCTTACCAAAGGTGTTAATGGTGTGAAAGCTAAATTCATTGGTGCACCAATTGTGGGCTCAAAGAAGAAAGCCATTTGGGTACCAAAGAGTTTGGTCACTAATCTTGGAGGACCCAAAAAGGTTTGGGTACCTAAAAAGAATTGATTTGTTCTTGTAGGTCAACTATAAAGCCGGAGGAAGGCATTGGGTGCTTGATAGTGGGTGCACTCAACATATGACAGGAGATTCAAGAATGTTCGATTCAATCAATTCAAGTGGCAATCATGGTTTTGACTCTATCACATTTGGTGACAATGGAAAAGGCAAGGTTAAAGGGCTTGGTAAGATTGCAATATCCAATGACATGAGCATTTCAAATGTGTTGCTAGTTGAGAGCTTGAACTTCAATTTACTGTCAGTTGCTCAGTTGTGTGATCTTGGTTTCAAATGCATTTTTGGAGTTGATGATGTAGAAATCATAAGTGTAGATGGCTCAAATTTGATATTTAAAGGATTTAGATATGAGAACCTTTACTTGGTTGATTTCAATGCTAGTGGAACACAATTGTCAACATGCTTATTCACTAAGTCCAGTTTGGGTTGGTTATGGCATAGAAGGCTTGGTCATGTTGGAATGAAACAGTTGAACAGAATAGTGAAACATGATTTAGTTAGAGGCTTGAAAGATGTCACATTTGAGAAGGATAAACTTTGTAGCTCTTGTCAAGCTGGAAAACAAGTTGGTAACACCCATCCTAAGAAAAGCATGATGAGTACCAGTAAAGCATTTGAGTTATTGCACATGGATTTATTTGGACCAACAACATACACTAGCATCGGTGGAAGTAAATATGGCTTTGTGATAGTGGATGATTACACTAGATACACATGGGTTTTCTTTCTTAGTGATAAAAGTGAAACTTTTGAGATCTTCAAAACTTTTGTCAAGAGATGTCAGAATGAGTTTGAAACAACAATCAAGAAAGTTAGAAGTGACAATGGGAGTGAATTTAAGAATACAAGAATTGATGAGTTGTGTGATGACTTTGGCATTAGACATCAATTCTCACCCAAGTATACTCCTCAATCAAATGGGATTGTTGAAAGGAAGAACAGAACTTTGATTGATATGGCAAGGTCTATGCTCAGTGAATACAATGTCAGTCATTCTTTTTGGGCCGAAGCTATCAATACGGCTTGCTATTGTAGCAACCGTCTCTATTGCCATGGCATGCTAGAGAAGACACCATATGAGCTATTAAATGGAAGAAAGCCAAATATCGCATACTTTAGAGTTTTTGGATGCAAATGTTATATATTGAAGAAAGGTGCAAGATTGAGCAAATTTGAGAAGAAATGTGACGAAGGATTCTTACTTGGATATTCAACAACAAGCAAAGCATATAGAGTTTGGAACTTGGCTAGTGGTATTATTGAAGAAGTGCATGATGTTGAATTTGATGAAACTAAGGGCTCTCAAGAAGGAAATGAAAATCTTAATGATGTGAGAGGCACTCAATTGTCAAATGCAATGAAGAATATGGATATTGGTGATATTAGGCCAAGACAAGTGGATGATAATGAAGATGACCAGATGTTCTCCTCAAATGTGCAAGTTGATGCAAATCAAGCTAGTGGTTCTCATGATCAATCAAGTGCTAGTGAAGATCAACAAGCTAGTTCATCTCAACCAAGCAATCAAGTGCAAATCCTCCAACCAACCAATATTGCAAGAGATCATCCCATAGATCAAATTGTTGGGGATATTAGAAGTGGTGTGCAAACAAGATCGAGATTGGCATCTTTTTGTGAGCATTTTTCTTTTGTGTCATCATTTGAGCCAACCAAGATAGAAGATGCATTGATGGATGTTGATTGGGTAAACGCTATGCATGAAGAGCTAAACAACTTCACCCGCAACCAAGTTTGGGAACTTGTTGAGAGACCAAAGAACTACAATGTAATTGGAACAAAATGGGTATTTCGAAATAAGCAAGATCAAGATGGGATAGTAGTAAGAAACAAAGCAAGATTGGTAGCTCAAGGCTACACTCAAGTTGAAGGTCTTGATTTTGGAGAAACATATGCACCGGTTGCAAGAATGGAAGCAATTAGAATTCTATTGGCTTATGCATGTGCTCATAATTTCAAGTTATATCAAATGGATGTCAAAAGTGCATTTCTCAATGGGTATATCAATGAGTTAGTATTTGTAGAACAACCTCCCGGTTTTGAAGATGACAAGAAGCCCAACCATGTTTACAAGCTCAAGAAGGCGTTGTATGGTTTGAAGCAAGCACCAAGAGCATGGTACGAGAGGTTGAGAGATTTCCTACTCTCTAAAGGGTTCAAGATGGGCAAGGTTGATACTACTCTCTTCACCAAGAAGATTGGCAAAGACTTGTTTGTGTTGCAAATATATGTTGATGATATTATTTTTGGGTCAACCAACCAAGAGTTTTGTGAAGAGTTTGGGAATATGATGGCAAATGAGTTTGAGATGTCTATGATTGGAGAGCTTAGTTACTTCCTTGGTCTTCAAGTCAAGCAAATGAAGAAAGGTACTTTTGTGAGTCAAGGCAAGTACATCAAAGATATGCTTAAGAAGTTTGGTCTAGATGATGCAAAAGCTATTAGCACACCTATGGGAACAAATGGACATTTGGATAGTGATGCTAGTGGCAACATGGTGGATCAAAAGTTGTATCGGTCTATGATTGGAAGCTTACTTTATGTGACCGCTTCTAGGCCGGATGTGATGTTTAGTGTATGCATGTGTGCAAGATTTCAAGCTTCACCAAGAGAGGGTCACCTGAAGGCAACTAAAAGAATATTGAGATATTTGAAGCATACACCAAATGTTGGATTGTGGTATCCCAAGGGGTCAAACTTTGAGTTGATTGGATATTCGGACTCCGACTATGCAGGATGCAAAGTGGATAGAAAAAGCACATCGGGCACATGTCAATTACTTGGAAGATCACTTGTATCATGGTCATCGAAGAAGCAAAACAGTGTTGCACTTTCAACCGCCGAAGCAGAATACATATCCGCAGGAAGTTGTTGTGCTCAATTACTTTGGATGAAAGCAACTTTGGATGACTTTGGAATTAAATTCAAACAAGTACCATTGCTATGTGACAATGAGAGTGCAGTAAAGCTCACCAACAATCCAGTACAACATTCAAGAACAAAGCACATTGACATTCGCCATCACTTCATAAGAGACCATCAACAAAAGGGTGATATTTCAATTGAGAGTGTTGGTACCGATGATCAACTTGCCGATATATTCACCAAGCCACTTGATGAAAAGAGATTTTGCAAGCTAAGGAATGAATTGAATATACTTGATTTCTCAAATATGAGTTGATGCACCCTCCGTTATATGACATGCCTCTCCTTCAACAAAGCAAAGGTAAAATTGTGTGGCATGACATTCATTCTTGCTAAGGATATGTTTAGTGCATTTAGTCATTCCTTGCATCTTATAGGCTCATTCATGAAAATAAAATACTTTGGATGTACATATGGTACCACTATTGCTTCTATGTTTGATATGATCTAGTGGTAGCATATGACATGTTTATGGGCTTGTGAACCTAGTGTTTGATCTTGGAAACAAGCATTCAAGGGTTTAACCGACGTGAGTAAGATAACCATTGAAAGATGTGTGAAGAAGCTTACTCTAGAGCAAACCGTGTTAAATATCTTATGTTTGTTTGCTAGGTTGAACCAAACTTGATCACCTTTTTGTTTAACTTAACTCCTACTAAAATTGGTGTGCCTTTTATGGTACTTAATGACAAAGGGGGAGAAATGGTTAAGATAGATATATATAACAAAGGGAGGATCAATTAAAATTTGAGCACACAAGTAGGGGGAGCAAGCTCATGAACTTATTGTTGCATTTGAATGTGCATATTCATATGAGTGATTGCATTGCAAAAGTTTAAATTCAATACACATGCTTGTGTGATGTATGCTAGAAATAAATTTTGAATGATGATTTGTGCACTAGCATGCATAAGTGGTAGCTAGATGTAAGTTGCTTTTACAAGTGATACTAGATCCTTTCATATAATGTTGATCTCATGAGGTATCTAGTGTTTGTTTTTAAGTCTAGCTAACCATGGTGCTAAGGATGATGAAAATTGGCAACTCCGATTGGTATCACGCTTCAAAGGTCCATTCTTTACACCTTAGCATCATTTGAGAGTATTACTCTCCCACATTTCATATCTATGCATATGTGCCGAACTTGAACCAAACACTATAGCACATATGTAGGGGGAGCTAATACTAGTAGAGGTGTTTCAAATTTTCAAATATATATCTTTGTAAAAGGTTGTCATCAATTACCAAAAAGGGGGAGATTGAAAGTCCTTGTTTGGTTTTGGGTAATTGATGTCACCTAGTGTACTAACCATGTCATGAAGTGCTTATGAGCTAGGTTGGTACACACCATATGTGGAAGCTAAATGACGATCATGATATTGGTGGTGATGGCCAAAAGATAGATCAAGTGCCTCACATTTGGAAGACGAAGAAGAGAAAAGCAAAATCCTATGGAGATCAAGGCAAAGGTATAAATAGGAATTTTGTTTTGGCACTCAAGACACCATAGAGGGTGTGAGTGCGTTTAGGATAGATAGCCGTACTATTAAGAGGGGAATATCTCAGTGACCGCGGTTATCAAGTGCCACTAGGTGAATTCATACATGCATATGCATTAGGACCTAGTGTGCTAACTCGAATCCTTTGAAAATGATTGTGAAAATGCTAACACACTTGCACAAGATGATAAACACTTGGTGGTGTTAGCACATTTGCAAAGGAGAAGTTGTTGAAATAGTTTTGGATCAACTCAGAGATGAAAATGGGTTTTTCTGTGTGAAGCCGGTGGTACCGACCAGGAGGGGTCGGTGGTACCGCCCAAGGAGGCAGCGTGCAGACCTCTCTGTGATGGGGCGTTTTTGGCCTAGCGGTGGTACCGCCATTACCTCGGTAGTACCGCGCCCGGTACTACCGACCAAGGTCGGTGGTTGGCGAGTTTTTTGCTGAGCTCTCTGTTGTTTTTGAAAAATGGCTTGCCGGTAGTACCGCCATTACCTCGGTACTACCGCCCACGGTGGTACCGACGCAAGGCGGTAGTGACTGGTTTTTCGCAGAGCTCTCTGGTCGCGGCGCCTTTTGGCCTGGCGGTAGTACCGCCATCACATCGGTACTACCGACCTCGGAGGAACCGACCAGGGGTCGGTGGTTTGCCGAAATCAGCGGGATATGGGAAAACGGCTAGTTTGACTCTGTCGGTGGTACCGCCCAAGAGGGGTCGGTACTACCGACCAAGCGCAGAAAGGTAGGGTTCGGGCCGCCGCCGCCCCTTCCCTATATATATTGAACGTGGCCGCCTTTGGGGCGTTTTTCTTGACTCTCTGACTTCTTGAACATCCTCTTGAGTAAGATCTAATCCCTCCCTCCGATCTCTTTGCTTGTTAGTGCGAATCCAAGTGAGATCGAGAGATCCAAGTGCATTTGCTTGTGAGTTTGCATCTAGTGGCACTTGGCGATTGTGGTTGCTGCGGATATTCTTATTACTCTTGGTGGTTGCCGCCACCTAGACGGCTTGGAGCAGCGGAGGAGATTAGGCACGAGTGGTGATTGTTCGTGGCCATCTCACGGTGATTTGTAAGGGGTTCTTGTACCTTCCCCGGCGGAGCGCCAAAGGTAACTCTAGTGGATTGCTCGTAGCTTGTGGATCCCCATCTTGTGTTGGTTGTGCGGCA
Organism: Coix lacryma-jobi var. lacryma-jobi; assembly: GCA_009763385.1. NCBI lineage: Eukaryota > Viridiplantae > Streptophyta > Magnoliopsida > Poales > Poaceae > Coix > Coix lacryma-jobi. Next base: position 79,319,109 of record CM019828.1, on the reverse strand, counting down.
CCCTATTGAGGGTTAGGCGTGTGATGCCTATTAGCGCGTGAACCTCCAAGTGGGTGTATCGCTACAACGGGGACGTAGCTTGCCGGCAAGCAAGTGAACCTCGGAGGAAAAATTATTGTGTCAACTTGTCTCCGTGGTATTCATTGATATTCATTTATTAATCTCTTGCCGGATCGGTATACACACTCCTATCTCTTGTACTTATTTTTGTTACATTCTTGCAAGTATTATTTATATGTTGTTGCTATTCTAGTTTTTCTATCTTGTGTAGTGATTCATATTGTGGATAGGTGGCTTGCACTTTTGTAGAGCTAGCGCTATCTTTGCTACGCCATTTAGTTGTATAACAAGTTTGTTTAAGTGTTGTTGTAGAATTTTTTATAGGCTATTCACCCCCCCCCCTCTAGCCATTTAGGACCTTTCAGCTGTACTCTAAGACCAAACACATTGATGTGCGCTTTCATTTTCTGCGAGACCACTATGAGAAGGGTGATATCGACCTTCGCCATGTCGATACTCATCATCAGTTGGCTGATATTTTCACCAAGCCTTTGGATCAATCAACTTTTGCTAGGTTGAGAGGTGAGCTTGGTGTGTGTTTCACCTTTTAGTTGGGGGAAACATTTTGGTTCTTGTATTATAGACTGACTCTTTTTCTTTCATTTGGTTTCCTCTTGCATCTTTTGCATTTCATCTTGCATATTTACATTCAGAGCTTCATATATATAATCTTTAGAATGTGACTATGCTCTGTATAGTAGTTGCTCCGATGCTTTATGATGATGTTGTAGCTTATGCTCTTTCTGATCACTGTTACATGTTGTGAGCGGTGCTATTTTATGAATGGTGAATCTGATTAATGAACATAAAACTTGAACATGTTCACCATTGAGATTTGCACCTAGCATGTGTAGAATGTGTTGAAATCACTTGTGCTCTTCATATATGCTAGGTTGCTATGTCTCTAGTGTTGAGTCATTCACTTGCTTGGTTTGTTCATATTTTGCTTTAATTTTGAACCAAGTTAAGTGAATTGGAAAGATCGAGATGGGATTGCTTGTCAGCACATCACAGTTTCGAGACTGTTTCTCATTGCACTTTGAGTCAAACTTGAGCTGTGTAGTGTATGACCGAAACTGTTGCTTTAAGCTTCTGATTGCTTCTGCATAGGCTTCGCACAGTTGAAAAGTTAGGTAATGACAAGCTCTCAACCTCTCGCAATCACATGCTGAATTTTTAACTTGTGTAATTTAACCGCTGCAACTCCGATAAAATTTGGATACACAAGTCTATGCTTCATTCTATAGCATGACGATTGAACTGTGCTAGGGGTAGTTTACCTTGTATACATGTTTAGCACTTGTCTGATTTCCTGTCTATACATGTTTTGTGCTATTTTGATGGTGAATACCTTTCTGGCTGAAAACTGCTCGCTTTGCTCTCATGTTCATATTTCGTATTTAGTGATCAGTTTGAGCCTTTGCTAGCTGCTTATGGATGTTGTTGACTCATCGGATCAGAACTGTGTAGAGCATCCTCGCACTCTCTTGATTATATTCCTGAAGCTGCTAACTTGCATTTTAACTCATATGCATTTTTGAAGGGAGATTTTCTGTCAAGGTGGAGAAATTTGAGTGCTTGTGCACATTTGCTTGTTGGTGCATTTTCATCTAAGGGGGAGAATATTTTGACAAATCATGAGAGCTCCCTGGGTTGTGTGCACTAGTTGAGCGGGAGTTTGCTAGTTGTGTTGAGCCTTTGCCTCCTTCTTAAGGGACTAGCAAATATTTTCAGCTCTTTTCAGCTCTTCAATTGGTATCAAACTCTTTTGGTCTTGAGTTGATAACAGTTGGTATCGAGTTTCCTCGCTAGCGGTGTTGAGCACGTTCTGCCTCTTCTTGAGGGCTTGCTCTGTTTTGCTTGAATCTCAGTTGATCTTTCGATTGGTATCAAGTTTTCTTGCTAGCGGTGTTGAGCATGTCCTACCTCTTCTTGAGGGCTAGCTTTGCTTTGCTTGGTTGCGTCGAGCCGTTGCCCATGTCTTTGGGAGCCAAGCCGTTTTGCTCTTTCCACTTGACCTTCTTCGGCTTTGCTATGCTTTTGGGTCATTTGGTCGAGTTCTCTCTCTTTCTTCCTTCCTTCTTCTATTCCAGTATGATTTGTGTTGGTAGTTGACAATGCACTCATCAAGGGGGAGATTGCAGATACATGGGTGTATGCCGAGTCTCTAAGTGATGAGTGATTGTCAACTGGGATAATGTGCATGTTCTTTGGCTTGTGTTGTGCAGGTGTCGAGCACGGATACAGTGATCAAAGGCAAGGTGAAGGTCAAGTAGAGACGTGCCGTGTCGATGGACCGAGAGTGGCGAAGGGCGGACGTGAGGCTTGGACTGAGGGACCGGTGGCCTGAGGATCAGCTGTGGTGGCTGACAGCCTAGGACAGCGACGAGCGAAGACTTGCGGGTGGACGGGGTGCACGGGCGGTGCATCCTTTCTACGGCTCGGTTTGGTGGTTGAGCCACAGAAAAACCACCGAGTGGACGGTTTCCAGGTTTGGGCCTCAAAACCTGGGCGCTGATGGTTTCCGAGTTTGGGCCACAAAACTCGGGCTGAGGACGGTTTCCAGGTTTGGGCCTCAAAACCTGGGTGCTACCGGTTTGCTGAGTTTGGGCCACAAAACTCAGGCGATGGTTGGCTGGTTTCTCGGTTTGGGCCTCAAACCGGGGGTTGGCTATGAAGGCTGGTTTCCCGGTTTGGGCCACAAAACCGGGGGTGCGACGTCCGGGAAAAGGACAAGCAGAGCGGTGGTGGCACGTGGCGGCAATCGGTGAGGTTGCATCGAGGCAACGCTACTAGTTGTGAGGGCGTGACCGTCGGATCACCACCTACCACGAGTTAGTCCAGAATAACCCTAGGGTTTAGCTGGTTCGCTCTGTAATTAGTGAGGGGTAGAGTAGGAATTAGAATTAGGATAAGTAGAGGGAGACACCCTCCTCCCATTCTATCTCAGTCATTTGCTCTTTGCTTCTAGGGTTTCCTGCACTCTCAATCCCCTGCTGTAGCTAGCTGAGATCCGCAGAGAACCATACCTCTGTGTACTGGAGATTTTAAGGAAGTGAGACCGTAATCTCACTGTTGTAGCGTGTGGTAGCCACACGGTTGCAGATCGATGACTTGATTCGCGTTTTGTTCGTGTTCTTCGCGTTCTTCGTTTCTCCGCGATTTTCCTGTCACTCGATCTCCCTCTGTCGGTGTTTGTTAACCGGCAACTCGTCTTGAGTAATCTCAGACGATTTGTTCGGTGGGGATCAGCGTTCGTAGGACTCGGCGAGTACACAGGGACAACGATTTATACTGGTTCAGGCTGCTAAATAGCGTAATACCTTACGTCCAGTGCGGCGTGTGCCTTGTGTATGATTATGATTCAATGTTCGATCTTCTCTGGAGCCCGCACCTGCTTCCCCTTATATATCCGGGTGAAGCATAGCGCAGACCGAGTCCTAGTCGGTTACATCAGAGGAGTCCTTATTCTAATTACAAGACTTCCTTTTAGAACTCAACTAGGTTACAACAAGAGTCCTAATCCAAATACGCTTCGTATCAAGTCTTCGGATCTCTAATGCCGTCCGGGATTAGTCGGAGGGATCATCTTCTGATGATATCTCTGACATCCTAGTCCGTCAAGCCCCCGAGCTCTTCATCATTTTCTCAGATCATTATCTTCTGGTTTCTTTCTAAGAATCTCCGAGTAATATCTTGAGAAATCTTGAAGTGCTCCGTAGGTAAGGAACTTCCATGGCGTGCACTTTTTCTTGAAAAGTGCACCCATAGGGTGTAGCCCCCGAGCCTCTTGTTATTTATAATAACTTTGAGGATCTTTTGAGCCTTTTCCGAGTAATTCTTGGATAAGAAAAAACATTTTCTTTATAGATTATACCCTGCAGCCCCCGAGCCTGAGTTCCGAGTATTTTAGTAGTCGGCACTTGGGATCTTCAGAAATATATGATCAGATAATCTATTAAAGAAAATGAAGAGTCGGAACATGACACCAATTCGTTGCTTAAAACCGTCCGAGTAATAAATATTCATCTTCAGGTGGGTAATGTTTTCAACAAACATCCCGTACCACCCCCCAATGAATAAAAATTACCATGAGGCCAGCAATAATTGACCGGTGACTGTTCCAGCTGTCTGCAATAATGATGTTTGTCATTTTCTGCAACTACAAACTTTGTCGTCTTTGTCTTGAAGTGCGTGTGGGAAACAGCTCTGTTACCAATACTAAGCTTCACATGCACCACAGTACATTGGTTGAATTATTGCTCCAGTGGTAACTTTTGTTGATGAACCATGTCCATAGACCAAGAAGAAACCGCCTATAAATACCCTGCCTGGGAAGCAAGGAGTTCATATCCTATAGGAGTGTAGAACTCCTCTTAGTCCCATGAAGTTTATAGTAGTGATAGCGGAGATGGCCGAGCCCCCGGGTGTCTTCCTTCTGTAAAGTAGATGAGGTGCCCAGAAGAACTCTTGTGAAGGGACCATCCGCCAGGGTGGTTTCCAAGTGGTCGCGAGCAGAGGGATACAGAGGTCCGCCTAGAAGAACTCTTGTGACTACCACTCGTAGATAACCTCGGAGTCACAGGTTGTCAAAAGGGCGGCGAGGGTGATGGTCTTCCCCGGAGTTCCTTGAGTACCGGGGTGGTGCCTGAGATCCACCTTGGGATGCACTGAAAAGATAGTGTCTACCCAAGGTTCTGTGTCTGCTTTACTGCGTCTCACTGAACTCGGTCCTTGGTGCAATAGGCATCAAGGCTCTGTACCTTGATTACACTAGAGTAGCATTTTACATCCTGATTGTACTTCTGCTGATAATCGTTGTATCTCAAGATGTTGCCATATATCCCTGTTGTAATTCCGAGTAATAATAAATAAGATCCGGGTACTTGGAATATTTTCCGAGTCCTCTGTCTTGTTCTCCGAGTACTAAATTTGTGTTGTGAAAGAAGGGAACTTGTCTGTTGACTGTAGCTGACGCCGTCTGTAGCGCTTTCCCAGCCGTTAGGGTTTTGAACAGTCTCTTGACGCCGTTTGTGAGAGATGAACGGTTGCCGAAACAGATCTATAATAAGCCGCCATCGGGCTTGTATGTTCCTCACGCTTTCATCAAGCTTTTGCCTTCAGAGTTACAAATCCCTTAGCCAATCCTTAGTTGATGCGCAAGAAATCTGTCGTCACCAACATGGGTCCCAAGAGACAAACTGTTACAGAGAAGAAGAAGCCTAGGATCACCACCACTGGAAGACCAAAGCATCCATGCCCTCCTACTGATGTGCTAGCTTGGAAACAGCCAGATACCACGGTGACGGAGTTGGCGTGGTTAGCGGAGCAGGGATTACTGCGAGCACAACCTCTTGACGGATGGCGAGTACCTTCTGGCCATCCTGCTCCGACCCCCAACACGACCGAAATCGTCATGTTTAAGTCGTTCGTGGAGCGAGGATTGGGGCTTCCTGCTTCTGACTTTCTTCGTGGATTGCTGCATTATTATGGTTTGACTCTCAACCATATTACTCCTAATGCGTGTCTTCATATTGCAATCTTCACCCATCTGTGTGAAGCTTTTCTGGGAATTTGTCCCTCTTTTACTCTTTTCCACTACTTCTTCTGGTTTAAGTGCCAACCCAGTGATGCTAGCGTCGAAGTAGTCGGAGGAGCTAGTATCCAGGTTAGATTGGAAGTAGCTAGCCAGTATATAACCGTTGAGTTGTCGGATTCTGTACGAGACTGAGCTACCGGATGGTTCTATATGGGTAATCCCCCGCCAGCTCTTCGTCGTCACGATGGATGGCCGCCGCAGAAGTGCCGTGAATGGAAGGACCGGATCACCAATGAGGAACTAGAAACTATCCGACCCCTCCTCGATACGATAGATGGGTTGATAATCAATGGATTGATCGGGTACACCGTCGTCCAAGACTTTGTTGCACGACGCATCCATCCTCTTCAACAACGAGTCAATTTTGGCTTCGAGTACCTGGGTATACAAGACCCTAGTCGTCATGACGCCGAACAACTGCCTGATCATGAGATCCTGAGGAGGGTGAACCGACTACTCAAGAGCCGTGAACACCTTGTTCCAATGATGACGACGTTCAGTGCCATCATCCCGCCTCCTTAGGTGAGTAATTGTCCTGTCATGTCTTCGAGGTTCTAAATAGATACCCTTCTAATCTTGACTGAATGCCCTTCTCTTGTAGGGCCAGCGAAGAGATAACAATGATTGCCCTCCCCTGCCTCCGGCTACTGAAGAAGGCGGAGGCATAGTTTTGGAGGGTCCTATCCGAAGTGAGGACCTTCCCACCAAACCAAGCTCTCCTGAGGATCTTGACTGGCATGACACAGATTCAACTGACTCTGATGTCATGCTTATAGACCCAGAAGCCGAGATTAGCCGGAAGAGGTCACCGACTTCACTTCAAGATGTCGGGGAAACTATCCCAAAGAAGGCTCGTACTGGTAGGCGTCGTGCTGTTCGAAAAGTACTTTTGTCACCAGCTCTGGCTGAAAAGCACTGTAATCCGGGTGCTCCTGGTAAGGGGAAACACGAGTACTTTGTATTCCTTTTGGATTTTGATGAACTCTTGTCTTATATATGTCGTTGTATTAGATGCTGGAACTACTCAAGGGACTTCTAGCGGCACGATCCCTGAAGAATCTCTAGCTTCAGACCCACTTCTGAAACAGCCTCTCTTGAAACTACCGAAGCCATTGAAGCTCGTGAAGTAAGTTTTCAGCTTTATTAGAGTGTTCACAGATTTCTGATACTGACATGGGTACTCGTCTGTTTGTAGGAAAATGAAACCGGATGCAACAGCCTCGAGTACCATTCCTGATTCCCAGGCAGTAGAGGAGTCGGGGTCGCTGACCAAGAATGATTCCAACGTGCCGCCAACCTTTAGTCAGGTAGATCCGCTGCCTGGCTCCTCTCCATCCAAGCCTCAGGCCGATGCGGCTCCTGATGCGGATGTTCCCCCATTGCCTCAGGTTGGTTGGCCGTTCTCCATCTTTCGTTCTCCTGCTCAGCTGGAGTTTGACCAAGTGCTCAATGACTGGTTTTTCCGTACGCGACAGCCAGATGAACCAACCCTGGACATGGTTGTGGCGGATATCCGTGCAGAAGATTCAACTCATCAACAGGGAGTGTTTATAGATGTGCCCGAGTCCTCGCGCCAAGGGGCGACTCTCGATGTATCCGGGTATGATCAAGACCTCACCCGGTTGAAGGAGCTGAGCGATCAAGTGAGGGCTCCTGTTGAAGCTCTTCACCAATTTGTTGAGGTAAAAAGTTCAATTTATTCTTGTTGTACTGTAGTCGCATCCGAGTTCTCATAGTAGTGTTTTTATGTAGGCCTTTGACTTCAAGGTTAGGGATCAGGTCACCCGGATCCGCCAGGAGATGTCCCATGAGAACCAGAAGCTCCGGGACTATATTGCCTAGGACCAAATCAGTCAAAAGGTAGCCACCCAGCTTCTGCATAACCGCATCAATGAACTCCAAGGCAACCTCAAGGAGGTGGTCGCGGATCGTGATGCTGCGAACGACCGTGAGGTTGGGCTGATAGCTAAGGCCGCTTCTATGGAGCAGAAGATGAAGGAGCTGAAGAAGGCTTCCAAAAAGCAGCTTGAAGGTAAACTTTGTAGTTTTCTGTGTCAGTCGATTCCATAGTGTCAATCTGATTATATGATAGATGACTGATATTTATGCAGATGCGAATAAGCTAGCTTCTGGGTGGCAGAGCGCATTCAACCGGAAGCAGGCGGAGCGTGAGGAGGTATTTTCTAATGCACAAAGTACTCTTCAGGAAGCCAAATTGATGCGTGAGGGTGCTGACCGGGACCTTCTGCAAGCTTTGAAGTCTATGAAGGAGTCGCGGGAGGCCCTTGAGTCTTCGCAAGCTTCTCTGAAGGCCTTGGAGCATGCCGTCGAGCCCATCCTGAACATGATTCCGGCGCCAGAAGGAGTCGAGGAGTCTTTGATTGATCGGGCCAAGGCTGCGCCTGGGCGGCTGGCTCAATATATCAAAGATATGTCGATTTCTGTGGTGCAAGGTCTGATGGCGACGCTGCGGTTGCATCTGCCGTCTTTCGACATGTCTGCTCTGATGACCCTCCCTGAAGGCAAAGGCGACGAAGACCTTGCAGCGACGCAAGAGGAGGTGAAGACCGCGGCGGAGGAGTACTCGCAGATTCTAGATCTTGTAGAGTAATTTAGTCTCCTTAGTCTTTCCAGCGCGGCTTGTATCCCCTGCAAACGATTATTATGAAATATCAAAAATATTGGTTACTTTTGAATCTCATGGATTTCATATATGATCAACTCCTTATTGCGAGAAATTTTTTCGGCAATAGGTTGATTTTACTTTATGTGGATGTATGACCAGGCGTCTGATTAGACGAGTCTATCCGAGTGCTCTCTAGCACTTTTATAGTGGGTCGTACGACTTTGTTTCTCTAGTGATTGTGTAGAGAACTTGGTCTTGCCCGAGTACTACTCTTAGTACCCTTGTTCAAGGGATAATTCTGATCAGGCACCTCTTGAAGGACCGTAACCATGGTTCCTTCTGGGTGGATCATATCCTCTTGATGATCGCAGCTTGGGTGCGAAGGTAGGTGGACCTCTGTCCAGTAAATGTGTAACAGGGTGGGTACTATTCCACCTTGTTATGCCTTATAGGAACTAGTATCTACTACAGCAGATACCATATTCACTATAGGCTGATAGCCGGGTGTTAAGCCGTACTACCTTGTGAGTTGTATTGAGCTCGAAGCTCGTAACTCAAATATGGTTACCGCTGAACCAATCCATCCGAGTAATATTTAAATATTAGTCGGTGGGAAGCCCTGCTATTTGCAGGCATTTTTATGCGACTGATTAGTCGTGATGAAATGTAGAAAAAGCCTAGATAATTTGTAAAGTTCTTGTTTCTGATGAACTCCAAACTTTATTAATATCCGACTAATAAATACAAATGCCCAGAGTCAGGATTGTAGCGTAGTCCTTAAGTATGGAATTTCTTCAAGTGCTCAATATTCCATGAATTTGGCAGTGGAGATCCATCTTCAGTGACAAGCTCAAATGACCCGGGTCTTGTTACTTTGGATACAATGTAAGGTCCTTCCCATGGACTCATAAGCTTATGGCGTCCTGTAGTATTCTGAATTTTCTTCAGGACCAGGTCGCCTACTTGAAAAGTGCAGTGATGGACGTTCTTGTCGTAGTAGCGTCTCATCCCTTAAAGGTACCTTGCTGACTGAAAGAGTGCGGCTAGCCGGGCTTCTTCGAGGCTGTCGACTTCTAGCCGCTTGGTGTCATCAGCTTCGCCTTCATTATACTGTTCTGTTCGTGGGGCGTTCCAGATTAAGTCAGCCGGGAGGATCGCTTCAGTGCCATATACCAGGAAGAAAGGAGTTTGGCCTGTTGCCCGACTTCGTTGAGTCCGTAGCCCCCAGACTACTTTAGGTAGTTCTTCGATCCACTTTCCGTCGTGATCTTTTAGGAGGTCAAATAGTCTTGGTTTTAACCCTGCAAGAATCAGGGCGTTTGCACGTTCAACTTGGCCGTTGGACTGTGGATGGGCTACCGATGCGTAGTCTATCTTGATTCCGCTGTCGCTGGCCCATGACTTGAATTCGGTGGCCGTAAAAGGGGACCCAAGATCTATGATGATTTTGTGTGGCATCCCAAAGCGGTGAAAGATGTTTTGAATGAATTGTACTGACTTGGATGCATTGAACTTAACCAAGGGCATGTACTCAATCCACTTTGTGAATTTGTCGATTGCGACGTAGATGTATTCGAATCCGCCTGGAGCACGCTTGAGAGGGCCAACCATGTTGAGTCCCCAGCATGAAAAAGGCCATGACTGAGGGATACAGATCAATTCATGTGCAGGTACATGCTGCTGCTTGGCAAAGAACTGGCACGATTGACAGCGACGGACTAAGTCTTCCATTTCTCCCAGAGGAAAGTCCGTGACGACTGTAATCTCATGAGCCTCGAAGTAATGCCGTAGCTTTCTTGAAGATATGAGCAGAGCGTAGAGTAATTTCTATACTTGTGGGTATCTAACCTTTGAATCGGAGAGTACCTCGCTAATGTAGTACACTGGTCGCTGGGTGTGGTAGACGTGCTTGTCATCTTTGCGCTCGACCACGATCGCTGTGCTTACGACATGTGTGGTAGCTGCGATATAAAGCATCATCGGCTCCCTGGGTTCTGGTGGTGTCAGTATAGGTGAATTGGTTAGGTATCCTTTGAGTTGTTCAAAGGCCCTGTCCGCTTCTTCCGTCCACTGAAATTTATCGCCAGCCTTGAGTAACTTGAAGAAAGGTAGTCCCTTTTCTCCTAGCCGTGAGATGAATCGATTTAGTGCAGCCACGCACCCGGTGAGCTTCTGGACATCTCTGACTGAGGTAGGTGGTTTCATGTTGACGATAGCTGTGATTTGTTTTTGGCTAGCGTCGATGCCCTGATGGCTAACGAGAAAGCCGAGTAATTGGCCCGAAGGTACTCCGAAGACGCATTTTGTGGGATTGAGTCTCCATTGGTATGCGCATAGCCGGTTGAAAGTTTCCTCCAGGTCTGATATCAGGGTAGTCGGGTCCTTTGTTTTTATGACCACATCATCGACATAAGCTTCTGTGTTGCGGCCAATCTGATCCTGCATTCTTGGATAGGCGCCAATCTTGAATAGCTCGTTGATAAGTGGCTCCTGCATTCTTCAACCCAAAGGACATGGTTTTATAACAATAGGCGCCGAAAGGAGTTATAAATGATGTCTTGGGTTGGTCCTCTTCTTTGAGGGCAATCTGATGGTACCCGGAGTAGCAATCCAAAAAGGATAAAAGAGCGGAGCCTGCGGTGGCATCAACTATTTGATCTATCCTTGGTAATTCGAAAGGATCTTTTGGACAGTGTTTGTTGAGGTCTGTGTAGTCAACACACATGCGCCACTCGGCGGAGTTCTTTTTCTTGACTAGCACTGGGTTAACTAACCACTCGGGGTGGAGGATTTCTCTGATGAATCCAGCCGCGAGTAGTTTGGCTATTTCCTTCTTGATTGCCTCTTTTTTCTCTGGTGAGAATCGTCGTAATCTTTGCTTGATAGGTCTGGACCCTTCTTTTAGCTCTAGTTTGTGCTCAGCCAAGTTCCTTGGGACTCCCGGCATATCAGCCGGTTTCCAAGCAAATATATCTTTGTTTGCTTTAAGGAACTTGGTGAGCGCGAATTCCTATTCTTCAGATAGGTGACCGCTGATCACTGCCGTCTTGGAGGAGTCACCGGTTTCTAGGTCAATATGTTTTGTAGAGACCGCTGTTGATGGTTGGATAGTACCCGCCTTCTTGGTTGGGATTTCTGAATCTCCAGGCTTGGTATTATGCACCATCTGAGCGAGTTCTTGTAACTCCCGGGTGAGTTGAGCTTTTTCAGCGATCTGGACAGCTTCAGTGTCGCAATCAAATGATCGCTTCAAGTCACCTTTGAAAGTTAGGATTCCTTTAGGACCCGACATCTTCAGCAGAAGATACAGGTAGTGAGGTACTACCATAAACTTGGCGATGGCTGGTCGTCCAAATATAGCATGGTATGATGACTCGAAGTCGGCTACCTCAAAACTGATGTACTCAGTCCGGTAATTGATCTGAGTTCCGAAAGTTACGGGTAATATGATTCTTCCGAGTGGTACAGCCGCCTTTCCGGGTACTATGCCGTAGAAAGGGGCGCTTGATGGTGTGAGCTGTGTTGCGAGATCCAGGTTCATCTTGCGTAGGGTGTTTGCAAAGATGACGTTGAGTCCTGCGCCTCCGTCAATGAGTACTCTGCTCAATGTAAACCCAGCGACCGTGGGATCCAGGACTAGCGGGTAGTGCCCTGCGTTGGAGACGCTGGTCCATTGGTCTGCTCAGGAGAAGCTGATCGGGTGCTCAGACCAGTCAAGGTACCTGGGAGTCGCTGGTTGTGTAGACATGATCTCCCATAGTGAAAGCTTCTGGAGCCTCTTACTGTCGCTGGTAGTTACTCCCCCGAAAATGACATTGATAGTCCGTTTGGGGTGTTGGAAACCACCGGTGTCTTGTGGAGGGTCCTCAGCTTTCTTCTTGCCTTTGTCCTTCTTGTTTTTGTTGAAGTCGGAGTTCAAGCCTCGCTCCTTGAGTTGTCGATAGTGCCTTGCCTGATGTCCGGCTTTCGGATGAAAGGGGCACGGTCCGTCGAGTAAGTCATCAAAGGTAAATGGCTTGTTCCCCTTCTTTTGAGGCTCCATGGCAGCAACAGTATTGTCTCCTGCCCTTTTCCGGGAGTTTTGCTGCGATGTCTGGTTGCCTCTCTGGTTGTTCCCTCGATCACCCTGCGTGTTTCTATCGGGGAAACGCTCCTGTGTATGTTCTTCTGTCGCCATCATGGAGTTTACGGCCCGATGGAACTCGTCAGCGGTGGTCGGGTCCTGCTTGATGAAATCTTTGTAATTGTACCTTTCGCAGATGCCGTTGCCAAAGAGGTCAATTACTTCTCTGTCTGTGATGTCGGATACTGTGGAACAGATCTCTGAGAAACGCCTATAGTATTCCCGTATTGATTCGTTTTTCTGTTGCTTGCAGGTTCTGAGCTTAGTCCGGGGGTCTGATCTCTCTGGGACACCCGCAAAGTTTTCGATGAAGATACGATGGAGTTGCTCCCAGGAGTCGATGGACTCGGGTTTAAGCCTGTCAAACCAAGCAAGCGGCATTGTTTCTAAAGCCATTGGGAGATAGAGTGCCTTGATGTCGTTGCTTCCACCAGCCATCTCAACTACTTGAGCATACAGCCTGAGCCATCGTCTAGGTTCTGTGTTCCCGTCGTACTTTGAATAGTTTCCGGGTTTGAATTTTGGCGGGAACGGGACTACTTGTAGTCTTTGGGAGAAGCAGGGGAAGCGATCGATTGCGTCGGATGCTGCGACTGTGATTCCTCTGTATGAAGATTCGGCTCCTCCCTCAGCTTGATCGAGTACTCGGTGGCCCAGACGACTCCTTACTGGGATTCGACCGAGTCGCTCTTGAACAGGCCGCCTCTGGCTAGGGTGAGAGGAAGCTTGTTCGTCAGCCAGAGACTCGAGGTTCCGTCCCCGGAGTTGTAGCACGGTAGTCTGAAGCATGACCAATCGGTGCTCTTCCTCAGGGGTGCGATTGTCTTTGGCTCCCATCTCTGTGGCTAGGGCCATGATGTTCTGGTAGGGTGTCTGGAAAACCTTGTGACCAGCGACTCTCATAAACTCGGGCTCGAGGTTGCGGGAGCAATCGGCTCGTCGGCGATTGTGATCGTTTTGTGATTGATGCTCCTGATCATGTTGGGCGCGAGCATGATTTTCCGCGTCCTCTTCTAGGCGTCTCCGAGTGTTATATTCTTCGAGTCGTACATTATAGCGGTCGACTGCCTCCTTGCGGTGATTTGCGCGCCTTCTGCGAGCTTCTTTTGCTTGATTCCTTCTAATTCTCTCAGCTTTTAAGGACTCGGTTTATGCGAGTCCTTCAGGATCATTGTCAGATATCATACTTGGAGTTTCTTCATCCTAGAAGACATCTGGAGGGGTCGGTGGCCGTAGAGATGACTGATGCCCCTCCATGAAGACTTCACGGGTGTAGCCTTGGATTATTGATCCTGGCGTGACCGACTCTAAGGTAGAAGTGATGGAGATTAGTTCTGTTGAGGTGTCGAGTTCCTCAAGGGGGAGCTGGTGTCCGTGTTGATATGGAAGTTGTTGATCAATTGTGCCAACCAGCTGGGCCGGAGCTGGCTATATTGGCCAATGGACGATGTTTCCTTCCTTGGTAGAGCTGAAGACGAGTCCTTGCTGAGCTCCCGTCAAAGGTATCTGTTGATACTCTTTGAATCTTGAGTCAGTTAGGTCTTGGAGGTTTCGAGCTGAATTCCGTAGCCCGAAGGTGATGCCATGTCTGAGCTCCGAGTCCTTTTCGTTCTCAAAGTTTGAGTTCGAGTAGGAGTCGGGCGCTTCAGGTTGGTTCTCGGAATCTCGTGGATCTTGGACTGCAAGATTTGCTAGGTTCTGGGTGAGATCATCCATCTTTGGTGTAGCTTGCACTTCTGGATCAGTGTGAAGTTGACGATGGAGCTTTCCTTGATCATCCGCGATGCAAGTCCATGAACCAAAAACGAAAATTGATCCCGCTGAGAACATGTTATCATGGTTCGCCGGGCTCTTGGTCGTCGAATCGCCGAAAGCCCCAACCTGGCGCGCCAGCTGTCGGTGTTTGTTAACCGGCAACTCGTCTTGAGTAATCTCAGACGATTTGTTCGGTGGGGATCAGCGTTCGTAGGACTCGGCGAGTACACAGGGACAGCGATTTATACTGGTTCAGGCCGCTAAATAGCGTAATACCTTACGTCCAGTGCGGCGTGTGCCTTGTGTATGATTATGATTCAATGTTCGATCTTCTCTGGAGCCCGCACCTGCTTCCCCTTATATATCCGGGTGAAGCATAGCGCAGACCGAGTCCTAGTCGGTTACATCAGAGGAGTCCTTATTCTAATTACAAGACTTCCTTTTAGAACTCAACTAGGTTACAACAAGAGTCCTAATCCAAATACGCTTTGTATTAAGTCTTCGGATCTCCAATGCCATCCGGGATTAGTCGGAGGGATCATCTTCTGATGATATCTCGGACATCCTGGTCCGTCACCCTCTCTATTGCGTCTTTGCGAAATCCGTTTGAATCAACTTGTTCTTTATAGTGAGGAGATCATTTCCACCGAAGGAATTCATCTAACTCCTCACGAACAAATAGATGGGGTTGATTTCATTTTCGTGGCGCTTTTTCGTTCATACTCCTCCCCTTTTGATTTCCCGGTGATTGAATCGATTTGAGCGGATGATTTCTTGGGGATAGTTTTCTAACTATCTCGTGATCATCCTCTCCAAGTTTGGGAACGTGGGATTGAGTTTTGATTCGGATTTGGGAAGAGTTATGTGAGAGGCGACCGAAATCGCCCTCACTGGGAGGTCGCGGACAGTCCGCCGTTCCTCCCGCGGACAGTCCGCGCGTCGGGGACTCGGCCAGAGCAGTGGCCGCAAGTCTCTGCTGTTTTGGGTCTCGGTTGACCGGCGGACAGTCCACCGGTATAAACCACAGACAGTCCGGGACTGTCTAGGGGACTTGCAGCAACACTGTTGTTTTGTGTTTTTAGTCGACGGACAGTCCAGGATCGGCTGGCGGACAGTCTGCAGTAGCCGCGGACAGTCCGGGACCCCAGGGCCGGACAGTCCGGGATTCGGCTGCTTGTTGCGGTTTAGTGCGTTTGCTCTCCCGTCTTCTTCGCTTGGTTTCTGGACTTCTCGTTTGGCCCTAGAGTTGATCAAGGAACCTCTCTAGGTATCTTTGCTACTTGTTAGCACAGGTATTTGGGGATCTCTCGACGTAGTCACCTATCTACGCTCGAAACTTGATTTTTGAGGGTCGAACTTGTGTCGGTGATTTTGGCGTGTTGTTCGTTCTTGCTTTTGTGGTGCCTCGCTGTGATCCTAGGGATCATCCACCCTCTTCCAAGGGTCGTGGGCATCACGGTTTTCGTTCGTAGCTTTCGGGGTTGATTTTGGGGACAAAAGGCCAAAGTTTCGAGAGAAATTTTTGAGCTCCCATTCACCCCCCCTCTGGTCACCTTGCTTTAGCATTCTCGGTCCTTCAATTAGTTACTCTGCAAGCTTCTCGGTGATCTTCTCAACATCTACCTCACTTAGGGTTGACATGATTTTCCCTTACGCGGTGAAGCGCTAACACAAGGGTTAGGCTCTGATACCAATTGAAAGGATCAAATCAGCCTAGAGGGGAGTGAATAGGTGATTCTAAAAATATGAAACTCAAGACTCAAAAAACTGAAGTCAGATAATAGCCGGTACTACCGGTTTGTTTGGGCCGGTACTACCGGGTGATGCACACCGGTACTACCGACACAAACAAATGGTACTACCGGGTACCTACAGCAAACTACGAAAACAAAGTAAATGAGATGCAATTTCAGATCTATGAATTACCCCACTTCCCTAAGAGTTGTAGTTGAGGATTATAGCCTTCCCAAGTCTTGGTTCCTTGCCAAAGTGTAGATCGAGCCTTCCCAACTTAAGAATGAGTGAAGGGGGAGGAAGAACACGAAGAACACAAGCACAAGCGTAATATGCGAAGTAGAGAATACAACAAGCACACGAGACATAAGATTTATCCCGAGGTTCGGCCAAACCACTAAGGAATGCCTACGTCCTCGTTGTTGAGGTGACCACTAAGGTCGGAGTCTCTTTCACCTCCTTGCCTCACTCAAGCAACCACAAAGGTTAGCCGAGTTTCTCCACTAAGAATCACAGGGGAAATACAAACGCTTCAGGGAGCCCTCACAAATGAAGGAACACGGGCTACCACCGAAGAACATCTAACCGGCTAGGGTTCCAAGAACCCAAGAGTAATAAATACAAACCAAGCCGGAGAGATGAGGGAACCAAGTGCTCAAGTCGTAGATCGAAGCTTCCCACTCTCTAATCTCACTTCCCTAGCTCAAAGGTTGCAAGGGATTGAATCTAGGGACAAAGGGGGAGACAGAGGGGAGAAGTCAATGCTTGGGAGCTGGTTTGTCTCGAGTTAGGTCGCAATAAGTGAGTGGGTAACGGTTAGAAGTCAGGTGAGTGGCTATTTATACTAGTCACCCTTTTGAGGCATCTGCTGGTAGTACTAGGCCCATAGACCGGTAGTACCGAATGACTAAATAACCGTTGAGATAGCCTTGTTAACCAACCCGGTACTACCGACCAGACAAGTCGGTACCACCGGGGCTGGTACTACCGGTCTTATGGCGGTACTACCGGTAGGCCAAAAAGGAGCATACACAGAGAGGTTGCAAACTGACCTTAGACACCGGTACTACAGACCAGAGGGGTCGGTACTACCAGGACCGGTACTACCGGCCTTATGGCGGTACTACCGGTAGGTCAAAATGGCCCACACACAGAGAGGTTACAAACTGCTCCGGAACAGCGGTACTACCGACCACCAGGGTCGGTACTACTGGGCCCGGTAGTACCAGGGTTATAACGGTACTACCAGTAGTTCAAAAACGAAAGCATGCGCGCTGCCCCTCAACGGCGGTACTACCGACCACCAGGGTCGGTACTACCGGCTGAATAGTCAATGCACATTATACCTCTATGTGTTCGTGAGTGCGCGGTGTCTCTCAAGCGCAAGATGTTAGACGTCATGAGCACTTTTCTCCTCATCTAGCTAGCCTGATTTGTATCCCTCTTGATAGTCCGACTTACCTATCACTCAAGTTTAAAATCAAATATTAAACCACCACTTGAGCGAAGCGTCTTTTCTCCAACAAAATTTAACGTGCTTTGTTCACGGGATTTCATCATTGTAATTCTATTTAAGGACTAACACCTGCATACGTGTCTTTATAAATCCGTTAGTCCATAATTTGATTGTTATTAATTAACCAAAACCCACGTTGGGAACAAATGCACTTACAAAAACTAAGAATTAGAAAGTTGTAGACCTCTTCGAGATCTACTATTTATATATTAAAATTAATTTTATTTAATTCCATACAAAAATATTATGGTTTAATATGATTAATATGTCTTAGAAAAAAACATTCTTTTTATATGAAATCAAATGAAAATAAGTTTTATATGTAAACTGTAGATCTTGATTTTCTAATTTCTGAGTTTTTTCATTTGAAGTCGTTAAGATTCTCAAAAAGAATTAATAACATATTTACACTTGAGGGTATTTTTGACTTTTCACGCTGACTGTTTAACACCGTTAGAGCCAAATTGATGGAAGTGGCATGGACGGTAAAAAAAAGTTTAGCACGATGATATATACGATCGTTCGAACTGTTTAACAATATATACATAATTATCATCTTTTATAATAGCACGAGGTAAAACTCTCAACTTAAAAATCCCCTCGTTCTCATAGAGTCATAGAGCCACAAAGGACAGCCCCCCCCCCCCCCCCCCCCCCCCCCCCACCCACGAATCCTAAAACCTCCAAACCCCAGCGATGGCGGATTCCCCCTCGTTCCGTCGCCACCCGCTCGCCTCCTCCGTCGACCTCGTCCGCTGGCTCCCTTCCTCCTCCACCTCCCCTTCCGGTCGCCTCCTCGCCGCTGCCGTCCACGACCCCACCTCCGCCCCCGCCGTCTCCAGCATCCACCTTCTCCCCCTCTCCGACCCCGGCTCCCCGCTCGCCTCCCTCCCGCTCCCGTCCCGCGCCACGGCACTCCGCTGCTCCCCTGCTGCGCTCGCCGTCGCCACCTCCTCGGGTTCGCTCCATTTCCTCCCCTCCTCGTTCAACTCGGACGCCGCAGTGTCCGTCCCCGGCGGCGCAGGCTTCCATGTGGGCCCTGTTCGGGGCCTCGACTGCGGCGGGGAGGAGTGGGTCACAGCGGGGGAGGACGGAAGAGTGCATGTAGTCGGCGGTGCAGCGGACGGGAGAGTGGTGGCGAGGAGGGTGTGGGACGGGAAAGGAATGTCAGGGTATGAAGCCGCCAGGTGGGCGTCGCCGGTGGAGTTCGCCACGGGGGGAGCCGGATGTGGCGTGCAGTGGTGGGATCGGAGGAAAGGGGACGCCGTTGTGGCGCAGTGTAACAGCATCTGGTGAGTATAGTAAGGCCTGGATCTTTAGGATTGTCTTTCTGGTTTATGTTCCTCTTAATGATGGATTTCTTGTAGTAGTAGTAGATTACTTTTGTGGTTTTCTTTTGGATTGGCACATTATGTCAGCACCTTTCAAAATATTGGCACATCCACACATTACTTTGATGAACATTTTTCACAAGCATTTTAGTTAAGTTATATCAGTACCTTTCAAAATATTGGCACACCCATATCTTCCACTATGAAAGCATAACTCAATGTTCACCATTTGTAATAACTGTTTCTAGTTATGCATAAGCTCTGGCGCAGAGTTTGGTTTATTGTGCATCTCTATCAATTCTGGTTTGGGCTGTGCACTACCAAAGTTGCTTTCAGTATGGTTTGGTGCGTGCCTGTTAATATCGAAGATACTTTCCGGCTGGTTTGATGCATGTTTGTTACTATGATACTATCTTTGTTCTGAAATGGGGTTGTCATTTAAGTTTATTGTAGTCATGCAATAGTTGTAGTCGCTGTTTGGTTTCATTCCAATCTCACCCACTATGCTTTTATGTGAGTACAATTGTAATATCTTGATGACATCTGTGAATTATGGTTCATTGAAAATCTGGTACCAAAATCATGTTTATTCTCCAAAAACTCGTGTCATACATTACAGGTTTCTGGTACATACACAGAAAGTTAGTTTACATTGAGCCATTGAGGTGAAATTTATAGAATTAAATTTGTTTTTAACTGGTGGCTGAACCATGTATTCTACAAGATCGAAGTAGTTTCGTATCTTGATTGAAAATCCCAGCTCTGGTGGCCTCCTGTAACTGCCCTCTTTAAAGTAAGCTGTCAACTATGCTGCTAACAGATGAGATAAAATAGAAAATGGTGAAGTTCAAACATTTTTGTTGTCACATGTTTTACATTGTATCTGTTAAGCGCTGCTATCTTGCTGACAATGGGTGAACTTGCAATCACAGGGGTCATGGCATAGTTACTGGCATGGTGCATTCCATTGACATTCATCCATCAAGAAAACATATCTGTGCGGTAAGATCAATATATGGCAGCAAATGCAACTTTACTTTGAATAAATAAATGAGTTTACTTAAGTGTTCTGTTTCATCTAAATAATTTTGAGGATCTAACCATTAGGATAAGAAATTGTCCCAAGTACCATGTATCTTAGTGATGAACTGATTTATGTAGTTGATGGTTGAGCAAATTAATGTACACCATTATGCTTCCATTTAAAATATGGAATTCATTCGGGAAATAAGCTGGTGTCAACTATATCAAGCAACATTCAATCTTTTTTCCCCAAAATTGCTTTGAAATTTGAAATTCATTCATATATATATATATATATATATATATATATATATATATATATATATATATATATATATATATATATATATATATATAACACAAATACACAAAAACCTTGGAGACCCGCAGTCGTGTACAGATCAACAGATCCTGCGCATCAAAGGTAGAGACATGTGTTTCCCTGATGAGTTGTTTTGTTCATCCTGCATAATAGAGAGATGGAGATTTAAGGCAAAGGCAAGCTCGTGCCTAGTGCAGGAGACTACAACGGCACCAATAAAAATAAGAAGTATGACTTTGCTTCACCTTGGAAAAGCATAAGAGCGAAGGAGTAGAGGAGGGTTGCTGATCCAGGGGGTCCCTGCGTGCTTCACTTCGGAGAAGCCAAGAAGTGAACGAAGCAAAGGGGGGCTACTGATCCAGGGGCACCCGCGAAGGAACACGTGGTAGGGCTGCCCCTCCGCGCGGGGGGGGGGGGGGGGGGGAGAGAGAGAGAGAGAGAGAGGAAACCTGCTCCAGGCCGTGGCGGTGGGTGAGGATTGGGGAAGGGGCAGCCGCACCACCGGCGAGATGAGTCCACGCGGCGCCGTGTCGGGGTGCGCCGGGCTCTGGAGATCCGGTGACGCCACCAACCTGGGCAGTCACAGCGCTGGAGAGGCGAGGTAGGGACTGCCGCGGTCGATCCGGTGCCAGCCAGCGACGAAGAGGCCAAACCCTAGGTCAACGTCATCGTTGTAGGAGGGGCTAGTTGGACAGGGAGTCCCTCTCACGCCGACGCCGTGCCTGCGTGCAGAGAGATGAGGAGAGAGAGAGAGAGAGGGAGGGAGGGGCGTGGGGAATGGAGGGGGAGGAAGCCGCCGGCGCACCGGCCATGGGGGCGAGGGCGGCGTCGCCATGCCCGCGGGAAGGACTGAGGGGGAGGAGACGAGGCGATTTTTTTTTTTTTTTGCGATGAAAAGGGGGAGCTGTATATATATATATATATATATATATATATATATATATATATAGGTAAATTTTATATACTCCCGGGAGTAGTTACTTCCATGTTCAATAATCAACATTGTGTATGGATGTATACTCATTTATCATCTTGAGTATGTTTGCATACTTATTTTAAGATACTCGACATCTTACTACCTGAAGAAATTTAACATAGCCTATATTTTTTAATATATTACTATAAATGTCATTACAGTACTATATAAAATAAGTATAACCATATACTCTATGTATACATACATACTCAACATAAATATTGTTGTAGATATTTTAGTATGATTATATACTCCGCGTACATATACTTTATTAGGTTATATACATCATAAATCTAAAGATATACCACATGGGAGTAACTACTCCCTGGGAGTACAGAATAATTACCTATATATATATGTACCATAACAGGTCTTGATTTTTTTCAATAAGAGGTAACCTACATCAATACACAATTTAGAGAAATCTTGCAAGTGAGGTTTAGACAAATGGAAAAGAATCAACAGCACCTTGTTTGTCACAGTTTCAGTTGTGTTTCTTTTATGACTTTGGCGGTTTGGCCAGTGATGTTCTTTTCTGACTTCAGCCTCAGGGCTAATGTGAATTAATACCTTTGTAGTGATTTCCATGTTAAGAAGAAACTTACCTTGTGCATAATCCAAAGTATTAAAATGGGAAAATACATCTATGATCTATATACACCGTGAAGTCATTAGGTTCTATTTGTCGAAGCAGTTTCACTTTCTATATTTTTCAAATGTAAAATGTTCTTAACAGAGCAGTTTTTTCATGCAATCAAGAATCAGAAGTTTATGTTGGCTGACCTCTCTTTTCTGAAATTGTTTTGCTGTTTTATAGAGTTATTTTGTCCTATGATATGAAATATCCAACCAAATTCATCTAAATATTTAGTTAAGTTGAGATGAGTTGGTTAATTTACCAGTGTCCGTGCACCCTAGTGTATGCCCTTGCACCCATGTATACCTAATAAGTCAGCCTGAGCAGTGAGGCATACTAGCTAACATAGTCCACTGGGAGCATGGACTGTATTGATGCAGGTCACTGCATAGCTGACAGTGAGGAGCAGAAAGCTCATGTTATTGCTAATGCGCAGACCCTCACTGCTCCAATTATAGTCCACCCCTGTTGAGCACATATGAGTTTCATGGGTGTGATTAGATGAGTCATATCTGCAGCATGGCTCATTTCTGAATGTTTGCAGGTGGGAGGCTCATCAGGGACCATATTTGCCTGGGATCTGCGGTGGCCACAGCAGCCAATACCACTCTCTGGTGTAGGCCTTATTGGAGCAGCTGATCCTGCTTGTGAAAGTGAGGTGTGGGAAGTTCTTTTCGACACTTACACTCAGTCTTCTGATATCATCTCGTCTGCATCCGCAAGAATGTTGCCAGTGATGATGTGTTCAGAGGATGGAATTCTTGCAGTTGTCGAACAAGGTAAGTGAGATTGTACATGTAGGGTTCAGATTGTCGGTGTTTAGTGTTTACTCATCTTTGCTTAACGTGGCTTTTTTCCATTAGCAGATGAGAGACCCCTTGAATTGCTTGCTGAAGCGTGTGCTATCAACTCCTTTGACATAGATCCTCAGAACCCCTCTGTAAGTCCTTGACTTCACCTGGTCAAGTGAACAGTTTTTCTTATTTGTAGATAGTGTTAATACTGTTATGGATTCACGCAGGATGTCGTTTGCGCATTGGAATGGGAATCGATTGGTGTCCTAACTCGTGGCAGAGATGCAATAGCAGAAGAATGAAATTTTTCACCACCCAGGGATTTCTTCAGAATTTTATGCAAAGTGGCTGAAACTACTGTCAGAAAGGATCTGACTTCTGAGGGCTTCCATATTTAGGGACAATTCTAATACTCTTGGTCTTGGGCTTCCATATTCAGGGACCATCCTAATACTAGTGGTCTTGGGCAACAGTAGAAGGAATAAAAGGTGCATGTCGAGTGCTCTTTCTTGTCTCTGCATACTAACCCTGTGTCTTGGAAGTTTTACTAATTATGAGCTTTTGTTGTCATGGGTAGTTGCAGATTTGAGAAACCTTTTCTGGTCTAGCTCCAAGCTGTGTAATTGGTTCACTATGGATGTTAACTGCTGACAGTTTGAAGTAGTGATCACAAACAATTCAATTCTTTTAGTTTGGGGCTGATGAACTTGAGCTATAATTTGTTTCATGATGTTTGTGTTTTCCCTAGCACGCCTTGTGGTATCAAATCGGTTCCTGAACATCCGAAGTGTTTAGTTTGGTTATTTGTAACAGAAAGGGATAATTCTATTAAATTTTGTTTGTTTTGGTGCTGGCCGTATTCGCTTCTCTCGTAATCAGGTATTGGTACGCCTCCCACCCTGGCGTAATCAGTTCGGTGGCTCAGATTGCGGCTGGATACTGCAACCGGTACTGTTACATGCTTAAACCAAACAAATCTCGTTTTGACTCAGTCTCTTGTGTCCGCTCTGAGATATGATACCATTAGCGGTAGCGTTTGCAAAGGTTGAACCAAAGGCTACCATCATGGATGTATTTTATTCATCTAGCTGACAATTTTGAAATTTTTGCTGCTACGGCATAAATGAATCTGAAGGTGGGTACATTGATCTGGGGCTCACACTAGTGCTATGTAAATTTTGAATTTGAGGGTTGTAAATTTGAAATAGCGCATTTTAGATGTCAACAAGACAAAGGCAGTCTCGTTTCAAAATATATCTAATCTTCTTTAACTTTGACCAAGTTTACAAAATGGTGTATCAATATTTACAACTTCAAACTAGTTTTGTCGAATCTGACTCCAATTGAGGGTTTTATAGAAGACTGAATCTCATTTAATGATATAGGATATGTGTTTTATTATGAATGTTTCATTTTCTTCTAAGGGCTTGTTTCGTTCCAGGCTGTAAAATTTTTGGATGTCACATTGAATGTTACGTAGGGTGTTGTATAAGGTGTTCGGATATTAACAAAATAACAAATTACAGAATCCGTCCGCAAATTGTGAGACGGATTTTTTAAGCCTAATTAATATGTCATTAGCACATGTTTTACTGTAGCACTTTAGTGTTAAATCATGGATTAATTATGTTTAAAAGATTCGTCTCGGAAATTACACGCAAACTGTCTAATTAGTTATTTTTTAGTTTATATTTAGTACTCCATACATGTGTCCAAAGATCCGATATGACAGAGTGTAAAGGTTTTAGATGGGATCTAAACAAGATATCAATATTTACATCTTCAAAATAGTTTTGTCCAATCGGCCTCCAACTGATATTTTATAGAAGCCTGAATCTCATTTAATGGTAGATTTGTTTTTATTATGAAACTGGATGTCCACTATTTTCAAAACTACAAGACTATGAAACATGTTGAACTACCATTGAGGGCACGAGAGTGTCATTTCATCCAACTATGGCAATCCCGTGTATCTCTTCTGAAGACCTTGTTTAGGCCCTCCAGCAGCACATATAAACCTAGTAGTCCGTCATGTACCGCGAAGGATCTCGAAATAAGCCACATCACAACCAAGATCATACAAGATTCAACAATCAAATTATCACACAATACAATAGGTTCACAAATATCCAACAAACATTGGAGTTTAAATAGCAGTTACGAAGGACCGAAAATGGCGACCAAATGGGGTGAATGAGAGCCGTAAAATTTCTTTTGAAATATTTAGACCATTGTCTAGAAAATCGACCCCAAAGCAAACCCACGAGCCAACTGGTGGCTAGATACCTTAGGAGATGTCATAGAGGTACAACGGGACTGCCGGAAAGGCGCCATGAACAAGCACAAAGCGGAAGACTCAAAAGCCGGCAAACTGCATAGGGCCGGACTGGGGCTCAGATTGTGTGGGATTCACTGTCGGACTATCCGGGGTTTGCTCTAGACTGCCTGCAAGAAAAAGTCCCAAAACCTAACTATTCTGAAACAACTCTGATCAGAGTTGTCCGTGGTTTGCACGCCGGACTATCCACAGTTCAGACTGAACAGTGCAATTCAGTGAACTGTTCTCTGTCAAAAAGTGTTAGCGGACTGTCTACAGTCAGGTGGTGGACTGTCCGCCATTTACCTGACTCAACAGGAACAGTTCCTATGGAGGGACTGCCTGTGCAAGTCCTTGACGCACGGACTGTCCGAAGATGAGTCCCAAACTGTCCGGGAATGCCCAGACAACACAAAATAGCCCGAGGCAAAATCCAGATTCAATCAGATATCGACCAAATTAAAAGGGATTGCCACCAAACTTCACTCAGATGATCTTGAGCATGTTTGTCGGGTACTTAGAAAGGGGTATCCCTACAACCTCGATAAAAAAACCAAATCTCGAACCCACTGTTATTTCTCTGCCCTAACTATCAAACCAGCCCCCATGCCAATCCACACTAGGCCGGCCCACGAACGGGTCTCGACGGCCCGGTTCGCGACAGCCTCGAGGAATCCCATCTCGGGACCAAGCCGATCCGCTCGAGGTACACCTCGGTTACGGAAACCTCCCGAGCGAACCAAGCGAGCCTCGAGTGCAGATCCATTCGAGGTACCCCTCGGTTACGGAACTCTTCCGAGCAAATGGAGCACACCTCGACGGCCTCGACCACCTCGACAGGCACCTCCTCGCATGCCTACCTCCTATACGGTTCCAGGAGCATTAAATGCACCCCACCTACTCCCGTCTAAATCACATGGCTACAACAAGTACTACAGAGAGTCGTACCCTGGTTAAATCCAACTTTAACCATCGATACCCGGGAAATGAGGGGCTCGTAACAGCACTGTTATGCCATACTGCGTACTGTGCCTCGACAGGCACCCCCTCGAGGTACCATTATCAACATATTTCCCGCATCCTCCAGAGCTCGACCCTGTCCGCGCGGGCCTCAACCGCCTCGACTACCCCCCTCGAGCATGATTCCGTCAAGTCCGGTCAGCACTTCAACAACTCCCGACGCGACGGCTTCGGCATCTCGCGTGCTCATGCATGGGAGACGTCCTTCGCCGGCACCAACTGTGTCACCACACGCCGCAAGGACAACTGCCACTACCCCAAGCATGTCGCTACAGGACAACGTGCGTCGCTACAGCGGCACCGACATGATCGGCATCGTATCTCCAACGTCATCGCCTGCGCCAGACCTAGAGCTCATGTACACCTGTGCCTCTTCGCCTATAAAAGGGGACGCCAGGGCATAGGTCCAGGGCCACGACACAACAACAGCTTACGCGGTTGAAAGCACCCCAGCAAGTAGACATAGCTCTCAAGCTCGTTGCAACCCAACATAGCCTAGGACTTCAGAGCCCAATTCTCTAGTTCTAGCCTCTTCCTTCACACCCCCTCTCTCGCACGCTTGTATTCGCCCCTGTACAAGCACTTCGGTGCAAGATAATACAAACTCCTCCCCCCCGCTGGACGTAGGGCCTTCTCTTGCCTGACCCAGGATAAATCGTTGTGTTCTTCTTGCATCACCATCCGAATTAGGGAGCACACAATCACAAATTCACTCATTGGTGTAGACCTCCGGGGTCCAAACACCGACAATGTTGGTGAGCTATTCCTAAGAAATCATGGCTCAAACCCAACTAGATCTCGAGAAATCGCAGATCAAGCAAAAAGGGAAAAGTTTGGACTCTGAAAACGATTTCAGCCCGATCTATGTGCTCGTGAGGAATCTGAGTAAATCCTTCGGTGGAAAGATGCCTCTCACATCCTAGCACAATATGGTTCAAATGGAATCATAATCCATCCCTCAAATCGAAAGAACTCACAAAAGAGCAAAGAGGGGAAAATCAAGAATGCAAACAACAAAACGCGAATTCAAAGATACTAATCAGGATAATCCATCCCTCAAATCCTATTTGTTGAATTGAAACTTAGACTAAATAGGATAATCTTAGACTGAACATGATCACTAACTTATCTTTGCGGAAAAACTAATCTGAGATACTAACCAGAGTCGGCAGATGCCATCTAATGCCTCTGTAGATGTAGTAGACGAAGTAGATGATGCAAATCTTAGTCTTCACCAAATTAGGTCTTGATGCTCCTAGTTGATGAAGAACTCGGAGATCCATAGCAGTACATGGACATGGGCAGACGGCCTTCCTAAACCCTCCAGCGCCTAAATGACCGGTTGTGTGATTAGAATCACGTAGATGGATGAGTGTGAAGCCGCCAGGGGCATCTCCTCTTATTTATAGATGCACTACGAGTCAGGGGGCCGAACCCTGAAAGATCTAAGGGTTGCCGTCGATCACGACAGATCTAATCTGTTGGATATATATGACAAGTCGACCAAAAACTAATTAATTAATAATCTCGTAATTAATCTCAGAATTAGCTGAGATCACACTCCAACATTCTCCCACTTGATCGAACGGCTAATGCACTTATGCAACTAATGTTCGCTTTATACTTATGTTCACACTTAGTATAACAGCAAGACCAGACCAATGCGTCGTCAGCAACATTTAATCGCCACCGGGACCCCATTACCCATAGTTTACTGTAATACCTTGTTAGAACGCTTATTACTTATTGGGAGTATGGCCCTATATCCAGGAATCAAGTTAGAGACTTTGCACGAAAACCCAAACTGATTTGCGCGCTCATAAAAGGGATTAGTGTTAAGACTCAATATGCAAATATGCTAGCATCAACTCAGTTCTTTATTTTTCTCAAGCTTAATAATTTGATCCTGAATTCCTTCTTTTACAACATATAATCGAAGTGCTTAGCATTAGCATTTGATGTGTTGTTACTCGAAATAATACTGCAATTTAAAAGTAGGCCTGTAGCAGTATGTTAATACTTAATTTGGGATAATCTATCTTAAGCCAGATGGCCTATCGTGTTCATTATTAAACATGTCACTAATTAAGCTCATACTAGTCATGTTTGGAGCTTTCAATTAAATTTGTCCTTTTCTGCAAGAGTAGGTATAATCTAATTGTGCACTTTCTTATACATACTCAAGAGAATTGACAATTGAACAATTCATAATTGTTATAAGTGACATGATGATTCCTTTGGTGCCTCTTTAATATCTTTAAAATTTATTAGAACCTTCCAGTGGACCTATTCTGGATAAAACTTAAATTTCTTTGCCAAGTATCCCAATGCCAAGTCTAAACTAGTATTGACTTTGAGCATTCTTAAAGTTAATGACAGTCAAATTATATGGAACGTCTTGCTCTTCAACTGTTACTAACTTATTCTTAGAATATTTAGGATAATTCAACTTAATGCATTATGCAACTGCATTATGCAAAACAGACAGGCATGGCATTATATATTCAAAAATTTATCATTTTATGCATATACTTGATATGCCTTCTGTGATAATCCTGATACTCATTTGGTCCTATTTTGGTGTATTTCAATAGCCAAGAACCTAGAGGCTTCACCAAAATATATCTTTAGTGACTAGAGCTCTTATATTGCCACATTGAAGGGTCGAGATGGCGGACTAGAGGGGGGGGGGGGGGGGGGGTTGAATAGTCCTTTATAAAATTAATCGCGTCGGCTAACCAAAACAAATGCGGAATTAAAACTATCAGTCTAGCCAAGACTACACCCCTCTACCTATACTCTTAAGCACCTTATAAAAGATCCTAAACAAGGCAAATAAGGTGTCAGGCTAGCTAGAGCTTATCTAAACAATTCTAGCTTGCAAGGTTATACAAACCTAAGCAACTAGTACTCAATCAACCGGGGAGCTCCCACACATGCCACTAAGCAAAAGCATAAAGCCTAAGCTCACTAGCAATGCTCAATAACAAGGCTACACAAGCCAAATTAGAGAGCTCAACTTAGCTACGCAAACTAAGCAATGTGACTAGCAAGACTACAAGTCAACTAGTCACTAACGGGATCAACTTCTATGCTACACAAGCAAGGAAGGTAACTAGCAAGCTACACAAGCTAACTAATTACTAGAGCAACTAGTCAAGCATAATATATATATATATATGAAAGTAAATACAAGCTTGTGTAAAGGGGATGCAAACCAACGGGAAGAACAAGGTTGAGACAGTGATTTTATCCTGAGGTTCACTTGGTTGCCACCAAGCTAGTCCTCGTTGAGGCAAGCCCAAGGTTGCTGCCGATCCTCTTGCTAGTGGTGACCCTAAGTCACACTCTGTTGGGGGAAAGAACCCTCGGCAGTGACGTCGCGCAGGCTGGGTCAGGAGGCAACCCTCGCAATGCCCTGTTTCCTGCCGAGGAACCCCTCGTCACTTGATAAGCCCCTCGGCCTTATTTCCTAACCCTCGGATACCGACTCGGCCTTCGGGTCATCTTACGGTTCTTGCAGGGAAGAAGCGCGAGAAGAACAAGGAACGACCCTCACGCGTGTCGCGCACCTTCGCAAGGAAGGTCAAGCTCAACGGGTGGCAAGCGAACGTGTGCCTCGCGACTGACGAAGCTGGGAAGTTAAGCTTCATGTCCCTGCGAAGGTGTGCGCAAGCCAGGTGGCGACAGACATATGGGAGGCAAGCTAGGGTTTCTATACTGTCTGTGTTTGTACGATTCTGCCCTTCCGTTGTATAGCGCAGAGGAATCTTTCTTGTACCCTTTTGTAATTTGGTCAGTGCCCCTTGGTATCCCCTATAAATACCAGGGGGTGAACAGTATAATGGGGACAGTTTTTTGGGAATAGAGCTACAGCACCACTGTTCCATTTTCCCTCGTACCTTCGCTCTTGGTTCTGACGATTGGCCACCTTCGCCACTCCCCTGCACTCGTGCGGAGGTAGGGCAAGTGTGTTTCCAATAGTTTGGCGCCGACCGTGGGGATTGAAGATCGTGATGGCCGGAAGCAGAAGAGCATCCTCAACCAGAGACCATCGCGCGACCAGAGAGGCCACGGTGACGGTTCAAATCGTGGAAGAAAATGTGGAACCTTCGAGAGAAGAAGAAGTCACCCAGGGACAGAGGTCCCAGGACCTCACACTCGGCTAGTATCACAGCCGCACCCGCACACCTTCGGAGAAGGTGGAAGAGGAGATGAAGATGAGTTGGGCCTCGAGGCTTTGGACAGGCTCCAAGCTGAGTTGCAGGAGAAGAAAAGGCGCCTAGACCAGCTTGAAAGGCACAACCGGCTGCGCGCCATCAGGCAAAAGGCGGATGAAGCAAGGGAACAGCTTCGCCGAATGGAAGAGTCCCTCGCGGCAGCTGAAGCCGAAGCCGAGGGTTGGAATGATAGAGAAATGCCGCCCCTTCAAGAGGGGAATGAGGAGTTGGGTCAGGGTAACTCCCGTCAGCCACCACCACCCCCACAACCACCAAATTTTCGCCAACTTTACCCAGAAGAGCGAGAGCCAAACCTTCGCATTCAGCGAAGAGCCCAACAACACCAGATGCCCTACGACCCAAGATCACCACTCTCCTAGATACTGCAAACCCAACCCTGGCCACCATGCTACAATCCACAAAATCTGCCCTGTTATGACGGACTCACTGACCCTCGCCAATTCATAATGAGCTATGAAGCGGCAGTCGCCGCAGCAGGGGGAGATGAATCAACAATGGCGAAATCTTTCGTAATCATCCTTCGTGACATTGCGCAGACTTGGTATAGCAACCTTCGCCCCAGAACTGTGGATTCCTGGGCCAACCTCAGAGACATACTCTGCACAAACTTCAAGGGCATCACAGCAGCCCCATCAAACCCCATCGAGTTGTTCAACTGCAAACAAGAAGAGCGCGGACCGCTGCAAGACTACTGGCGAAGGTTCATCCAGATCAGAGCAAGAACTCCAGGGATATCCGACAAGGCCGTGATCCTCGCTGCAGTCAGCGGCCTGCGTCCAGGCCCATGTTCCTCAAAGTTTGCCAGGAAACCAGCAAACACAATCGAAGAGCTTCATGATACAATGGAAAGATACTATAGAGCGGACATGGACTTCCGGGCAAAGTCCGACGCTCGAAGGTCACAATAGAAACCACAGTTGAGGCCCCAAGCGAGAGAGAACAACCCTCGTCAAGATCAAAGCAACATTGGCGCGATCAACAAGGCAAATCCACTCAAGGACCAGAGAAGGGGCACTCAGCCTTCGGGCAACCAAAATCCACAAGGATTCCCACCCCCGCGTGACCAAAGAAACCAACAGAGGGACCCGGCCAAAATGTACTGCCATTTTTGTGGACAAGGAAAGGGGCACACAACAAAGCAATGCGAGTGTTTCGCCAAAGGAAAGGAGTACCAAGAGTCCAAAAGAGCCACTTCGGCCGAAAACAGAACCATCAATCATACTAGAAAGCCAAGTTTCAACCCAACCCATCCTCCATTCCACTACACACCTATAAATTATGGCCTACCTTCGCACCAACATTTCTACGCTCAACACCCACACTACAACAACACCTCATATTAGCCAACCTCGATTCCTCAACGACAAAATGTACCATACACTGTCACATACCCAACAACCCCTCAAACCCAAACCAACCAACAAGTGAGCAACACTCTACCACCACCACCACCAATACCAGCCTTGCCAACTCCCCAACCTGTCAAATCCGAAGCCCAAACCCAGACAACAATCAACAACCCAACATCAACCTTCGGTGTGATACTAGCTATCACTGGAGGCTCCAACGAAGATCATAGCAACAAAAGGCAGAGGAAAGAACATACTAGAAGAGTGCACCATGTAGCCGTCAAAGGACCGCACAAATTTGGGCGATGGTCCCATATCCCAATAACCTTTGACTCCGGTGATATGAAATTAAGGGATTACCCACACACTGACGCTATGGTAATCGAAACTAATCTAGCTGGGTGGACAGTCACCAAAATCTTGGTCGACACAGGAAGCTCTGCAGACATCCTGTTCGCCACAACCTTCGATAGCATGAAACTTGACAGAAACCTCTTGCAACCCGCTGGCAACCCCCTATACGGTTTCGGTGGTCAGCAAGTAAGAGCCATCGGAAAAATCTCTTTACCCGTAACCTTCGGAGATCAAGTAAACTACAGAACTGAGCACATAACCTTCGACGTGGTTGACATGTTTTATCCTTACAATGCAATATTTGGCCAAGGGGTCACCAACGGATTCAACGCTGTAATCCACCCCGCATACCTCTGCATGAAGCTTCCTGCCCCGAAGGGAGTTGTTGCAGTATATGGAGATCAAGACACTGCAAGGGTAGCTGAGGGAACAATAGCACCTGGGCAACGCAATGTCCACAACCTGTCAGAGCCTCGAGTAACAAACCTCAACACCGAAGGTGAAGTTTGCACTGACCAAATAAAAGCATCGCCCAAAGAAGAAACCAAACAAGTCCAACTCTTCGAGGGCAACTCAGAAAGGAAAGTGTTCATCTCTGCCAACTTAGACTCCCTGTCAGAAAATAACCTCATCCGTTTCCTCAAGGAAAACTCCGATACCTTCGCTTGGTCTACGGAGGACCTCAAGGGAGTAAACAGAACTTTGATCAAGCATATCCTAAACATAAAGCAAGGTTATCGCCCAGTTAAGCAAAAGCTTCGCAAAATGTCAGAAGAAAGAAAAGAGGCAGCGAGGGCAGAGGTAAAAAGACTCTTGGACACAGGGGTCATCCGCCCAGTCAAATACCCAACATGGCTCTCAAATGTGGTCCTAGTCCAGAAAAAGAACAAGAAATGGAGAATGTGCGTAGATTTCACGTGCTTGAACAAAGTCTGCCCGAAGGATGACTTTCCCCTGCCAAACATAAGCACCCTGGTTGACAGAGCAGCTGGTTGCCAAATGCTTTCTCTCCTCGACTATTTCTCGGGGTACCATCAAATCTGGATGAATGAAGAAGATGAGGAGAAAACAAGCTTCATCACACCTTCATGTACTTTTTGCTTTCGAAGAATGGCAGAAGGCTTGAGAAACGCAAGATCCACCTTTGCCCGCATGACGTCTGAAGTCTTCAAAGATGAACATGCTATCTCTGCCTACGTCAACGATCTGATTGTTCAAAGCGAACAAAAAGAGAACCACATTTCAGACTTGGCAAGAGTGTTCGACAACCTTCGGTCAGCCGGATTAAAACTAAACCCCGAAAAATGTGTTTTTGGGGTAAGCGAAGGAAAACTGCTTGGTTGCATCATCTCAACAAGGGGAATTGAGGCCAACCCCGAGAAAATCAACGCCATCATCAACATGGAACCCCCGACAACAAAGAAAGCAGCTCAGCGTTTGTCAGGCCGCTTAGCAGCACTAAGCAGATTCATCTCTAGATCAGCTAAGCGAGGCTTACCCTTCTTCGAAACTCTGAGAAGCATTGCTCCATTCAACTGGGGACCTCGGCGGCAGAAAGCTTTCGAGGATTTGAAAAAGTATCTCAACAATTTGACAGTCTTAACCAGCCCTAGCAAAGGGGACTTGCTACTGCTGTATGTGGCAGCCTCGCCCCATGCAACCAGCGCGGTGTTGATCAAAGAGGTGCACGAAAACAGCAAAACCAGGCAGGCCCCAATCTACTATGTGTCAGAAACCCTCAAGGATCCCACGCGAAACTACTCAGAGCTCGAGAAGATAGCATACGCCGTGGTCATGGCGTCGCGAAAGCTAAAGCACTATTTCCAGGCATACGAGATCCAAGTACCCTCAGCATACCCTCTCGAAAACATATTCAAGAACAATGAGGCAGTCGACAGGATAGCAAAATGGGCAATCGAATTGAACAGCTACACCATAACCTTTGTGGGAAGAACAACGATCAAATCGCAAGCCTTAGCAGATTTCATAGCCGAATGGACTCCAGACCCTCGCAGAGATGGAGTCGAATCAGATTCATTTTGGACAGTGTATGTCGACGGAGCTTGGGGAGCAGCTGGAGCAGGAGCCTCGACTATCCTAGTTTTGCCATCTGGATCGAAGCTACGATACGCAAAAAGACTCAACTTCAAGTGCACAAATAATTCCGCAGAATACGAAGCTGTAATATTAGCACTTTCAAGGCTTCGAGCATTATCAGTCCGAAGGGCGGTCATTAGCACAGACTCCCAAGTCATAGCGGGTCATATTGAGAAAAATTACAAAGCAAAAGATCCAGAGCTACACAAATATTTACAATATGTCCGAAGGTTAGAATCTTTCTTCCTCGGCATAACAGTGAAAGCAATTCCGCGGTCAGAGAACAGCGAGGCAGACAGCCTGGCCAAAGCAGCAGCACAACAACTACAGCTGCCCCCTGATGTGTTTCACGAAGTAACAACTCAATTAGCAGTCGAAGCCTCCGAAAAGACTGCGAAGCTGATCAATGCAATCCAGAGTGAAGACTGGAGAGCACCTATCATGGCCTATATCAACGGGTTGCATGAACCCGAGTCCAAAGAGGAAGAAAACAGACTCAAACAAAGAACTCGAGGATACAGAATAGTGGACAACATTTTGTTTAAAGCCTCGGTGACCTCGCCATGGTTGAAATGCGTGTCACAGGATCAAGGAAAGGATATTCTCAAACTTATTCACGAAGGTATCTGCGGTTCACACAACGGCCCAAGGGCGCTAGTTGGAAAAGCTTTCCGTCAAGGCTTCTATTGGCCAACAACACTACGAGATGCAGAAGATATCGTCAAGCGTTGCGAGGGTTGCCAATTAACAGCAAAGACACAAAATGCCCCAGGGGCCCCAACAACTCTGATATGCCCAACATGGCCCGTGCATAGATGGGCAATGGACCTCGTCGGTCCACTACCAACAGCTCCAGGAAACCTTCGCTACACAGTGGTAGCTGTGGAATACTTCACGAAGTGGATTGAAACCAAACCTTTGGTTTCCATCACCTCTCTAACCGTCAAAAGGTTTTTTTGGCAGCAGATAGTTTGTCGTTTCAGAGTTCCTAAACACCTAACCATCGACAATGGCACTCAGTTTGACAGCGAGGTCTTCAAGGAATTCTGCGCACAAATTGGAACAATCTTATGCTTCGCCTCAGTCCGGCACCCTCAATCCAATGACTTAGTTGAAAGAGCTAATGCAACAATTTTCTGAGCCATATCCAAAAAATTACAAGGCAGGCCTAAGGGAAAGTGGGCGGAGGAGCTAACCTCGGTCACCTGGTCCCATAACACTTCGGAATGCAGAGCAACCAAATTCACACCTTTCAGGCTACTATTTGGGGAAGGAGCTGTATTGCCAGAAGAACTAAACTATGGCTCTCTCAGAACAACCCTCGAATCAGATGAACAAAACCAGCTGCTTGATAAAGATTTGCTCGAGGAAACAAGATGCAACACAGTGCACAACCTTCGCAAGTATCAAGAAGAAACCAAAAAATGGAGAGACAAAAAGGTGAAAATCAAAGATTTGAAAAAGGGTGACCTCATCCTCATTCGGAAACAAAATGCCAACATGGCGGGTAAATTCCAGCCAAAATGGACGGGACCATACCTGATCATAGAATGCAATCGTCCAGGGAATTTCCATCTCTCCAACAGCACAGGAAACCGCCTACCTCACACCTGGAATGTCGACGACCTTCGCAAATTCTACCCATAGCGGAGCCTTAGCGAGCTCTCGCAACATGTAATTTCCATTTAATCTCTCATCTTTCAGCACCATACTTGTAACCAAAGCAAAGGAGCTGCACTCTTTTTCCTTACAAAGGGGCGTAAGGTTTTTTAACGAGGCAGTTTCCAAGTCCTTAATAAAGGCATCAACCCCCGAAAAAACAAAACTCTAAAGTCCTTTTTCAATTTTCCATAAACATCGATAAAAGCACACTCTTTTTCCTTACAAAGGGGCGTAAGGTTTTTTAACGAGGCAGTTTCCAAGTCCTTAATAAAGGCATCAACCCCCGAAAAAACAAAACTCTAAAGTCCTTTTTCAATTTTCCATAAACATCGATAAAAGCAGCTCTTATCCAAGAGCGCTTATAATCGATGAAAAACACCGAAGATTGCTTCGAAACACAAATCTTTTTGAAACAAACTTGGGAAAAGCAAACTTCACCTCCACCTAAGACAAGGGGAGGCGTGAAGTCCAAAAAAGTCGAGCACCCTCGCAAAAAACGCCAGGGGCTCGCAAAGCAAACTTCACCTCCACCTAAGACAAGGGGAGGCGCGAAGTCCAAAAAAGTCGAGCACCCTCGCAAAAAAACGCCAGGGGCTCGCAAAGCAAACTTCACCTCCACCTAAGACAAGGGGAGGCGTGAAGTCCAAAAAAGTCGAGCACCCTCGCAAAAAACGCCAGGGGCTCGCAAAGCAAACTTCACCTTCACCCTCGCAAAAAACGCCAGGGGCTCGCAAAGCAAACTTCACCTCCACCTAAGACGGCGCGAAGTCCAAAAAAGTCGAGCACCCTCGCAAAAAAACGCCAGGGGCTCGCAAAGCAAACTTCACCTCCACCTAAGACAAAGGGAGGCGCGAAGTCCAAAAAAGTCGAGCACCCTCGCCAAAAACGGGCTCGCAAAGCAAACTTCACCTCCACCTAAGACAAGGGGAGGCGCGAAGTCCAAAAAAGTCGAGCACCCTCGCAAAAAATGCTAGGGGCTCGCAAAGCAAACTTCACCTCCACCTAAGACAAGGGGAGGCGCGAAGCCCAAAAAGGTCGAGCACCCTCGCAAAAAACGCCAGGGGCTCGCAAAGCAAACTTCACCTTCACCTAAAACATCTCTCTTAAGCAAAAAGCGAGCCTCGCTAAAAAGAAAAGGGGGCATCGCTGTTTTTTACCAAACATCTCTCTTAAGCGAAAAGCGAGCCTCGCTAAAAAGAAAAGGGGGCGTCGCTATTTTTTACCAAACATCTCTCTTAAGGGAAAAGCGAGCCTCACTAAAAAGAAAAGGGGGCGTCGCTGTTTTTTACCAAACATCTCTCTTAAGCGAAAAGCGAGCCTCGCTAAAAAGAAAAGGGGGCGTCGCTGTTTTTTACCAAACATCTCTCTTAAGCGAAAAGCGAGCCTCGCTAAAAAGAAAAGGGGGCGTTGCTGTTTTTTACCAAATATCTCTCTTAAGCGAAAAGCGAGCCTCGCTAAAAAGAAAAGGGGGCGTCGCTGTTTTTTACCAAACATCTCTCTTAAGCGAAAAGCGAGCCTCGCTAAAAAGAAAAGGGGGGCGTCGCTGTTTTTTACCAAACATCTCTCTTATGCGAAAAGCGAGCCTCGCTAAAAAGAAAAGGGGGCGTCGCTGTTTTTTACCAAACATCTCTCTTATGCGAAAAGCGAGCCTCGCTAAAAAGAAAAGGGGGCGTTGCTGTTTTTTACCAAACATCTCTCTTAAGCGAAAAGCGAGCCTCACTAAAAAGAAAAGGGGGCGTCGCTGTTTTTTACCAAACATCTCTCTTAAGCGAAAAACGAGCCTCACTAAAAAGAAAAGGGGGCGTCGCTGTTTTTTACCGAACATCTCTCTTAAGCGAAAAGCGAGCCTCGCTAGAAAGAAAAGGGGGCGTCGCTGTTTTTAACCAAACACCTCTCTTAAACAGAAAATGAGCCTCGCTAAAAAATAAAGGGGGCGTCGCTGTTTTCCCAAATAGCATACACAAACAATATTGCTTACACAAACAACAAACGGACCTCGCCAACAGAGAGCGAGGGCCAAATGTACTCTATCAAAAAACTACAAGGATGAATCGCATCTGCACAGCTTTTTCGCTTATATACAAATCAACCGCAGTATAACACACACTCAATAGAAAAGAATAAAATTACAAGGAAGCATCACCATCTTCGATCAACATTAAATCATCCAAACCCTCGCTACACTCCTCAAATTCTATTTCCACCGGAACTGTGGGTCCCCACAACAAAGGAGTCGCAGGAACAATTGCAGTTCCCCATGTAAAACCCTCGCCCTATACATATATCTCTGATTTATATCACTAACCTCCGAAGGCTCCTCTTTCGGAATCACAAGTGAACCATCCGGACCTAGATCAAAGTTGCTTTGCCCAAACAAGTAGTCCAGGGCCATTTTTTCATCGATGTCATCTTCAACAACGGGTAGCGAAGAAGAAGAAGAAGAACCAAACAAAAACCGCGCAGCTTGCCGATCCGTATAATCCGCGTTACGCCAGAATAGGCTTGATCGGCTATTCTTCAAATCGTACCTTCGCACCTTCGACCACCAAAAGCGCTCAAAAGGCAATGAAGGGTGTTT
Organism: Coix lacryma-jobi var. lacryma-jobi; assembly: GCA_009763385.1. NCBI lineage: Eukaryota > Viridiplantae > Streptophyta > Magnoliopsida > Poales > Poaceae > Coix > Coix lacryma-jobi. The sequence continues at coordinate 79,280,995 of CM019828.1, read as the reverse complement.
AAACTTAGCTCGAGCCCATGATTCACCAGATATAAAAATATCTTGATAATTTAGCGTCAGTGGCGTCACATCAAATACTTCTAGCACGGTTCCATCAGGAACCTGCATTTTCACAACATTAAAAAAGTATCTCAGTGTCACCAAGTCATTCCCACCACCCAACATATTACAAAATGACCCTCATGTTGAGCTATCCCAAATTTTCACACCTGCTCGGCACCCCCATGCTCCTCCGCCCTAGCTTCGCCAGCTGAAGCATCCAAATCCACGCCGGTCGCAGCATCCAAACTCTCCAAAGTTACAGAAGGATCAGCAGTAGGCGCTTCGTCCGTCGCCGCCTCTTCCACGTCAGCCTCTCCAGTGACCGGAGCCTCCTCGGCCGAGGGTGCGGCCTCGACTGGTGGAACCTCCGCAGAACTGTGCGCAGGAGCAGACTTGGAGCAACCCGCAACATCTTCGGTCGTAGTCGGCGAGGGCAGTGCGTCTTTCCGAGCCTGCAAAACAGAGCACAGGATTAAATACCAACATGTTCATCCATGAATTAAAACATGAAACGGACATCTCATGCAATGGATACCTGACGAGTAGCTTCGGCCGCCTCTTCGAAGGTGAGGACACATCCGCCACCGTCGATCCAAAATCTCCGGAGCAAGCGCATCGCGCAGTTTCGAACCTCCGCATCATCAATCTTCATTTTATGCACCTTGTCAACTTTTGGGAAAACGTGGTTCGACTTCCTAATCTTCCGTAGGTGCTCGCAATCAGCTTGGCGAAGGGTGCCGGCCATGGCCAAAGCTCCGGCATAGCAACCAAAGTCGGCTGCGTTTTCAACCAATGAGCTAAAAACATCAAGCTCATTTCTAAGCCAACCCTCGAACGCCTCAGCATTAGCAGCAGGCAACGACTCCCCAGCAGAACCGCCAGCTTCAGTCAAGCAGGCGTCAACTTTATCCTTAATCTTTCCCATACTTTTTTGCCACCCCTCGGACTGCGAAGCCAATTCTGAGGACAGTTCACTTATGCGACCGTTCGCTGATAACAAATCTTTGTCCTTCTGACGGCAAGCTGCCAGGAGTTCAGCATTACTGTTCGCAACCTCCTGTGCCTCCTCCCGATATTTAGCAACCTTCTCCATAGCAGCTTTAAGCTCAATATCTTTATTTTCCAAACTCTTCCGAAGGTCCTTATTATCTTTCTCAACCTCGGCCAGCCGGTCATTCAGATAGTTAAGATTATAACTCGCTCTCCGGCGAGCCGAACGGTTAAGGAGCATTAGCTCAGCCACCTTGACATCAATGTCGTCATGAAGGTCGTCCAAAGGCTCGTTGGCCAGTCGAAGCTCCGCCTCCGGCACACAAATCCGACCAAACACCCGACCAAGAAAACGCCTTTCCTCCGGAGCACATTGCAGGTGGCACTCCCGAAGGTCCGGACTAGTGAAAAGCTCCGTCGCCGGATCCGAAACCCTGATCTTCTTAGCAAAATAAGGAAGACTTGATCGGCTGGCTTCGCCATACGGTCTCTTCCCAGGAGTTCATTCCGATTCAAGGTCACCGGCCACCTCGTACCCGTTAACCCAGACATGCGCCCCCGCAAACTCGGGAATTAACCCTAGCGGGGGACTCTCAGGCTGAAAGTCCCCGATTATCTCATCGATATTCGGAGCAACTGCAGCATCAGCACCGGACGAGGCAACCGTTTTCCCACGATCATCATCGATGGACACTTCATCATCGGAGTCACCTTCACCACTGGAAGTGTCGCTGACATCTTCAAATGAGCCTCCTTCAGTGTCGGCCTCCTTTTCAGCCTCCTTCTCCTCCTCCTTATCATAATCGTCGGAGACATCTTCGTCGTCCGAAATCTGGATCAAAGCGCCGATCCCGCCGATGCGGGGTACCCGCCCTCCAACCCTTGCAACACCTCGGCCACTTGATAATGCAACAACGGCCGAGGAAGAGGAAGTGCAGGCAGCACCTGAACCCACAGCGACCTTCATCGCAAGCGTTTTCACTCGGCCGCCGGCGACGCCGCGCCCTCGACCACGACCCCTCTTCGGCTGCGAGACAACCTCTCTCTCCTCTGCGGCAGCACGCTTCCTTTTCTTCGGCGCATCCTCGCTCGAAGGTGCGGGCCAGTCAGCGTACTGGATCCCAAGAATATCGAACAATCTGTTAACTCGACCTCCGCTACCCACCGAGCTGTGGATAGCCTTAATCTTCAATGTGGACAGTTTCCCAACAAGGTCTTCCGCTCTTTGCTGAACCCGCTGATAAATGGCCTCGACACCATCCTCACGCTTGGGAAACTTCCTAAGAACATTTTCCCAAACCCTGTTCAGTTCCAACTTCGGTTTCTTCAAACCTTTACCCTCGTACTTGGGGTCATCCTCAACTGCAAACCACACCTGTCTCCGGCTAAGAGGCCAAACCTTAGCACAACAATACTCCTCGACCAAGTCGCGAGCACACTGAGAACGCGCTACCACCCTCAAACAATCAACCGTGGCATGCGCTTCGGCATTCATCTTGGCTTCGGTAGATACGTCACCAAGGGGCGGAAGCTCGCCGCAAAGCTCAGCATCACCGTTAAGCTTGTAGTAGAACCAGAACTCTTGCCATCCACTGGTCCACTTGTTCTTCTGGGCCTGCACCGGCAACTCCGATCCGGCATGATGACAAAAGGTGTACACCGCGAACTGACCGAGACTAGTGTTACCTTCGCCATCCGCAATCTTGCGAGGATGCATGTGCACACGATGAGTTCTAACAAAACCCTCGACATGAGGGACAATGCCCTAAGAGGGACACACACAGACATATACTGACATCTTCGTAAAGCACGATGGCGTGAGCTGATGGAACCTCAAATTGAACCTCTGCAGAACCAAGAAACGCAGACCAGCTGAAAAGAACTCCTCAAACACAACAACCTCATCAGCATCTGGCTTCGGAGTGGTCTCTCCAGCACTGGTCCTCGCTTTCCCATCTTCAATCCAGCCTCGCTTCACATAAGTAGCCAAATCAGAACTGCAAACCCGACTAAGTCCAAACTCAAAGGTCTCCATCATCCGCAGCACTCGGAGAAGCAACACGAGCAGTCTGCTTCAACCTAGCCATCTCTTTAGCTGACTCTAACTTCGAACAACGAACGCCTAGCTCAACCTTCGCAAACAAACTAAAACAAACCCTCACTACAAGCAAATCGCAACAGCATGTTGGCTATAGCAAAAGGAGGGCACGAGTTCAAAGCGTCCACCAACCCTACCTATTTATAGGCCAAGGCACAAACCATCCAACCCGACAAAATCGGCACGGATCCCAAAAATCACGGCACAAGAAACGAAATGGACCTCAAACACCGCAAGCAAGAAACAAACGGCCCGACCCACAAGCAGCCACAGGTGTCGCTGCCGAGGGACACTGTTCATTTCCGAACAAAGGTGCTGCTTGGGCCTAAAGATCGATCGTTTTTAGATCCAAGCCATCGAGGGGCTACTGTTGGGGGAAAGAACCCTCGGCAGTGACGTCGCGCAGGCTGGGTCAGGAGGCAACCCTCGCAATGCCCTGTTTCCTGCCGAGGAAACCCTCGTCACTTGATAAGCCCCTCGGGCCTTATTTCCTAACCCTCGGATACCGACTCGGCCTTCGGGTCATCTTACGGTTCTTGCAGGAAAGAAGCGCGGGAAGAACAAGGAACGACCCTCACGCGTGTCGCGCACCTTCGCAAGGAAGGTCAAGCTCAACGGGTGGCAAGCGAACGCGTGCCTCGCGACTGACGAAGCTGAGAAGTTAACCTTCGCGTCCTTGCGAAGGTGTGCGCAAGCCAGGTGGCGGCAGACATATGGGAGGCAAGCTAGGGTTTCTATACTGTCTATATTTGTACGATTCTGCCCTTCCGTTGTATAGCGCAGAGGAATCTTTCTTGTACCCTTTTGTAATTTGGTCTGTGCGCCTTGGTATCCCCTATAAATACCAGGGGGTGAATAGTGTAATGGGGACGGTTTTTTGGGAATAGAGCTACAGCACCACTATTCCATTTTCCCTCGTACCTTCGCTCTTGGTTCTGATGATTGGCCACCTTCGCCACTCCTCTGCACGCGTGCGGAGGTAGGGCAAGTGTGTTTCCAACACACTCTACATGATGGAGTGCTCACCAAGAGCTCTAGCTTCCGATCCGGCCAGACCACTTGGCGCTCTTCGCACCTTGCTCAACTAGAGTTGCTCTTCGCGATCCCCGCGGGGCGAGCACAATGCCCCTCACAAAGCCTTCTCCGGAGCCACGTGATGGGGACATCCTCCATTATTAACCGCTGGAAAAGACGCAACAAAGATGGGCCAAGTGGCCCAGTTGTAGTTGGGCGGCGACCGTGTGAGCCTCTCAATAATCCCACCTTGCTTAGCTTGGGAGGAGGAAGTCATCTTAAAAGGGAGAGCCACCCTTCCCTTATCAGACTAGTCTTTTAGGGAGATTGGGCCTTTCCTTGAGTGGGTGTACATAAGAACTGTTGGAGTCCGGGCAACCTTAATTTGTTGGGCCTCGGCCAACCCCACCTGGGCTGGATGCATCATTTGGTATCAGAGCTGGGCCCTTGTTAAGAAGGGGAGAATGATGAGGACATCCTCCATTATTAACCGCTGGCAAAGACGCAACAAAGATGGGCCATGTGACCCAGTTGTAGTCGGGCGGCGACCGTGTGAGCCTCTCAATAATCCCACCTTGCTTAGCTTGGGAGGAGGAAGTCATCTTAAAAGGGAGAGCCACCCTTCCCTTATCAGACTAGTCTTTTAGGGAGATTGGGCCTTTCCCCGAGTGGGTGTACAAAAGAACTGTTGGAGTCCGGACAACCTTAATTTGTTGGGCCTCGGCCAACCCCACCTGGGCTGGATGCATCACCACGCACAATCTTCTTGCAGGCTTCATGATGGAGACACAATCACCAAGCCATCTAGGAGGTGGCAACCTCCAAGAGTAACAAGCACCACCGGCTTGCAACACGAACACCTAGTGCCAACTCTTGCAATCTCTCATGCACCGCACTAGAATCGCTCACTTAGTGGATATGATTAGCACTAATCCCAAGTGAGTTGGAGGGCTCCCAAGCACTCTCACACAAGGACACTAAGTCCCCAAGGTACTCAACCAGCCCCAAGGGCCGGCCACCCCTCTATTTATAGAGGGTAGCAACCAACTAGCCATTTCCCCTTTTTACCGAGCTCCGGAAGGCCTACCGAAAGTACCGTTGGAAGCCACTGGTACAACCGGTCAGCGGAGCAACGGTCCACGAAGCGTGCAGGCAAAAAAGTTAGACGGAACTTTCGGTCAACGACCGGTACTTCCGGTCAAATGGCCCGGTACTACCGGTCGATGACCGGTAGTTCCGGTCAACTCCTTAGGTGCCCGTTGGAAGAATTTAAGCACGAACCGGGACTTCTGGACGCCCGACCGGTACTACTGGTCGACCACCGGTACTTCCGGCTACAGCCTGAGCTCCGCGCTAAAACGACCATAACTCTTAGCTCTGAACTCCGATTTTGATGATCATGGACATTTTGGAAAGCTTATTCAGAGAGCTACACAACCCACATAAATACATGATCCAAAGCACAAAGGGTAAGTACATATTTCCAATCCAAGAACCACCACTTCTCTTTTTCAACCAAAGTTTTCTCCAACTTCTTCTCCTTTGTAAATGTGCCAACACCACCAAGTGTACACCATCATGTGCATGTGTGTTAGCATTTTCACAATCATTTCAAAGGATTTTCGCTTTCACACACCATGCCACTCGATCCTAGTAACATCACACTGTTAGATCGCTCAAGTGGCACTAGATGACCGATATGCAAACAAGTTTGCTCCTCTTAATAGTACAACCATCTATCCTAAACCCGGTCATCAACTTCTCTACACACCTATGACCGGTGAAATGAAATGCCCTACAAATATACCTTTGCCTTGCGCATTCCATTCCATCTCCTCCATTGTTGACGCAACACATGTACCAACCTAGATCAAATGATATGATCCACTTCATATCATCACATGGCCTCTATGGTCCATCAATCTTGACCTCACTTGCTCTTCACCATTGCTTCTGTCCTTCGGCTCCAAGTCTTTGCTCAAGCCTTCCGACACTCGGTACCAACGGCTTCAAAGCCTCCAACTTGCCCTTCACCTTCGCAACCGGTCCATCAAGCCAAGTCTTGCCTTGATCTTCACCATCTTAGCCACATGACTCCATGTCATGTCACATATGAAATAAGCTCCTTCTTCACATTTTGAAGGACCGGATTAGCGACCAGAGGGGGGGGGGGGGTGAATGGGAGCCTCAAAATCAACTCGTGAATAGTATGGCCCTTGTCCCAGAAAGTCACCCCAAAAGCGAAGCCTCAAAACGACTCGAGAGTTCACAACCTACAAGTAGGTGGATACCCTAGGAGATGTCCTAGTGGTACAGCGGAACCTCCGGAGAAACTCCAAAACCAACTGCCAAAGCCTCGGAACAAAACTGCACAAGCTGCAGATTCCCGGACTGTCCGGGGTCAGAGTCCCGGACTGTCTGGTGACTGCCGGACTGTCCGCGACTGGAGGTCCGGACTGTCCACCGGCCACAGAGCCCAAAACAGACTGTTCTGCAAGTCTGCTTGACAGGTCCCGGACTGTCCGCGAGCTTGTACCGCGGACTGTCCGCCGGTCACGAGACTGAGAACAGTATCGCGCTGCGCTGTTCTGAACCTGCCAAATCCCGAGTCCCGGACTATCCGCCGCTGGGGGCGCGGACTGTCCGCAGATGAACAGAGAGGAGAAAAACAGCTCAGGACAAAGGTCAATTCGATCTAAACTCGACCAAATCAAAAGGGACTTTGATCAAACTTCTCCCAGGTGATCCTCTATGTATTGGGGTGCTAATCCTAAGAAATCATCGTACCTAACCAAGTCAATCAAGAGAGATTCGTGGATCACCAAAAAAGGGGAAGAACGAAGAACGAACACGAAATTGACCCGATCTATGGATTCGTGAGGTTAGGGGAGAAATCCTTCGGAGGAAAGAAGGAGCTCACGACCAAGAACGAATTGATTCAAGTGGAATCGAAAATCATCTCGCAGAGAGGGAGAACGAGGCAAATCTCCGAGAGATGCAAAACCAAAACGTGAAGAACATCAATCACAAACGCGAATCAATTTGATTTCAGCCGAAATTCCTCCACACAAGGAGACAACGAGAATACGGTCCCGTTTCCTTAAGTTCCCAAAACACAGAGACAAGATTGAGTCTTCCCTGCGGATCGCTAGCAGCGAGGTATGATTAGAACCTAAGCGAGGGCAACAGAGAGAGAGCTCAGGAACAAATGACTGCTAGGATACGAAGAGAGGAGGGGTGCCTCTCTTATTTATAGCCTAAAACAATAATCCCCTTTCTACCCCTAGATACACGAGCGAAGCGGCCAACCCTAGGGGTATCCCGGTCCAACTCTGCTGATAGTTGATCTGATGGCCACGCGCCTTCCTCACCCTTAGCTTCGCCTAGACGCAAGCCTCAGGATGCCGCCCAGTCGACCGCCGCGCCTACCTCGTGGATAGCCTCGCCTCCACGCTAGCCTCTCCACGCCGCCACGCGTCGACCGTCCTTTTTGTGGACCTCCCCCCGGTTTTGAGGTCGAAACCGGGAAACCTGGGCCTTCCCCCGGTTTTGAGGCTGAAACCGGGAAATCTATCCTCAGGCCGAGTTTTGTGGCTCAAACTCAGAAACCGTGTGCCCAGGTTTTGAGGCCCAAACCTGGAAACCATCCACGCCGAGTTTTGAGGCCCAAACTCGGAAACCGCCACCCCGAGTTTTGAGGCCCAAACTCGGAAACCGTCGAGGGTAGCTTTTCGAGGCTCAGCTACCGAACCCGCGCCGTAGATGGGATGTGGTTTGCACACCCCGAGTTCCAGCACCGATGCCGGAGCATGTCCAGCCTCCACGCCGGGCACAGTGCATTCGCCATCCTTCTCGGCCTCCCGCCAAGTGTCACGACGCCATCACCTTCCTCCCGACTCGACCGATGCACCGCACATCCCCATGTGCTCTTGCTTGTCAACGCCACGTGCCAGCTACCACAGCTGGTCCTCAGGTCTCCTGGTCCGTCGGTCCAAGCTCCACGTCCGCCCTTCACCGCTCCCGGTCCGTCGGCAAGGTACGTCCCTACTTGACCTTCACCTCTCCTTCGACCACTGCCCGAGCTTCGCACCTGCACATCAACACAGCCAAGAGACATGTTGCCCGTTGATCGATCACTCATCACTCAGGAAGGGAACCACAAGGGCACATATCAACCTTGTGTTCTCAATCTCCCCTTTGATGAGTGCATCGTCAACTCATAGTAACCGTAACCAAAATAAAAGAAAAGCAGAATTAGATAGAAGGAGAAAACTCACTCGAGATGTCCAAAAGCCAGAGAAAAGACCGAAGAAGAATAACTCGAGATAAGCAAAGCTTGGTCCCCAAAGACATGGGCAACGGTTCAACACAACCAAGCAAGAAATCAGAGCAATCAACTCATCAAGGAGCAAAACTCGATCAAAATCAGAGCACAAGACTTGGTTCCCAAAGACATGGGCAACGACTCGACACAACCAAGTCAAAAGCAAGCTAGTCCTCAAGAAGAGGCAGAAAAGGGCTCAACACCACTAGCTGAAAGCTCAAAACCAAACGAAGACTGCATAAGAAGCAGCTACTGCTAGTCCCTCAAGATAGAGGCACAGAGGCTCAACACAACCAGCAGTAAGCCCAATACCAATCAAGAGCCATCAAAACATGGTGAAGACAGCTAAAAGATCGATATCAAATAAAAGCCAACTCGGAGCAGGCAGAAACAACTCCCCCTTACTCAAAGAACTCCCCCTTAGCAAGAGAAGCATAAATTGCAAATTGTCACCACAAAAAGTCTAAAAAACTCATCATTGGACAGAAAGTCTAAAAAACTCATCATTGGAAACATTCTCCCCCTTGGGGGCAATTTGCAATCAAAAGAGAAGGGAAAAGAGTTCAAGTAAGCAAAATGGAGCTAGGTCATGCCTATCGGAGTCAAGCAAATGCATATGAGGTAAAAATGCAAGTTAGCAGCTTCAGGTATATACTCGAAAGAGTGAAAGAATGCTCTAAAGAGTGCTGATCCGACTACAAAGCAACATGCAAAAGTGCTAGCAAAGGCTCAAACTGATCATCCAATACAAGATATGAATGCATAAGTCAAAAGAGCAGTTTTAAGCCGTTTAGAAAGTAGTTTCACCATCAAAATAACACTAAACATGTATAGACAGTAAGTCAAACAAGTGCAAAACAGATATGCAAAGTGAACTACCCCTAACACAGTTCAATCATCATGCTATAGAATGAAACATAGACTTGTGTTTTCAGATTTTATCGGAGAATTTGCAGCGGTTATTAACACAAGTTTAAATTCAGCATGTGATTGCGAGAGGTTGAAAGCCTGTCATTGCCTAACTTTTCAATCATGCTAAGCCTATGCATATGCAATCAGAAGCTTAAAGCATCAGTTTTGGTCTTACACTACACGACTCAAGTTTAACTCAAGGGTGCTATGAGAAACAGTCTCGATACCGTGATGTGTTGACAGAGCAATCCCATCTCGATCTTTTCAATTCACTAACACTTGCTTCATTTTAAACAAAATATGAACAATCCAAGCAAGTGAAAGACTCAGAACTATAGACATAGCAACCTAGCATATATGAAATAGCTCAAGTGACCTCAACACATCCTACACATGCTAGTTGTCAATCTCAATGGTGAACATGTATCAAATTTTAAGTTCATTAAGCATGTTCAGCATTCTGAAAAATTAGCTTAGCTCACAAAATATAGCAGTGATCAAAGAGAGCCTAAGCTACAAGCATCATCATATATCATCGAAGCATACACTACTTAGAGCATAAATTTATTCTAAGGAATATAGACATGAAGCTTGAAAATGCTAGATGTATGCATGATGAAGTCAGAATTGGAGCCAAAACAAAACCAGAAAGACTCAAGACCCAAAAAAAACAAAAAGGATCAGAAAGTCAGTCTATTGTACAACAGGCAAAATGCTTCCCCCATCTAAAAGGGGAAACACACACCAAGCTCACCTCTCAACCTAGCAAATGTTGAGAGATCCAAAGGCTTGGTGAAAATATCCGCAACCTGGTTATGGGTGTCTACATGCCTAAGATCAATGTCGCCTTTCTCATAGTGATCACGAAGAAAGTGAAAGCGAACATCGATGTGTTTGGTCTTGGAGTGAAGAACAGGGTTCTTTGCTACACTAATGGCAGAAGTGCTGTCACAAAGCAAAGGAACCCGACTGAAATCTAGACCAAAGTCACGCAATGTAGCAACCATCCATAAAAGCTGCGAAGCACAAGAAGCAGCGGCAATATACTCGGCTTCAGTAGTAGACTGGGCTACATTCGACTGTTTGCGAGAAGACCACGAAACCAAAGAAGAGCCAAGAAACTAACAAGTCCCAGAAGTAGACTTGCGCTCGAGCCAATAGCCGGCAAAATCCGCATCGGAATAACCACAAAGCGAGAGGGTCGAAGAAGAAGAGTACCAAAGTCCGAACTCAGGAGTGTATCGGAGGTACCTCATAATGCGCTTGACTGCTCCTGTTCTCCTGCAACATCAAAAGCAGAAGAAACACAAGGCATAGTCTCATCGAATGTGACCTCACAGGTCTCCACTATCCGGTTAGTTTCCAGGTTAAGAACTCGATAAGCACGTGAATAAGGAGCAAAACCAAGAAACACGCCATCAGCAGAGCGAGATTCAAATTTATCCAAATTGCCCTGCTTCAGAATGAAACACTTGCACCCAAACACCCGAAAATGAGACACCTTGGGTACCCGTCCAAAACGCAACTCATAAGAAGTCTTTTTCATCAGCGCACGAAGAAAGATGCGATTTGATACATGGCAAGCGGTGTTGATCGCCTCGGCCCAAAAACGCCTAGGAGTCCTATGCTCATCAAGCATCGTCCTGGCCATCTCAACAAGGGTCCGGTTCTTGCGCTCAACAACACCGTTTTGCTGAGGGACGTAAGGAGAAGAAAATTGATGCTCGATTCCATTAGAAGAACATAAAGAGGCAAACTGTGAGTTATCAAACTCAGTACCATTATCGCTACGAATAGCTCTAATGGTGTCAGGGGAAACTCAGTTTTCAACCTCAAGATCAAATTACGAGCAAAAGGAAAAGCTTCATCCTTACCCTCCATGAAAAACACCCAAGAGTACCTCGAAAAATCGTCCACGATCACTAGAACGTACCACTTCCCACCCGCTGAGCAAACCCGAGCTGGACCAACTGTGTCCATATGTAAAAGCTCACCGGGTCGCTTGGTCATCACCTGATTAACAGGTGGGTGGGAAGCAGCAACCATCTTCCTGTGACGACAAGGATGGCAAACAAGGTCCTTCTGAAACTTAAGCTTGGGCAATCCTTGGATTAGACCAAGTGAGCTAAGTCTAGCAAGCAAGTCAAAACTCAAGTGACCGAGCCTGCTATGCCACTTCCACAAATCAGAAGAAGGACCAGCCATCAAACATCTAGCAGAGCCGAAAGAGCGAGAAAAATCGGCACTGAAAACACGGCCAAAAGGGACGATCCGACAAACAAGATCTCCCCGAGGGTCTAAAACACGACTCAAACCCTTCTTAAAGCGCACATCACAATCGTCTTCAAGGAGTTGCGAAACAGAAAGCAAATTGTTATGCAAGTTCGAAACCAAAGCAACATCTTTGAGGACAAAGCTCTCATTTAGCTGAATAGCTCCATGAGAAACAACCTTACCTCTACTATTATCCCCAAAAGTGATGTACTCCTTGTGCATCACGGGGCTAAGGCTGGAGAACCATTCCTTCTTTCCGGTCATGTGGCGCAAACACCCGGAATCCATGAGCCACATGTTCTCCAACCGAGGTTCCTACATCAATAGAAAGGCAGGAAGTGAGCATATGGCACAACACTGGGGTTAGTATACTGAGAAGGATACCAGTGCTGTGTCATAGGCCTAGAAAAAGTGTTAGTAGCAACACCAAACTGTCCTCGTCCCATGGGTGGATAGCGATCACCACCAACCTGAAAGGGTGGTCCGCTATGGAACGGAAAACCTCCAAACTGACTTACTTGTCCCATTTGAGCAAAGCGATCACCACCATACTGAAAAGGTGGTCCGCTATGGGACTATGCAGCAAAACCACTTACACCCGGCTCACGATCGTATTGAGGACGACCGGAACCGCGACAGACATGACCACCACCCTGTGGTCTAGCTGTCTGGGGCCTAGCAACCTGAGGGGGTGCACCTCCAGGTCTAGCGCCCTACCTCTGAACTCCCCGACCTTGCACACCATGGGGAGGGTGGTGCCTGGCCTGGTTGTTCAGCTCCAACTCCTTCCTAGTGTCTCTCTTCCTCCGAAAGCAAAACTCAGCTAGGTGACCCTCACGGTGACAGTACTCACACTCAAACCTCACCACTCTCTTGGGTTGTTGGTTCCTAAAGTTGCGAGGGTTGTTCACTCTGGCTGGCTGCTTGTCTCTCGGAAGGGGATCACTAGAGACATCAGGAAGGGTGTCAAGTGTGTTCCTAAGATGGTTAGGTTTAGGTACCCACACTTGCTTGCGAGGTGGAGCCTTGGGAGGTTCATCAATGATTCCATCCTTGGTGATAGGCTTGGGAGGCTCAGGTGGGGTGATCTTGGTGAGCTTAGGGACAACGGATGGCCTCTCACTCGGGTTCACTCCGCTAAACTCACCGATCTTGCCAAAGATACTAGCGCCCTTCCCACCTGAAACAAAGCCTACTCCCGAGCAATCAGTTCCCCTCTTGAACCGACTTATCATCATGCCCAACTGTGGCTCACTGCATGACACCTAACTTAGGATGGACCGAAGGTATGTGTTTTCCTCCTCGGTTTGCATCTTGTCATGCCGACAATTGGCAATCTCAAGCTCCATCCCCACGCATCGCTCACACGGAGCGGACAAGATGCTAACTGAGCTAGCCTTCATGGCTTCAGCAAGTTTGGCACTAACTTCTGCCAACTCAGTTCGCAAGCCCGGACAGGACTTGCACGCACCCAGCAAAGAAGGTCTTGCCTTCACTTCCTCCAGATCCTTCTTCAGGGAGGGACACTCTTTGCAATCACCCACCAAGTCTAGCCTACTCTTCAGCTCATCATACACCTCAATCAAAGAGGCATACTTGGTTTGCAAGGTGGCAAAGTTAGACATATGCATCGTGCACTCCTCACACTCCTCTACGTCGGTCACCTTCACCTCGGACCTAGCAAACTCAAGCGCCTCATTCATCTTAGCCTTAAACTCGTTGCGCTCTCGGATAGCTCGCTTGAGTTGCTTGTCGTGACCGAGAACTATGTCAATAAGAGAATCGCGCTCACCGGTAAGATGATCGACAAGAGAAGAGTTTGATACCTCGGAAGCGTCGTCGTCGTCGTCGGTGTCGGCGTCCTTTGCCTGGCACTTTGAGTCCTCTTCGTCCAGGGCCATGGTGCACAAGCCCTTGGAGGAGTGGCCGAAGAAGCAGAGTCCGTTGAAGCGTTCTTCTATCTTTTGGTCGGACCCATCGTCGCTGGAGTCTCCGTCGGAGGTCTTCTCGCCGTCGCTGATGGTGGCGAGGAAGGCATGCCGACCAGCGTCGAAAGCCTTCTCCATGTCCTCCCGACGATAGCTGTCCTTATTCTTCTTCCTGGCCTTGTTCTCCGGCTTGCCTTTGTGCCTAGAGTTGCGGTTCTTGCCGGGGAAGCTCTTGTCGTTCTTGGGGCAGTTCGCCATGAAGTGGTCTAGATCACCACACTTGTAGCAGCCCTCGCGTGCGCCACCACGCTGGCGATTCAGGCGGTTGTTGTGAAACCGCGAGAACCGGGTGATGACGAGGGCGAGCTCATCGTCTCCAAACGCCTCCAACTTCTCCTCCGTGACTGTAAGCAAGGAAGACAAAGAAAACAGAGGAGGTGAAGCGTCAGCAGAGAAGGTCGATCCACCTGTGCCTGAGACCAAAGCCATAGTATGTGAAGATGGGTTCTTTAGCTTGGCCTGAGTCAGGTGATCGATCTCGGTGGACTTGAGCTTGCTGAACAGCTCGTCCACGGTGAGGGTGTCATAGGATGGAGACTCTATGATGGTCGACACCTTCACCTCCCATTCCCTCCGATCCAGGGCGTATAGCAACTTGAGAGCCCTCTCATGATCGTCGTAGGGTAGGTTAGCCCGATTTGCACGCATCTTGTTCACAATCGTTTGGAAACGAGCGAACATGGCGTCAATCGTTTCTCCCTCCAACTGAACAAAGTTCTCGTACTCTCGCTTGTATGTCTCGAAGAGTCTGGTCTTGACCTGAGCGGTCCCTTCGTGACAGCTCTGAAGCTTCACCCAGATCTCTCGTGCCGTCTCAAGCTCAGAGACACGCTCGAACTCAGGAAGGGAGATGCTGGCCAAAAGAGCATTACGAGCCTTGGAGTTGGCCTCGTGCTGGTCAATCTGGATCTGACCCACATGAGCCGCAAGGACTACGTACTCAGCATTCTCGCATATCTCCCAGACAGAAGATCCGATGCTGTTGAGATAAGCACGCATCCGAATCTTCCAATAGGGATAATTCGTTCCATCGAAGTAGGGAGCCTTGCCGTTCCCTCGATCCATGTCGCCCTTAGGATCCGAAACTGATTAAGGTAGAGAAGATCCTTAACCGGCTCCGATACCAATTGAAGGACCGGATTAGCGACCAGAGGGGGGGGGGGTGAATGGGAGCCTCAAAATGAACTCATGAATAGTATGGCCCTTGTCCTAGAAAGTCACCCCAAAAGCGAAGACTCAAAACGACCGGAGAGTTCACGACCTACAAGTAGGTGGATACCCTAGGAGATGTCATAGTGGTACAACAGAACCTCCGGAGAAACTCCAAAACCAACTGCCAAAGCCTCGGAACAAAACTGCACAAGCTGCAGATTCCCGGACTGTCCGGGGTCAGAGTCCCGGACTGTCTGGTGACTGCCGGACTGTCCGCGACTGGAGGTCCGGACTGTCCGCTGGCCACAGAGCCCAAAACAGACTGTTCTGCAAGTCTGCTTGACAGGTCCCGGACTGTCCGCGGGTTTGTACCGCGGACTGTCCGCCGGTCATGAGACCGAGAACAGTATCGCGCTGCGCTGTTCTGAACCTGCCAAATCCCGAGTCCCGGACTGTCCGCCGCTGGGGGCGCGGACTGTCCGCGGATGAACAGAGAGCAGAAAAACAGCTCGGGACAAAGGTCAATTCGATCAAAACTCGACCAAATCAAAAGGGACTTTGATCAAACTTCTCCCAGGTGATCCTCTATGTATTGGGGTGCTAATCCTAAGAAATCATCGCACCTAACCAAGTCAATCAAGAGAGATTCATGGATCACCGAAAAAGGGGGAAGAACAAAGAACGAACACGAAATCGACCCGATCTATGGATTCATGAGGTTAGGGGAGAAATCCTTCAGAGGAAAGAAGGACCTCACGACCAAGAACGGATTGATTCAAGTGGAATCGAAAATCATCTCGCGGAGAGGGAGAACGAGGCAAATCTCCAAGAGATGCAAAACCGAAACGTGAAGAACACCAATCACAAACGCGAATCAATTCGATTTCAGCCGAAATTCCTCCACACAAGGAGACAACGAGAATACGGTCTCGTTTCCTTAAGTTCCCAAAACACAGAGACACGATTGAGTCTTCCCTGCGGATCGCTAGCAATGAGGTATGATTAGAACCTAAGCGAGGGCTAGAGAGAGAGAGCTCAGGAACAAATGACTGCTAGGATACGGAGAGAGGAGGGGTGCCTCTCTTATTTATAGCCTAAAACAATAATCCCCTTTCTACCCCCTAGATACACGAGCGAAGCGGCCAACCCTAGGGGTATCCCGATCCAACTCTGCTGATAGTTGATCTGGCGGCCACGCGCCTTCCTCACCCTTAGCTTCGCCTCGACGCAAGCCTCAGGATGCCGCCACGTGCCGCCCAGTCGACCGCCGCGCCTACCTCGTAGATAGCCTCACCTCCGCGCCAGCCTCTCCACGCCGCCACGTGTCGACCGTCCTTTTTGCAGACATCCCCTCGGTTTTGAGGCTGAAACCGGGAAACCTGTCCTCAGGCTGAGTTTTGTGGCTCAAAATCAGAAACCACGTGCCCAGGTTTTGAGGCCCAAACCTAGAAACCGTCCACGCCGAGTTTTGAGGCCCAAACTCGGAAACTGGCCACCCCGAGTTTTGTGGCCCAAACTCAAAAACCGTCGAGGGTAGCTTTTCGAGGCTCAGCTACCGAACCTGCGCCATAGACGGGATGTGGTTTGCACACCCCGAGTTCCAGCACCGATGCCGGAGCATGTCCAGCCTCCACGCCGGGCACAGTGCATTCGCCATCCTTCTCGGCCTCCCGCCAAGTGTCACGACGCCATCACCTTCCTCCCGACTCGGCCGATGCACCGCACATCCCCATGTGCTCTTGCTTGTCAACGCCACGTGCCAACTACCACAGCTGGTCCTCAGGTCTCCTGGTCCGTCGGTCCAAGCTCCACGTCCGCCCTTCACCGCTCCCGGTCCGTCGGCACGGTACGTCCCTACTTGACCTTCACCTCTCCTTCGACCACTGCCCGAGCTCCACACCTGCACATCAACACAGCCAAGAGACATGTTGCCCGTTGATCGGTCACTCATCACTCAGGAAGGGAACCACAAGGGCACATATCAACCTTGTGTTCTCACATTTGTACTTGTGGACTAATCTCCTGTGTATGTCTCATAAACACAATTAGTCCACCTAATGTTGTCACTCAATTACCAAAACCAAACTAGGACCTTTCAATCTCCCCCTTTTTGGTAATTGATGACAACTCTACAAGGATATGGAAATTAAGCTCATTTGGATTCTATGTTACTTATCCAACATTAAGACCATATGAGAGGATTTGGATAAGCACCATACAACCCCACTTTGTAGTGTTAACTCCCCCTACATGTGTGCTCAAATGGTTTGGTTTTAAGCTTGCACACATGCATAAATATGAAATATGTGGGAGTGTTAGCACTACTAAGTGATGCTAAAGTATACAAAATGAGCGTGTATACCACATTTTAAATCATCCTTAGCATCAACCTTGCTAGAAACAAGTGAAACTAGATACCACGTGAGATCAACATTATAATCAAGGTTCTACTCAACACTTGCTACACTAAGACTAAGGTCTAGATACCAATTGAAGGAAAATAATCATCATCCAAGTCTTAGCTCTAGCAAATATTGCACACAAGCATATAAGAATTTAGAACATATGCAATGCAAGCAAGCAAACGTAATGCACAACCAAATGCATCAAACATGTATTCATGAGCTTGCTCCCCCTACTTGTGTGCTCTCTTTCTCCAAGAATTTTGATCCTTTTCCATTGTTCAATCTTGCTCCCTCTTGATCCATGTCCATCTTCCTTTCTTGTTTTCTCCCCCTTTGTCCTTGACATATCACAATTGACATATCTTTGCCATAATTTCTCCCCCTTTGTCATCAATGACCATAAAATGTACACTCTTTTCTCACAAAGGGTGACACTAGGGTAGATGGTTAACACTTGAGTCTTCATTTTTGATGGACACTACCATATATGTTGGAATGACACTACATGTAGATACCCCGTGTAGATGCATGAAAGCCACTTGTAGGATCTTTGACCTTGATACCAATCGGTGGGGCATCTTCTCTTATGTCATAGCATGGGTCATCCACTTTGATAATCTTGAGGTCTTGTAGATGAGGGATCTTTGCTTGATTTGATCACTTAAAGTTGAGGATCACTTGGATTCTTATAGGATACCACTTGTGACCTTGATCTAGACACCACATGGTAAAATTCCACTTGAAAATACCACTTTAAGGATATGTGAGTCTAGATACCACTGGAATGAGTTGAACTTGATATCCATTTGCATTATTATCTTCTTCTTGAACTCTTGTCATCTTCATGAGCTTCTCATTTGTGACTTGAACTAGACAATATTGCATAAGATATCTAACTCGGTTTGCTCTAGAGTAAGCTTCTTCACACATCTTTCAATGGTTATCTTACTCACATTGAATTAGACACTTGAATGTTCATCTTCTAGATCAAGTACTTAGGTTCACTAGCTCATGAACAAACTCATATACTAACCACTAGACCCAGTCAAACTCATATACAAACTCATTAATAGTACGACCATCTATCCAAAACCCGGTCATCAACTTCTCTACACACCTATGACCTGTGAAATGAAATGCCCTACAAATATACCTTTGCCTTGCGCATTCCATTCCATCTCCTCCATTGTTGATGCAACACATGCACCAACCTAGATCAAATGATATGATCCACTTCATATCATCACATGGCCTCTATGGTCCATCGATCTTGACATCACTTGCTCTTCACCATTGCTTCAGTCCTTCAGCGCCAAGTCTTTGCTCAATCCCCCCGACACTCGGTACCAACGACTTCAAAGCCTCCAACTTGCCCTTCACCTTCGCAACCGGTCCATCAAGCCAAGTCTTGCCTTGATCTTCACCATCTTAGCCACATGACTCCATGCCATGTCACATATGAAATAAGCTCCTTCTTCGCATTTGTACTTGTGGACAAATCTCCTATGTATCTCTCATAAACATAATTAGTCCACATAAAGTTGTCACTCAATTACCAAAACCAAACTAGGACCTTTCATACATATTAACTCAACATCACCCCCATAAAGTATTAGGATAATAAACTTTTCCACCTTTTGTGCAATTGTCCAGTTAAAATGGTATTCTAAACTATAATGGGCTATAAGTTCTTAGTTTTTAATCTTATAAAGAATTCCCTTTGAAACCAAACTTGGCCAGAATGAACTAGAACAAACAAAGTTGATAAACATGAAAGAACTCAGACTTTGCCTCAAAACATTGGGGAAAGACTCCTTTTAGGAACTGGCCATCAATTATCTCAGGCTGGAGAGATTGGCTAATCAAGGTAGAAGCCAAGAAGAAACCAGATTGGATCCTTCTTAATTTAGATTAGTGCATCACTTTGTCTTCGGCTGACATGAAAAGAAATGAGTCGATGCTGAAGGCTGCTTGTTACTTTTGGTCTGGGACCTTCAACGCTTTCATGTTCAAGCAAGGTCCCATGACCCCAACTTTAGCCGATGTGCACATGCTGACCGGCTTAAATATCACTGGATCAATCAACCCTCATAGTCTTCAAGTTAAGCCTTCTATCAAACTTGGGAACCTCAAATCTGGTGGTTGGTCCAGTTACATTGCCTCCTTCAACACTCCTCGGTGCAGTGTCTCAGAACGAGAGCACATCATTTTTCTGAACATGTGGTTGGAGAAATACCTATTCTGTGGACAAAGTTGTGGCCCTACTTCAAACTTCTTGGCTTGAGCAGAGAAGTTGCCTGCAAATTCAGATATCCCTCTGGGAAAATACCTTCTGGGTGCCTTATACAACATGTTAAACAAAGTTTTTGCGGATACATGGGTGTATGCCGGGTCTCTGAGTGATGAGTGATTGTCAACTGGGATGATGTGCATGTTCTTTGGCTTGTGTTGTGCAGGTGTCGAGCACAGATGCAGTGATCAAAGGCAAGGTGAAGGTCATGTAGAGACGTGCCGTGCCGATGGACCGAGAGTGGCGAAGGGCGGACGTGAGGCTTGGACTGAGGGACCAGAGGCCCGAGGATCAGCTGTGGTGGCTGGCAGCCTGTGACGACGACAAGTGAAGAAGTGCGGTCATGTGTTGTCTGAGTCGTGGACTCGGGGACACGTGTCGGTGGACGGGGTGCACGGGAGGTGCATCCCCTCTACGACGTCGGTTTCGTGGTAGAGCCAGGGAAAAACCATCGGATGGACGGTTTCCGAGTTTGGCCACAAAACTCGGGCTGAGGGTTTCCGAGTTTGGCCACAAAACTCGGGCTGAGGACGGTTTCCAGGTTTGGGCCTCAAAACCTGGGCTCTAAGGGTTTGCTGAGTTTGGCCTCAAAACTCAGATGCTGGTGGGCTGGTTTCCCGATTTGGGCCTCAAAACCGGGGGTTGGCTGGAAAAGGCTGGTTTCCCGGTTTGGGCCACAAAACCGGGGGTGCAGAGCGAGGGCGGCACGTGACGGCGATCTGAAGGTTGCGTTGAGGCAACGCTTCGGTTTGTGCGGGCGTGGCCGTCGGATACACCTACCACCGAGTTGGTCCAGAATAACCCTAGGGTTTAGCTGGTTCGCTCTGTAATTAGAATAGAGAGGGGTATAGTAGGAAACAGACTTAGGCTAGTTGTAGGATAAGTAGTCGGGAGACACCCTCCTCCCATCTATCTCAGTCATTTGCTCATTCGCACTTAGGGTTTCCTGCTCTCCCAATCCCCTGTTGTAGCTAGCTGAGATCCGCAGAGAGACTTGCCTCTGTGTACTGTTGATTTCAAGGAAGTGAGGCCGTATCCTCATGGTGGTAGCGTGTGGTAGCCACATAGTTGCAAATTCGTTGTTGTGATTCGCGTTTTGGTCATGTTCCTCGCGGGTTGCTTTTCTCCACGTTCTTCCCGTTGATCAATCTCTTTGTTCAGTGCATCTTTTGCAAATCCGTTTGAATAGAGTTGTTCTAGATCGTGAGGCACTTCTTTCCACCAAAGGAAATCTCCTTTAACCTCATGGTCTAGGAGATTGAGAGATTTTAGTTTTGGATCGGTTTTTGCTCTTTTGCCCCGATTTCTTCCGATTCCTCGATTTGGAGTTAGGTTCGAGCCATGATCCCCGTGGGATAGCTCACTAACATCCTTAGAACTTCTCACACCAAGTCTAAGCCCTAGTGCTTTCGATTCGGAGGAGATCGAGTGGATTTCGCGGAAGAACTGCACTGCGTCGGGGGCATCGGACGCTCGAGTTCTTGGCATCGGACGCTGACCCCTTTAGCATCGGAGGCTCAGTTGCCATGTGTCAATCTCTGACATTTTCAAAGGGGCATCGGACGCTGCCACCGGACGCTTCGTTGTGCATCGGACGCGCCGGAGTGAGACCATCGGACGCTGAGAGTCTACTGTTCACAACGTCCGATGGGTGTCCAGTAAGGGTTCTGTCTTGCACTTTTCGCATCGGACGCGTCTGTTGGTTGGGCATCGGACGCTGCTAGCGTCCGATGCTGCTGTGACTGCGCAGTCTCGTTCGCTGTTCGTTCGTGCGATCTCGGATTTGGTTTCTGTCTTTTGCGTTGGCTTTCTAGAGTTGTGTAGTGTCCCGCTGTGCTTCTAGGAAGCATCCACCCTACATCTAGGGTCGTGGACACTAGCAAGCTCTAGGGTTTGCTTCTGGGGTTGATTTCTGGGACAGTGGCTACTAGTTTCCTAAAGGAAAAATTTGAAGCTCCCATTCACCCCCCTCTGGTCGCTTTCTGGTTGCTTCTCGGTCCTTCAATTGGTATCGGAGCGGGTTAAGGATCTTCCACCTTAGCCGGTTCCAGATCCACAGAAGGCGACATGGATCGTGGCGTGGGCAAACCGCCGTTCTTTGATGGGACGAACTATGCGTATTGGAAAATACGCATGTCGGCCTATCTCTAGAGCATGGGCTCTTCTGTTTGGGAGATTTGCAACAGGGATGATTACGTTGTCTTGGCTGCTCATGTTACTCAGCTTCAGATAGATGAGCACGATGCCAATAGCCGAGTGCGTAACGCTCTTTTCTCCTGCTTGAGCATGTCTGAGTTTGATCGAGTCTCTCACCTCCCCACGGCTCGTGAGATTTGGGCTACCCTCATGCGCTTCCATGAGGGAACCTCTCAAGTCAAATCTCGTCTCTACGAGTCGCACAAGCGGGAGTACGAGAACTTTCGACATATGCCTGGCGAGAGCATAGAGAGTTTATGCGCTCGCTTTCAGGTTATTGTCAACAAGATGAGAGCGAACAAGGAGCTGTTGCCCTTTGACGATCATGAGAGGGCTTTGAAGCTTTTGCACACTCTTGATCGGTCAGTGTGGGACTCAAAGGTCCAAGCGATCATCGAATCGTCTAACTATGAGACCCTCACCTGCGACGAGCTCTTTAGTAAGCTCAAGTCTAGTGAGATTGACGCCATGTCGAGGGCTTCTTATGAGAATCCTTCCCGCCCGACTATGGCTTTGGTTTCTGGATCTTCTAACCCCTCTAGAGGTTTTGCTCTTTCATCTCTCTTTTCTGTCACAGAGGACCAGCTTGATTCTTTGGGGGATGACGAGTTGGCAATACTTGCCAACCGGTTCTCGCGGTTCCACAACAACCGCATGAACCGTCGCCGCGGAGGAGGACGGTCAGGATGCTATGAGTGCGGCGACCCCGACCATTTCATCGCCAACGGTCCCAAGAAGAAACATTCATCTGGGAAGGGCGATCATGGGCACAAGTACGACTCCGGCAAGCGCAAGGAGAAGTACGTTCCCTCGAGGCACAAGCGGAGGGGCGGCTTCGACAAGGAGTACATCAAGAAGAAGTACTTGGAGAAGGCCTAGGCTGAGCAGCGTGCGTTCTTCGCCACGCTCAGCGACGTCGACGGCTCAGATGACGACTCCGCTTGCTCAAGCGATGACGAGTCCGAGAAGAAGGAGAGAATCGAGGACAAGCTGAACGGTCTCTGCTTCTTCGCCGACGACGACGGCTTCTGCACCATGGCGCTTGGTGATGAGGTCGACGGCAAGCTGGAGCACACCCCTCGAAACAACGACGACGACGACGACACCTCCCAGGTATCTCTCACCCACGATGAGCTTTCTGCTGAGGTCGAGAAGCTGACTGCTGCACTCCTTAGTCAGGATAAGTTGCTTAGGCGTGCCGCTAGAGAGCGCAAGGAGTTTAGGCAGAAGTGGGAGGATACGGTGAGAGAGCTTGAGTTTGCCAAGTCCACCGTAGTCGTGTCGGAGGAGGTTGAGTGTGAGATGTGCACCACGCACATGACTGACCTTCTCACTTTGAGAGGTAAGTATGCTGCGTTGGTAGGAGAGGTGGATGAGCTAAAGGCTAGACCCTCGCTGTTGGGTGCTTGCAAGACTTGTCCTGTCTTGCAATCTGAGTTGGCAGAGAAGAATGCCAAGATTGTGTCTCTTGAGGAGGCCAACTCAGGTAGCACTTGTGTGGCTAAGTGTGCTTTGTGTGAGGGTTTGGAAATGGAGATTGCCAATGTCAAGCATGGCAAGATGCAAACCGAGGAGGAAAACACATACCTTCGGACCATCTTGTCATGGGTCTCTTGTAGTGAGCCGCAGCTCGGGATGATGATCTCCCAATTCAAGCGAGCTGCTGGAGGCCCTGGTGTAGGTTTTGCTCAAGGTGTTGATCTTTCTGCTTTTGGGAAGATTGGAGAGACGAGTGGTTTGAACCTGAGTGAGAAGCCCAACTCCACCACTACTGCCAAACTTACCAAGCTTCCACCCAAAGAGCCTCTCAAACCTAACACAAAAGATGGGGTAGTTGAGGAACCTCCGAGACCCCCACCCATGAACCAAGTGTGGCATCCCAAACCCAACCACCTAAAGAACAAGCTAGACATAATGCCACCTATCCAAGAGGAGTTGCAACAGAAGGGCAAAGTGATCCACACCCACAGCCATGATTACCAACAACCCCCTTTGCGTGCGGTGAGGTATCATTGTGACTTCTGTGGGAGAGATGGACACTTGAGCGAGTTCTGCTTTAGGCATAAGAGAGAGGCGCGCCGTGCTAGGGAGATGAACAACCCGGACATGTACCATCCTTTCCATGATGTACATGTGCCAAATGTTCAGAGGAGTGCTCCAAGGAGAGCAGCTAGGCCCAGAGGTCCAGAACCTCAAGTTCCCAGGCCTAGGCAGCAGAGAGCTCCGAGGAGAGATGCTAGGCCTAGAGGCGCAGTGCCTCAAGGTTCTAGGCCTAGGCCTCGTAGAGAGCGTGCCCAGAGGGAGCCTGCAGTTGTAGGCTACGAACCCCGTGGCGGAGGCTTTGTAGTTGAGCGTTTTTCCCCACCGCGTTTTGAGTATCGCGATGGACGCTCCTCCCTTAGCGGACCACGGTTTCCTCTACGTGGTGATCGCTCCTCTCGTAGACGTGCTAGGAATGGTTTTTCTGCTAACCGTTCTTTTGAGCAGCCGGCCCAACACTGGTATTCCCCTTACTTCACTAACCCCAGTGTTGGACCGTATGCTCACCCTATGTCTTTTTATTGATGTAGGTAAAACGGTTGGAGGACATTTGGTTGGTGGATTCCGGTTGCTCGAGGCACATAGGGATGGAATCAGCACTCCAATCCTCAAGGTAATAATTCATTCCCTCGCTCTAATTTTCAGAATTCTGATCGTCTCTCATTCTTGAAAAATTTAGTTTACTCACAAGGTAGAACTACTAATTCCTTCAATAAGAGATTAATGTCGAATGATAAAACCCTTGAGAATATAAATGCTAAATTGGAAGATTTCTCATCTGCTCTGAAAAATCAACTTAGCTTTAATAAGATGTTAGAAACCCAATTAGCTCAACTTGCTGCTATCATACCATCTTTTGAAACTGGCAAAATTCCTGCTAAACCTGACATGGAAACTGCACATATGGTTGAAATAAAACATTTTAACTATTATGAAGATCAAACCATGACTGTTAAAAAGGGTGATCCTGGTAGTCCCATAATTAGATGCTCAATCTTTGGTGAAGTCTTTAAAAATGCCATGTGTGATTTAGGATCGAGTGTGAACATTATATCTAAAGACTTTTATGAAAACTCATTCTTTCCACCTATGTCATCCATATTTGCCTATGTTGTGCTAGCTGATCAATCCACTTGCTATGTAGAAGGAATAGTTAATGATTTACCTGTTCATATTAGAGGCTCCTATGTTCCTGCTGATTTCATAATACTAGATATGAGAAATAGGAAAGATGTGCCTTTAATTTTGGGTAGACCTTTCTTGAATACTGTGAATGCCTGCATATATGTGGGGAGTGGTAAAATGCAAATGACATTAGGAGGGAGGAAGGAAATATTCTCCTTTTTCTGTGGTCCCGCATATGCCGCTAACATGCAGGAAGCAAAATCCGTTCGTACCAAGAAGAGGCGCCCAAGAACAAGGTGGAGCAGAAAGAAAGAACTACCTCCTCCTGAGTTGTGTAATTCACATGACAAAAGAGAGGTGCCAAAAGAAGAAGAACCAGATGGAGTACTTAAAGAAGAAGCACCCAAGGAAGAAGATCCACCCGATAAGGATGAAACTCCATGGACCTAAGGTATGGTTTTACTTTTAATTTTTCCCTTCAATTTTCCCTTTTCGAATAAATAACATATGTCATGCATGTAACTAAAAAAAAACCACCAGTTATCATTAGTTATATGCATAGGTATATGTTAACTTAGTTAGAACAATAAAATATCATAATAGGATAGTTTCCCTTTTCACAACATTAGATAGTTTCCGTTTTAATAAAATGAGAACAAGAGCTCCGACCGAGAAGGAAGAAGGCCTTTCACCAAGCAAGAAGCCAGCTTGGGGGAGACTCCCACTCCAATAAGGTATGTCTCAAACCTACACTTTACATTCAGTTCTTAAATTCTATATCTTTTGAATGTCACATGCTTGCCTATGTAACCATTCCATGAATAAAATCGATAAAATCTGCTTAAACAAGTTGAAACCTGAATAAGACTTGAAATATGTCATGCAAATGCTATTGTTATGGTTTGAATAACTGGTCTTATCTAAGTTGTAGCTTTTGTGGGTTGCACATGCTTTAACTGAAATCATGCTTAGTGAATAAAGTTAGTAAGAAATGGAGTAATTCTTTAAACTTGCTAAGGTGAAATTAGGACCTAATCTGGAGTATTTCTTTTAAAAATTATGAAAACCTTGCTAAAAGTTCCTCCTAGATTTTATCCCATCCCACCACCAGCCAAATATTTGTTAGTCATTAGTCAAAACCACAAAGAGCTTTGTTTGTGTTGAGCTTTGTTAGACCTCATAGATCTTAGTAGAGAAGCTTATCATATCTTTTGAATCAAGATACACACACCCACCATAAATTGCCAACTTTCCACTTTGGAAGTTTGCAACCACCAAATAAATTGCTCATTCTCTACACTAGAGATATGCAATACCTTGCCAAACGTCCCATTGCTAGCCTTATGCTATTCCTACACTGGGAATAAGCATTTCTCTCCCTTTCCCTACTCATTTAAAAAATCCTTTTCCTATAGATAACCTGGGGAAATCTAGAGCTAAAAAAAGAGAGAGAGAAAAATGAGCAAAGTAGCTCAAGAAAGGACTATGTCCTGAAAAAAAGGTGAGCAAAGTAGCTCAAAAGAGGACTATGTCCTAAGAAAATGTGAGGACACATCTTTTGTCTACGTACTATGTATCAAAAAAAGAGAGAGAGAGAGAATTATCATTAGCTCTAGACCCCAGAAATTAACTAGGAAGGATTATGAAATATCTCTCTATACACTTCCACATAACCACACATGCACATCTTGATCATTTTTTATGATTTGCTGCTCCTTATGATCTGAGTGTCTAGCTTAGCAATAAACATCAGGCAATTTGCTCATGATTCTTAGCCTACCTATAACTCCACATATCATTCTTTAGAAATAGGAGAGGCTACATTTTGGCCTAAGTGAGGATTTAAACACCATTGAGTGAATCTTGGAGGACTTAAGCAAGTTTTTATCTTTTGAAAACCTTAAAACCTCCAGACAAAATCCTAGTCAAACCTAAGCAAGATAAAAGTTTCCTATCTACTATATTTCACTCTTGCATGTTTGAAGTGAAAAGCTATAAGCCCCACATTGCTATGATTAATGATATATACTAAGTTATTTCTCACTATACAATATGCACTTGTATACATCTTAAGTTGCTATCCATTTCATGCTCAATGCTTAAACCGCATTGTTGCTCGAGGACGAGCAACAGGTTAGCTTGGGGGAGTTTGTTGATGGTCCTTAAACACCTGTTTTACCATCAACATTTTACCCTAAAATTCACCAAAAAGGCATGAAATGTAGTCAAATAGGTTTCAAACTAACCAAATTCTACATGTCCATAGAATTTTATTTGAATGCAGGATTTTGGACCAAATTTGGAGAATGGACCCACTAGCAGACGAGCCCACTCACCAGGACCCATTTGGGCCCGAGTGGGGTGGCGCCCGCAAACCAGAGGTGGCGCCCGCCACCCCAAATTGGCGTCCGCCACATGGAGAGGCCCAACTCTCCTTCTTTGCCACGTCACTGATCCGTGTGACCATGCCAAGGCCAAATCTTGGCCTTTGGTCACTAGGTCAGTGGCATCGGACGACTCAGGATGGAATGGCGTGGATCAAGACCAAATGGCGGTTACTCAGACATGCAACCGACCTAACCACTGCCTCCCTGGAGCTCCTGGATGCCGTTGAAGCAAAGGTTGTGCATCCAACGGTGATGGGGGTGGCGGCCGCCACCTAGGGCAGGCGCCCGCCACTAGGGTTAGCCCTAGGTCGGTTGGCTGCCCCCTATAAGTACCCCCTCACTTCACAAGGCTATAAATACCCCCCTGGTGGCAACACTTCATTTGTACCATCACACACCACCATCCCAGAGAAACACCAAGCAAGAGAAGCAAGTGAGAGTTAGGTTAGGAGCTCAGAGAGCTTAGGCAAGTAGGTAGCTAGTAGAGCAAGGCATCTTTGCCCTCGCGGAAGCGCTGCTCAAGGCTTAGCTCAAGAGTAGAGGCGTGCGAGTGATCGGTCCTGGAGCTGGGAAGAGTCTTCCTTCATCTCCAGTTCAGGTTTTGCTCTTGTTACTCAAGCACTTACTATATTCTAGTTCATCATTTCAAGTATTACTTTATTCTACTTATCAGTATTGAGTGGTATACTTGATTGATTGCTTGAGTGCCTGGCTATCCTACAGTTCAATTCACTTAGCCATAGTAGTTAATCTCTAGTGAGCTTAGTGTTTGATCTTTGCCAATAGGTTGCTTAGTTAGTTTAGTGTTTATCTTATTAAGTCAAGTATTTGCTCTGACGTCCGCAAGGGCGTCTCTATTCAAAGCTAGGGTAGAGATAGTTAGAATATAGTTAAGCGTGGTGCTTAGTTATAGACTTACCTTTAGATACGGCTGGACCCCCGGATAGCTGTGGTAGCAAGCAGGTGGTGACAGCCCTGTGCGCCTTGAATTCCACTACGTAGTTGGCCCAGTTTAACAGTAAGGCTCGTTGTGCTAGCTTCAACCTAAGTCAGTGGTAAAGGCTAGTACGCCTCTATACTTGATAATATAGGAATAAAACTATACATAACTTAGTTGCTCTATTGACTTTTTCCTACCTTGCTTCGTAACTGTCTTGCTTCGTAGTTATCTTGCTTCGTGGTTATCTAGCAGTAGTTTTTAGTTAGTAGTTAGTTATCTTAGTTACCCTTATTTACCATCTATCTATCTAGTTATCCACCTTACCTTAGCCATCCATTTCATCCTTACCTATCCACCCATATATTCTTTCTAGCCTTTCATCTCCTCTCTTCTCCCCTTTTCCTTTTTCTTATTTCTTCGACTCTCATCCCCTCCTTGACTCGACTCATACACCACCCTAGCCTTCCCTTGGGATCAAATAAATCGACACCTGGTACTCCCAAGCGAAGTGCTACTACGATAGTTCTGTGCGCTTGCAGAATCTCCTCTTGGTAGATTGCAATCTCTCTAGCTAGATCCTACTAGTGTCGGGATTGACAACCCCACTTGACATAAGTAGATAGCTGCTTTAGCTTCACTCCTTTAGGTATAGTGACCGGACTTGCTACAAGCACTTCTGACGCCGTTGCCAGGAATAGATTTCATAGTCTACTCCTAGTAACGACATTAGCATGTGCCCACAAGCATTTCTGGGCCGTTACCAGGGATAGTTGTCTAGCTCTATCTTTAGTGAAGCTAAGAACTACCAACATCTGTTATATACAAGTATGTGTTTGCAGCTTGCAGATCAGATACTGTGCTACCCATTGGGAATTCTAGAAGATGTCTGTATTCGAGTGGGACGCTCGTATGTGTGTGTAGATTTTGTGATCATCGAAATAGGTGGAGACAATAGAGCACCCATCATTGTTGGACGCCCATTCCTAAGCTCAACCAAAGCCATCATCTACGTGGACAGCGCCAAGATCTGTTTCACAATCACAGGCAACAAAGAAAGATTCAGCTTTAAGAGACATACACTCACTACCCGAGTCGACCCTTAGATGCCTTACGAAGATGCAAATGCTATATCATCAATAAAGAAGAATAGGAACAGAAGGAGGAAGAATAAGGCTACACAACCACATCAAGACACAATATGGATGATCAACTCTATCCAAACAGAGAGTGACCACCTTTTTCCATCACCATACCTCGCCAAGAGAGACGACCCAGGCGTACCCACCATCGATTGCAAGATCGAGGGAAGTACATTCCACAGGACGTTCTGCGACATCGGTTCAAGTGTTAACATAATGTCTAAGGTAACATATGAATACTTATATAAAAATAGACCTATGTATCAAACATATGTGCAGCTGCAGCTGGCGGACCAAACTTATCGATTTCTGGAGGGAGTAGTAAAGGACGTAATGATCCAAATTGAAGACTACTACGTTCCCACCGACTTCATGGTACTAGACATGGGAAGAGAAGACGATATTCACATCATCGTAGGAAGACCCTTCCTCAACACCACTGGCGCCATCATCTACATGAGATCTGGAGAGATCCACATCCAGTTTCCAAGGGAGAAGGTGCGCTGTTACTTTAATAGCTATGCCACTAATGTACAGGAAAAGAAGAATCACTCAAGGAGGAGGCGCCGCACATCCCAACGCAACAAGAATCGACCAATCACCATTTGCTCGGAAGGCGAAGTTGGTAATGATTTGCATAATTTAATTAATATTTCTCTATGGTGAGTCCTGAAGGGACTAGCTTTGAGTTATTTTGGGTCCTATGTGCCCTTATAATCAATATCCATGTCTTTTCTATACTGCATTTCTGACCATCCAGATTTGTTTATCGCCTGGACTCCTAAAATCCCTGCTTCCTAAGTCAGTATGATCCCTCTAAAATCCCTGCTGGAAGGATGATATCCACTTTCTTGGGGATGGGTTGCGTTGCTCCGAGGGTCATTGTTAATCCCTCATCTGATACTTGACCACCACTTCACCGTGGAGGATGGCTCTGATCAGATCGCTCGGTTTTTGGGAACAACTTATATTTGGGTGTATTTTTATTTTCTTTTTTTTTTAAAAAAAATACGAGGATCGGACCCCGAGGATGTTTTTTCCTCTAAAGCTAGACCGGTATGTGTTATGTATTTTTTGGGCAGACTATGAAGGAGAAGTCACCAGGAGTGAAGACATCCCATTAAAGGAAATGAAGGACGATGAAGTAAAGGAGACAAGTCCACCAGTCAAGCGGGTGTGGAAAAAGAAAGAGAGTTCTACTGACGTGCAATCATCAAGGTCCTCCTCAGGATCTGCTGATGTACCCAAGGAAGAATGAAGAACGTACAAGGAGTCTTGTTCGATAGACTATAAACGTCGAATCCTTGCCGGAAGGTAACTCGGTAGTTATCCATATTCATTAGCATTAAATTCATCATTGCATAATTAGTAGAATCAGCATAATCATTTTACTGTTAGTATCATATTTACTTCTTAGCAATTATAACTGCATTAGAAAACAAAATAAAAATATGGAAAACTCTAAACCTCATGAGAGTATTACACTTTCTGTGGAGGCAGAAAAATAATAAATGATACATTTGCATATTTACTTCTTCATTGCATTCATCCATAAAAACAAAAATCTAAAAAGAGACACTATGAAACACTGCTGAAACTCTGCTTCGTGGAAAAGAAGAACATAAATAATCTTAAGAGCTTTAAGACAACTAGACAAATCGGAGGAATGTTTATCACTAACGCTTAATCAAGTTCCACTAGTTGTGTTGTCTATCTTTGAAATCAGCAGGAAGAGAAGAAGAGAAGGACTTAAGAAACCACTAACGGTCTACTCGAAAAGACCACGTCAAGATCCAGCTTGGGGGAAGACACCCTCAGTTATCACGATAAGTATCACGACTTTTTATTACTATTAGTTCGGTTTAGTTAAATCAGGTTAATAAACAAAGAAACTCATCAAAAGATAAATAACTATTATAAAACTAAATAAAGATATTATATAATAAATGTCTAGGTGGATATAAACTTAATTTTGCTCATGATGAAAATGATGAACAATTGCTCTGCCATAATCCCTTTTAAGTACTTAGTGTTCAACCTTAAATTTTCTTGAGTTTTAGATAAAGCTGTTCTGAATAAACTCTGAACCTGAAACCTGTGGATTGCAAATGCTTGATCTAAAGTCTAGATAATTGTGAGATATGATATAAAAAGGTTTGAGCTGTTGTTTATCTAATTCCTAGAGATACTAGAGTTCTGGAGATTTACACTTTGAAAAGATTAAAAACACATGATGAGATCCTGCATGACATAACATGAATTCCTACTTAGAGCCATTAATATGATCTTAAGATAAGGCTACTTACTTTGTTCTAAGTTGTTAGTTATGGTTGAGAAATTTATCATGTGAAGGACTGAGAATGCACTAGCAAGGCGATCAGAGGGGGGGGGGGGGGGGGGGTGAATGGGAGCTCAAAAAGTTTCTCTCGAAACTTTGGCCAAATGTCCCAAATTCAACCCCCAAGAGCTATGACCGAAACCGCGATGCCCACGACCCTTGGAAGAGGGTGGATGATGTCTAGGATCACAGCGAGGCACCACAAAGCGATAGCAATCCAAACGCCAAAAGCACCGGCTCAAAAACGACCCCAAAAACCAAGTCCCGAACGTAGATGGGCGGCTACGTCGAGAAACTCCTAAATACCTATGCTAACAAGTAGCAAAGATACCTAGAGAGGTTCCTTGATCAACTCTAGGGCCAAATGAGAAGTCCGGAAACCAAGCGAAGAAGCCGAATCCCGGACTGTCCGCCGGTATGGTCCAGGACTGTCCGGATCAACCGCGGACTGTCCGCGGGGGGATGGCGGACTGTCCGTGGCAAAATCCCCAAAACAGCACAGTTGCTGAAGTCTCCCTGCTCGGGCCTGGACTGTCCGCGCCTGACAACGGCGGACTGTCCGCCGGTCACCCGAGGCAAAGACAGTCAAGCCACGCGACCACTGCTCGGTCGAAGCCCGACGCGCGGACTGTCCGCCGGTCAAACCGCGGACTGTCCGCGAGTGCGCAGAGAGGGCGATTTCAGTCGCCTTCTCCCCAAATCTCTCCAAATTCGATCCAAATTAAAATCCCACGTTTCCAAACATGGAAAAGATGATCACAGGGTAGTTAGGAGACTATCCCCAAGAAATCATCCGCTCAAATCGATTCAATCACCGGGAAATCGAAAGGGGAAGATCAAGAACAAAAAAGCGCCACGAAAATGAAATCAACTCGATCTACTTGTTCGTGAGGAGTTAGATGAATTCCTTTGGTCAAAATGACCTCCTCTCAAAAACGAACAAGTTGATTCAAACGGATTTCGCAAAGACGCAGTAGAGAGGGAGATCGAGTGATGGGAAAATCGTGGAGAAACGAAGAACGCGAAGAACACGAACAAAACGCGAATCAACACATCGATCTGCAACCGTGTGGCTACCATACGCTACAACAGTGAGGTTACGGCCTCACTTCCTCAAAATCTCCAGTACACAGAGGTATGGTTCTCTGCGGATCTCAGCTAGCTACAACAGGGGATTGGGAGAGCAGGAAACCCTAAGTGCAAAGAGCAAATGAACTGAGATAGATGGGGAGGTGGGTGTCTCCCCCTACTTATCCTAATTCTAACTATTCCTAATTCCCACTCTACCCCTAACTACTTACAGAGCGAACCAGCTAAACCCTAAGGTTATTCTGGACCAACTCGATGGTAGGTGGATCCGACGGCCATGCCCGCACAACTCGTAGCGTTGCCTCGACGCAACCTCCCGATTGCCGCCACGTGCCGCCACCGCTCCACGTCCTTTTCCTGGACGTCGCACCCCCGGTTTTGAGGACCAAACCGGGAAACCAGCCTTTCCAGCCAACCCCCAGTTTTGAGGCCCAAACCGGGAAACCAGCCCACCAGCATCTGAGTTTTGAGGCCCAAACTCAGCAAACCCGCAGCGCCCAGGTTTTGAGGCCCAAACCTGGAAACCGTCCTCAGCCCGAGTTTTGTGGCCAAACTCGGAAACCCTCAGCACCCAGGTTTTGAGGCCCAAACCTGGAAACCGTCCGCCCGATGGTTTTTCTCTGGCTCTACCACCAAACCGACGCCGTAGAGGGGATGCACCTCCCATGCACCCCGTCCACCGACACGTGTCCCCAAGTCCACGACTCAGGCAACACATGACCGCAAGTCTTCGCTCGTCGCTGTCCCAGGCTGCCAGCCACCACAGCCGATCCTCGGGCCACCAGTCCCTCAGTCCAAGCCTCACGTCCGCCCTTCGCCACTCTCGGTCCATCGGCACGGCACGTCTCTACTTGACCTTCACCTTGCCTCTGATCACTGTATCCGTGCTCGACACCTGCACAACACAAGCCAAAGAACATGCGCATCATCCCAGTTGACAATCACTCATCACTCAGAGACTCGGCATACACCCATGTATCCGCAATCTCCCCCTTGATGAGTGCATTGCCAACTACCAACACAAATCATAAAGGAAGCAAAAGAAGGAAGAAGGATAAGAAGAGAGAACTCAACCAAATGACCCAAAAGCATAGCAAAGCCGAAGAAGGTCAAGTGGAAAGAGCAAGACAACTTGGTCCCCAAAGACATGGGCAACGGCTCGATGCGACCAAGCAAAACAAAGCTAGCCCTCAAGAAGAGGTAGAACAGGCTCAACACCGCTAGCAAATACCAATTGAAAAAATCAAAGCAAAATGCTAGTCCCTCAAGATAGAGGCACAGAGGCTCAACACAACTAGCAAAGAAGCTCGATACCAATGCCTTACTGCCAACAGGAAGCCGCAAAAACTCTCCCTCGAATAGTGCAAACAACCAGGAAAGCTCCCCCTTAGTTCAAACGGAGGGTAATGATTTGCAATTTCTCCCCCTTAGTTGAAAATGCACTTATCAAGAACCAATGCTCCCCCTCAGAAAATGCACCATCAAAAAGTGCCAACCAGAGAAGTTCTCCTACCAACAAGAGAAGTTCTCCTACCAACAAGAGAAGTTCTCCCCCTTCCAAAATGCATATGAGTCAAAATGCAAGTTAGGAGCTTCAGGAGTATACTCAAAAGAGTGCAAAGATGCTCTACAGAGTTCTGATCCGATGACTCAGAAAATGCACAGAATGCTAGCAAAGGCTCAAACTGATCACTAAGTCTGAAATGAGAGCACAAAGAGCGGTTTTTAGCCGAAAAGGTATTCACCATCCAAATAGCACAAACATGTATAGACAGGAAGTCAAACAAGTGCTAAGCATGTATACAAGGTGAACAACCCCTAGCACAGTTCAATCATCATGCTGATACCAATTGAAGAATGAAGCATATACTTGCGATTTCAAATTTTAATCGGAGTTGCTGCGGTGAAAATTACACAAGTTCAGAAATCAGTATGTGACTGCGAGAGGTTGAATGCTTGTTATTGCATAACTTTTCAACTGTGCGAAGCCTATGCATAAGCAATCAGAAGCTTAAAGCAACAGTTTCGGTCATACACTACACAGCTCAAGTTTAACTCAAAGTGCAATGAGAAACAGTCTCAAAAACTGTGAGGTGCTAACAAGCAAACCCATCTCGATCTTTTCAATTCACTTAACTTGGTTCAGATTTTAAACAGAATATGACATACCAAGCAAGTGAATGACTCAACACTAGAGACATAGCAACCTAGCAAACATAGATAGCATAAGTGACTTCGACACATCCTACACATGCTAGTTGCATATCTTAATGGTGAACATTTTCAAGTTTTAAGTTCATTAATTAAATTCACCATTCAAAAATAGCTCAGCTCCTAGTATGTATCAGTGATCAGAAAGAGCATAAGCTACAACATCCACATAAAGCATCGGAGCAAAGACTACACAGAGCATAGTTACATTCTTCAGACTATATTCATGAAGCTCAGAATGTAAAAGCGTATGCTAAAATGCAAAGATGCATGAAGAAACCAAAAGGAAGCAAAAACAACTAAAAAACACAAAGTCAGTGTATCATACAAGAGTAAAAAATGTTTCCCCCATCTAAAAGGGGAAACACACACCAAGCTCACCTCTCAACCGATTAAAAGTTGATTGGTCCAAAGGCTTGGTGAAAATATCAGCCAACTGATGATGAGTATCGACATGGCGAAGGTCAATATCACCCTTCTCATAGTGGTCTCGCAGAAAATGAAAGCGCACATCAATGTGTTTGGTCTTCGAGTGCAGCATGGGGTTCTTAGCAACGCTAATCGCACTCGTGCTGTCACAAAGCAAAGGAACACGAGAAAAGCTCAGTCCAAAATCACGCAAAGTGGCCATCATCCAGAGTAACTGGGAACAGCAGCTAGCCGCAGCAACATACTCAGCCTCTGTGGTAGACTCGGCGACACTAGACTGCTTGCGAGAAGACCATGATACAAGAGAAGAACCAATAAACTGACAAGTCCCAGAAGTGGACTTGTGATCAATACGGCAACCAGCAAAATCGGCATCGGAATAACCGCAAAAGGAGAGGGTGGAGGAAGCAGAATACCAAATCCCGAACTCAGGAGTGAAGGATAAGTACCTCATTATGCGCTTGACCACCTGACGGTGAGAAGTGCGCGGCGACGACTGAAATCGCGCGCACAGACACACCGCGAACTAGATGTCCGGGCGTGTCGCCGTCAGGTACAGCAGCGACCCGATCATACTCCGGTACTCCTTCTGGTCCACTGCTTCTCCCTCCTTGTCCGCATCCAGGGCCGTCGTGGTCGCCATGGGTGTTGGAAGAGGCTTGGCCTCACCCATGTCGAATTTCTTCAAAATGTCCCGGGTGTACTTGCTCTAGTGCACAAACGTTCCTTCCCGGGATTGCTTGATTTGCAACCCGAGGAAAAACGTCAACTCACCCATCATGCTCATCTCAAATTCCCTGCTCATTGTATCTGCAAACTTGGCAACCAAAGCGTGAGAAGAACCACCGAAAATGATATCATCCATGTAAATTTGGACCAAGAGAGTATCGGTGCCTTGCTTGAGGAGAAAGAGCGTTTTATCTACACATCCCATTTTAAAACCCTTAGCAAGCAAAAAGGTTTTCAACCTATCATACCAGGCTCTAGGGGCTTGTTTCAAACCATACAAAGCTTTGTGAAGTTTAAAGACATGGTTTGGAAACTTGGGATTTTCGAAACCGGGGGGTTGTCTAACATACACCTCCTCTTCTATGTAGCCGTTTAAGAAGGCACTCTTGACATCCATTTGAAAAAGTTTGAAACCTTTGGATGCAGCAAAAGCCAAGAGTATCCTAATAGCCTCCAAACGAGCTACAGCAGCAAACGTCTCCTCATAGTCTATCCCCTCCTTCTGACTATATCCCTGGGCTACGAGTCTGGCCTTGTTTCTCACAACATGGCCATCTTCTCCCTGTTTGTTTTTGAAAAACCATTTTGTCCCAATAGGATGACACTTAGAAGGTAGAGACACTAGAACTCAAACCCGATTTCTCTCAAAGTTTTCCAACTCCTCATGCATGGCATTGACCCAATCCGGATCCGTCAAAGCGTGTCCAACATCTCGGGGCTCAAAATAAGCAACAAAAGCAGAATGAGCAAAGTGAGAGATTTGAGACCTGGACCGAGTGACCCGTTCGTCAGTGTTGCTGATCATCTGCTGAGGCGGGTGCTGGCGCTGAATATGTCGTGGCACCTCCCTTGCCGAAGTGGCCTCCCCCTCAACAGCAGCTGGTGCCTCCTCGGGTACAAAGGGTACCGCTTGAGGTGGCGGATCCCACGGCCCCCAGGAAGAAGACGTGTCGGGGCCGTGAGTCATCGTCGATGCCGCTCCTTGCGGCACAGCAGGTGGAGGAGGAGGTGCTGGGTCATCTATGACTTCAGCACCTTCTTCTTCATCATCGAAAAGAGGCTCGCCAACCTCATGATCACCTGCACGCTCAAAGCGAGAAGAGGGACAAACCATGGTCTCGTCGAAGGTGACATCGGATGTCTCCATGACTCGGTTAGTGTCAAGGTTAAGTACACGATAAGCGCGAGTATGAGTGCCATAACCCAAAAACACACCGTCAGAAGAACGAGACTCAAACTTGTCCAGGTTGCCTTTCTTAAGTATAAAACAGTGGCAACCAAAAACTCTAAAATAACTCACCTTGGGTTGTCTACCAAAACGCAACTCATAAGAAGTCTTTTTCAAGAAAGCTCTCAGAAAGATGCGATTTGAAATGTAGCATGCAGTGCTCATAGCTTCGGCCCAATATCGCCTAGGAGTCCTATGCTCATCGAGCATCATCCTGGCCATCTCCATAAGGGTCCGATTCTTCCTCTCCACAACACCATTCTGTGGCGGTGTGTAGGGGGAAGAAAACTGATGCTCCAAACCCAAAGAGTTACAAAACTTCTCAAAATCTGAATTCTTGAATTCGGAACCATTATCACTCCGAATTGCTCGCATTGAGTTCAAAGGGAACTCATTCTGAAGACGCAAAATCAGATTGCGAGCACAGGAGAAAGTCTCGGTCTTCTCAGCTAAAAAGAAGACCCACGAATATCTCGAAAAGTCATCAACAACAACAAGCACATACCACTTCCCCCAACCGAGCTCACCCGAGCCGGACCAACAAGGTCCATATGTAAAAGCTCTCCAGGGCGCTTAGTCATGACCGGAGTCACTGGATGGTGGGGAGCGGCAACCATCTTCCCATGTCTACAAGAATGGCAAACAAGATCCTTCTCCATGGACAACTTGGGCAATCCTCGGATTAGGCCAAGTGAACTAAGTCTTGCAAGCAAGTCGAAGCTCAGGTGACCAAGTCTCCTATGCCACTTCCAAAGATCAGAGGAGGAAGGTCCAGCCAAAAGACAACGAGAAATTCCAAACGACTCCGAGAAATCCGCACGAAAGACTTTTCCAAAGGGCGAAATTACACATACAAGATTGCCCTGAGGATCCAAAATGCGACTGAGATTCGGTTTAAAACGAATCTCATAGTCATCATCGAAAAGTTGCGAAACAGAAAGAAGGTTAAAATGCAAGTTAGAAAAAAGAGCAACATCGCGCAACACAAAGTGCTCATTAACTCGCACTGACCCACGAGACAGCACCTTACCTTTGTTGTTGTCGCCGAAGGTGATATACTCCTTTCCGGCGACCGGACTAAGACTGGAGAACCACTTGGTGTTTCCGGTCATGTGCCTCGAACACCCGGAATCCACCAACCAAACGTTCTCCAATCGTTTTACCTACATCAATAAAAAGACATAGGGTGAGCATACGGGCCAACACTGGGGTTAGTGAAGTAAGAAGAATACCTGTGTTGGGCCGGTTGCTCAAAAGAATGGTTAGCAGAAAAACCATTCCTAGCACACCTACGGAGGAAGCGATCACCACGTTTAGAAAGACGTGGTCCGCTAAGGGAGGAGCGTCCATCGCGATACTCAAAACGCGGTGGGGGAAAACGCTCAACTACAAAGCCACCGCCACGGGGTCCATAGCCTACAACAGCAGGCTCCCGCCGGGCACGCTCTCTACGAGGCCTAGGCCTTGGAACTTGAGGCACTGCACCTCTAGGCCTAGCATCTCTCCTCGGAGCTCTCTTCTGCCTAGGCCTGGGAACTTGAGGTTCTGGACCTCTAGGCCTAGTAGCACGTCTCTGAACATTTGGCGCATGTACATCATGGAGAGGATGGTACATGTCCGCATTGTTCATCTCCCTAGCATGGCACGCCTCTCTCTTGCGCCGAAAGCAGAACTCGCTCAAGTGTCCATCTCGCCCACAATTCTCACAATGGTACCTCACCGCTCTCATAGGAGGTTGTTGGTACTCACGGTAGTGGGTGTGGATCACTTTGCCTTTCTGTGGCATAAGCTCCTCTTGGATGGGTGGCATGGTGTCCAGTTTGTTCTTGAGGTGGTTGGGTTCGGGATGCCACACTTGGTTTTTGGGTGGAGCTCTCGGAGGTTCCTCAAACACTCCATCCTTGGTGTTAGGCTTGAGAGGCTCTTTGGGTGGAAGCTTGGTAAGTTTGGGAGTAGTGGTGGAGTTGGGCTTCTCACTCGGGTTCAGGCCACTCGACTCTCCAATCTTGCCAAAAGATGACACATCAACACCCGGAGCAAAACCTATACCAGGACCTCCAGCAGCTCGCTTAAATTAGGAGATCATCATCCCGAGCTGTGGCTCACCGCTAGACACCCATGACAAGATGGTCCGAAGGTATGTGTTTTCCTCCTCGGTTTGCATCTTGTCATGCTTCACATTGGCGATCTCCATCTCCAAACCCTCACAAAGAACACACCTAGCCACACATGTGCTACCTGAGTTGGCCTCTTCAAGAGACACAATCTTGGCATTCTTCTCTGCCAACTCAGATTGCAAGCCTGGACAGGTCTTGCACGCACCCAACAACAAGGGTCTAGCACGGAGCTCATCCACCTCTCCTACCAACACAACATACTTGCTCCTCAAAGTGAGATGGTCAGCCATGTGTGTGGTGCACATCTCACACTCCTCCTCATTAGTAACAACCACGGTGGACTTGACAGAATCAAGTTCCTTCACCGTATCCTCCCACTTCTGCCTAAACTCCTTGCGCTCTCTAGCAGCACGCCTAAGCAGCTTATCTTGACTAAGAAGCGCGGCAGTAAGTTTCTCGACCTCAGCGGAGAGCTCGTCGTGGGTCAGAGATACCTGGGAGGTGACATCGTCGTCGTCGTTGTCGTTCTGAGGAGTCTCTAGCTTGCCATCGAGGGCCATGGTGCAGAGGCCGTCGTCGTCAGTGAAGAAGCAGAGGTCGTTCAGCTTGTCCTCGATCCTCTTCTTCTTCTCAGACTCGTCATCACTGGAGGAAGCGGAGTCGTCGTCCGAGTCGTCGACGTCGCTGAGCGTGGCGAAGAACGCGCGCTGCTCAGCCTGGGCCTTCTCCAAGTACTTGGTCTTGATGTACTCCATGTCGAAGCCGCCCTTCCGCTTGTACTTCACGGGGACATACTTCTCCTTGCGCTTGCCGGAGTTGTACTTGTGCCCATGGTCCACCTTGCCGAAGGTCTGCTTGTTCTTCTTCGGGCAATTGGCGATGAAGTGGTTGGGGTCGCCGCACTCATAGCATCCTGAGCGTCCTCCTCTGCGGCGACGGTTCATGCGGTTGTTGTGGAACCACGAGAACCGGTTGGCGAGCATAGCCAACTCGTCATCCCCCAAAGACTCCAGCTGCTCCTCTATGACAGAAAAGAGAGAAGAGAGTGCAAAACCTCAAGAGGGGTTAGCAGAAGAGCCAGAAAAGCAAAGCCATCGACGGGCCAGAAGGATTTTCATAAGAAGTCCTCGCCATGGCATCGATCTCACTGGACTTGAGCTTACTGAAGAGCTCGTCGCACGTGAGGGTCTCATAGTTAGGTGATTCGATGATCGCCTGAACTTTGGAATCCCACACCGACCGATCAAGAGTATGCAAAAGCTTCAAAGCCCTCTCATGATCGTCGAAAGGCAACAACTCCTTGTTAGCCCTCATCCTGTTGACAATCACCTGAAAGCGAGCGAATAAACTTTCTATGCTCTCGCCAGGCATATGTCGAAAGTTCTCATACTCTCGCTTGAACGACTCATAGAGACGGGTTTTGACTTGAGAGGTTCCCTCATGGAAACGCATGAGGGTAGCCCAAATCTCCCGAGCCGTAGCGAGGTGAGAAACACGATCAAACTCACTCATGCTCAAACATGAGAAAAGAGCATTACGTGCTTGGCTATTGGCATCGTGCTCATCGATCTGATGCTGAGTCACACGAGCAGCCAAGACAACGTAATCGGCAGAGTTGCAAATATCCCAGATGGAAGCACCCATACTCTGCAGAAAGGCCGACATGCGTATCTTCCAATACGCATAGTTCGTCCCATCGAAGAACGACGGTTTGCCCACGCCGCGATCCATGTCGCCTTCGGTGGATCTGGAACCAGCTAAGGTGGAAGATCCTTAACCCGCTCTGATACCAATTGAAGGACCGAGAATGCACTAGCAAGGCGACCAGAGGGGGGGGGGGGTGAATGGGAGCTCAAAAAATTTCTCTCAAAACTTTGGCCAAATGTCCCAAATTCAACCCCCAAGAGCTATGACAAAAATCGTGATGCCCACGACCCTTGGAAGAGGGTGGATGATCTCTAGGATCACAGCGAGGCACCACAAAGCGATAGCAATCTAAACGCCAAAAGCACCGGCTCGAAAACGACCCCAAAAACCAAGTCCCGAACGTAGATAGGCGGCTACGTTGAGAAACTCCTAAATACCTATGCTAACAAGTAGCAAAGATACCTAGAGAGGTTCCTTGATCAACTCTAGGGCCAAACGAGAAGTCCGGAAACCAAGCGAAGAAGCCGGGAGAGCAAACGCACTAAATCGGAGCAAACAGCTGAATCCCGGACTGTCCGCCGGTACGGTCCCGGACTGTCCGGCTCAACTGCGGACTGTCTGCGGGGGGATGGCGAACTATCCGCCGGCAAAATCCCCAAAACAGCACAGTTGCTGAAGTCTCCCTGCTCGGGCCCGGACTGTCCGCGCCTGACAACGGCAGACTGTCCGTCGGTCACCCGAGGCAAAGACAGTCAAGCCACGCGACCACTGCTCAGTCGAAGCCCAACGCGCGGACTGTCCGCGAGTGCACAGAGAGGGCGATTTCAGTCGCCTTCTCCCCAAATCTTTCCAAATTCGAACCAAATCAAAATCCCACGTTTCCAAAATTGGAAAAGATGATCACAGGGTAGTTAGGAGACTATCCCCAAGAAATCATCTGCTCAAAACGATTCAATCACCGGGAAATCGAAAGGGGAAGATCAAGAACGAAAACGCGCCACGAAAATGAAATCAACCCGATCTACTTGTTCGTGAGGAGTTAGATGAATTCCTTTGGTCGAAATGACCTCCTCTCAAAAACGAACAAGTTGATTCAAACGGATTTTGCAAAGACGCAGTAGAGAGGGAGATCGAGTGACGGGAAAATCGCGGAGAAACGAAGAACGCGAAGAACACGAACAAAACACGAATCAACACATCGATCTGCAACCGTGTGGCTACCACACGCTACAACAGTGAGGTTACGACCTCACTTCCTCAAAATCTCTAGTACACAGAGGTATGGTTCTCTGCGGATCTCAGCTAGCTACAGCAGGGGATTGGGAGAGCAGGAAACCCTAAGTGCAAAGAGCAAATGAACTGAGATAGATGGGGAGGTGGGTGTCTCCCCCTACTTATCCTAATTCTAACTATTCCTAATTCCCACTCTACCCCTAACTACTTACAGAGCGAACCAGCTAAACCCTAAGGTTATTCTGGACCAACTCGATGGTAGGTGGATCCGACGACCACGCCCGCACAACTCGTAGCGTTGCCTCGACGCAACCTCCCGATTGCCGCCACGTGCCGCCACCGCTCCGCGTCCTTTTCCTGGACGTCGCACCCCCGGTTTTGAGGCCCAAACCGGGAAACCAGCCTTTCCAGCCAACCCCCAGTTTTGAGGCCCAAACCGGGAAACCAGCCCACCAGCATCTGAGTTTTGAGGCCCAAACTCAGCAAACCCGCAGCGCCCAGGTTTTGAGGCCCAAACCTGGAAACCGTCCTCAGCCCGAGTTTTGTGGCCAAACTCAGAAACTCTTAGCACCCAGGTTTTGAGGCCCAAACCTGGAAACCGTCCGCCCGATGGTTTTTCTCTGGCTCTACCACCAAACCGACGCCGTAGAGGGGATGCACCTCCCATGCACCCCGTCCACCGACACGTGTCCCCAAGTCCACGACTCAGGCAACACATGACCGCAAGTCTTCGCTCGTCGCTGTCCCAGGTTGCCAGCCACCACAGCTGATCCTCGGGCCACCAGTCCCTCAATCCAAGCCTCACGTCCGCCCTTCGCCACTCTCGGTCCATCGGCACGGCACGTCTCTACTTGACCTTCACCTTGCCTCTGATCACTGTATCCGTGCTCGACACCTGCACAACACAAGCCAAAGAACATGAGCATCATCCCGGTTGACAATCACTCATCACTCAGAGACTCGGCATACACCCATGTATCCACATCATGCTCTAGAGATCAAGAATGTTTTATTAAAAGATTCAGTCTTCTGATGTATTATTGTGTTAGAGGCATGGGACTATGCAAAAGTATAAAAGGAGGAAATAAAAATGGACAAGTGTTCGACTACCTCAAAAGAAAAAGAATTATGATAAAAATATGAAAAGAGAAAAAAAGAATGATAGCCCATGGTCCCTCTAATTACAATATGCTAGCAAGAGATGACAAATTTCAAACGTTCTAAAGTTTTTGATCTATGAGTATGACATCTTTCTCCCTAACTTTGAACTTTGGCCTGGTAAGATATGCTATTCAATTCTTAAAAGCTCCATATATATATATATACATATATATATATATAGAAAAGAAGGAAAATGCATCAGTGAGGAATCATAAAATATAAAAGAGCGATTTGAGAGTGTCATACAGTAAAATCTCTAATTTTTATTTTGAAAATATATAAAAACTCAAGAATGAAGGTTGATCAAAGAGTTAAAAATACAGTGCTTAACTTGATTGTTCTATCTTTCAATTGTTTAAAGACCCAGGTGAAGGC
Organism: Coix lacryma-jobi var. lacryma-jobi; assembly: GCA_009763385.1. Lineage (NCBI taxonomy): Eukaryota > Viridiplantae > Streptophyta > Magnoliopsida > Poales > Poaceae > Coix > Coix lacryma-jobi. Next base: position 79,237,122 of record CM019828.1, on the reverse strand, counting down.
AAAAGCTCCATAGTTAAAGGTAATATGAGAAAGTCAGAATAGTTAACTCTAATCCAAGGGAAGATTTTTGTTTGAACATATGTACCTTTAAGGTGTGAAAGCATAGTAGAAATTCCTGATTCATCATGATTATTTGCTAAGGGGCTAGCAAAAGGTAAGCTTGGGGGAGTTGTTCGCACTGGTTATCTATCATAATTAAAGGATAAATAAATATGAAAATGGTATGAATTCAATCACCTACAGAGGATTAGGGTTTCAATTGACAATATTCCACGAGTTTTGGTGAATTGTGATTCTACAGGGACTAAACCAGGAAATCAACACAGATAGCTTCCCCTAGAAGGAAACCGACGGGAGATAACCGAACCGACGCATCAGGAATATTCTAGAAGGATCTAGAGGACACCAGGAGACCGGGCACCCCGGGACATGGCCAGGTGGGACCGACTGGTCCCACCACCAAACCGACCGGTCGGCCCCTAGGCCCACTGGACTTCGCCTCTGGAACCTTCCTCCACCACCTATGAGGATGCATCTCAGCCGTACCTAAGGTCGGTTTGATCCAACGGCCACGGTTCCTCGCCCAGGGCTATATATGAAGCCCCAGACCCCCCTCTCCAGAGGCAATCAGATCAGGGTTTGATCAACATCATTCATCACAATTAGATCAGGCTATCACCAGAGAAGGAGATCAATTAGTAGCTCTAGAACTACATCCACCTAGATTAGTTAGATAGAATAGGATTAGAGGAGGCAAGCTTCGCTTGGATACCAGATCTAGTCACTAGAAAGCTCGGTAAACCCAAGATCTTCTCTCTTGTATTAACATTATGGATCTACTTCACAATTGCTCTTCTAGTTCATCCTTGTTTATGTTCTAGTTCATCGTCTAGTTCTAGTTCATCGCCTAGTTCAGATCATAATCCAGTTCTAGTTCATGTTCTAGTTTGTACTTTAGTTCTTCTCGATGATCTAATTCACCTTATTGTCCATCTTTATGTTCTAGATAGCAATACAATTGATATGACTAAGACATCAACAATTATATTCTTAATTATATTGCTTATAGTCTGCTTTGATTATACATTTGGCATAGATAGTTCATCATCATGTTTATACTCATGTTCGTATAGCGCCCATCTTAATGATCATTGGGTGGGTGATAGATGCTGTGTAGGCGTGGTGCCTATACACTATTTATCTGCGAATGCGACCTATGTTCCGGATAGAGAGGTAGATCGCTGGTGTATTCCTGTTGTGTCCTTTGTATTCCACCTCCTGAATTTAGTGTTCAGTATGGCTCAGTTAACTCATGGTTTAGGGGTTACTCTGTTTGGCACCTTTACTATGGAGTTGCTTCTTGATTATAAATATAATATGACCCAGCCAATGATTGCCAAATATATTTGCACTAATCAAAGTATGCTATGACTTGTAATTAGAATGACTTAGGAGTGTTTCTATTTAATGCATGTTCTAATCATCACTTGCTAGGTGTTACTGTTCTAAGATTATCTTTGATTGATATGCTCTCTGTTACCATTTATCATTATCATTTATTATTACTTTAATATCTGATCCCTGTTTAGAGTAATGAGTGTGTTATCGGTCTTTATCATAAGTGTGTGCCACATTAATTGCTGTTAAGTCCTAATACCATCATACTTTGAATTGATTAGTCTCTAGGCTAAATATAAATAACGATACCTGAGACTAGCTTGGGTGAAATGCTTCTACAATGGGTGTATTTATCTGTGCGCTTGCGGGTAAATATTTATCTTTAAATCCAGTGCCCTGATATAATTACATTGCTAGCTTCATGATGGGGATGACAACTTGACGTTAAGTGAAGTTAGTAGTGTCCCGTACACTTCTTAGTGCCTTCACTAGATTATTATTTATGTGGTTTATTCTTAGTAGCGATGTTAAGAAATGTCAAAAGCATTTCTGGCGCCGTTGCCGGGGATAGATTAAAACTATATTCTTAGGGTGATTCCATTAAGGAGTGTCATCAAGCATTTCTGGCGCCGTTGCCGGGGAACACATCAATTCAATTAGGGATGGTACCTAGGTTTTTTCATTAAAATCTTTATGAACACGGATAGGACATTGCATTAGCAGCAATTTAAAACAGTAGCTAGAACATATCATTTTACTTACACACATGTGATAATGCACTGATTGTTTATCTCTACTCAAACAGGCTTACGCTGGCTTTTGTTTATCTTTTATCTTATGCAGGGTGTGATGTATGACTGGTTTCCAACTTTCGAATAACTACGTTGAGGATCCCAAAGCTTTAGTAAGAAAAACAAGACGCAAACTCAAGAGACCCTCACTACCACTTCCAGAAGTTAACCAGATAAGACGAAGCTTAACACCAGTATTGGACACCATGGCCGACAAGACACTCCGCGAGTTCTCTGCACCAACCACTGCCAACATCAGGACTGGACCAACAGTCAATGTGGGAGATAACGGATTTGAACTCAAGCCAGCTTTGATCAACATGGTGCAAGATAATCAGTTTTGCGGAAAGGCACATGAAGACGCAAGCGCTAATCTCCAACACTTTCTGGAGATTTGTAGCACTTTCACCATCATGGGAGTCGAAAGAGATGCCATTCTACTTCGCTTGTTCCCATTCTCACTCTTGGGAAAAGCAAAACAATGGTTCTACGCCAACAAAGAAAAAACACCTCATGGGCGATCTGTTCAACTGCCTTCCTAGCAAAGTTCTTTCCAGTGGGCAAGACGAATGCCCTCCGTGCCAAGATTTCAACTTTCCAGCAACAACACGACGAATAAATCCCAGAGGCTTGGGAACGTTTTCAAGATTACATATCAGAATACCCTCAGCATGGGATGGAGAATTGGCTACTTATGTAGAGCTTCTACCACAGGCTCACTTCGAGTACCCGTGAGAATGTGGATGCCGCTACTGGAGGATCATTCTTATCACTCACTATCAACAATGCTACTACACTTATAGAGAAGATGGCCTCCAACCAAGGATGGAACGAGGAACGCTCTCAACTGTTGACGGTCTGTAAACACCTGTTTTACCATCAACATTTAACCCTAAAGTCCACCAAAAAGGCATGAAATGTAGTCAAATAGGTTTCAAACTAACCGAATTCCACATGTCCATAGAATTTTATTTGAATGCAGGATTTGAACCAAATTTGGACATTTGGACCCACCGGAGGCCAAGCCCACTCAGCAGGGCCCAAATGAGCCTAAGGGGGGTGGCGCCCGCCACCCCTAGGTGGCGCCCGCCACCTCTAAGTGGCGCCCGCCACTTGGGTTGGCCCCCCTGCCACGTCACCGATCCGTGTGACCTCCCCAAGGCCAATTCCTGACCATTGGTCACTAGGTCGGTTAGATCGGACGGCTCAGGATGAAGTGGCGTGGATCAAGGCTGAAGGGCGGTTACTCAGACATGCAACCGACCTCCAAACCGCCTTGGACATCCACCTGGAGGCCGTTGGATCAAGGGCGGTGCATCCAGTGGCCAGGGGACTGGCGGCCGCCAGTAGGGAGTGGCGCCCGCCACTTGACCTAACCCTAGGTCGGTGGGCTGCCCCCTATAAGTACCCCCTCACTCCTCAAGGCTATAAATACCCCCTGGAGGCACCTCGTCATATGTACCAACACCATCCCACACATCCAAGAGAAGCAAAGCAAGAGAAGCAAGTGAGAGTTAGGTTAGAAGCTTAGAGAGCTTGGGCAAGTAGGTAGCTAGTAGAGCAAGGCATCTTTGCCCTCGTGGTAGCGCTGCTCAAGGCTTAGCTCAAGAGTAGAGGCGTGTGAGTGATCGGTCCTGGAGCTGGGAAGAGTCTTCCTTCATCTCCAGTTCAGGTTTTGCTCTTGTTACTCAAGCATTTACTATATTCTAGTTCATCATTTCAAGTATTACTTTATTCTACTTATCAGTATTGAGTGGTATACTTGATTGATTGCTTGAGTGCCTAGCTATCCTACAGTTCAATTCACTTAGCCATAGTAGTTAATCTCTAGTGAGCTTAGTGTTTGATCTTTGCCAATAGGTTGCTTAGTTAGTTTAGTGTTTATCTTATTAAGTCAAGTGTTTGCTCTGACGTCCGCAAGGGTGTCTCTATTCAAAGCTAGGGTAGAGATAGTTAGAATATAGTTAAGCGTGGTGCTTAGTTATAGACTTACCTTCAGATACGGCTGGACCCCCGGATAGCTGTGGTAGCAAGCAGGTGGTGACAGCCCTGTGCGCCTTGAATTCCACCACGTAGTTGGCCCAGTTTAACAGTAAGGCTCGTTGTGCTAGCGTTCAACCTAAGTAAGTGGTAAAGGCTAGTACGCCTCGATACTTGACAAGATAGGAATAAAACTATACTCAACTTAGTTGCTTTATTGTCTTTTGCCTGCCTTGCTTCGTAACTATCTCGCTTCGTAGTTATCTTGCTTTGCAGTTATCTAGGAGTAGTTAGTAGTTAGTTAGTTATCCTTAGTTACCCTCTATCTACCTATCCATTCCACCTTACCTTAGCCATCCAATTCATCCTTACCTAGCCATCCATATATTCTTTCTAGCCTCTCTTCTCCCCTTTTCCCTTTTCTCTTTTCTTCGACTCTCATCCCCTCCTTGACTCAACTCATACACCACCCTAGCCTTCCCTTGGGATCAAATAAATCGACACCTGGTACTCCCAGGCGAAGTGCTACTATGATAGTTCTGTGCGCTTGCAGAATCTCCTCCTGGTAGATTGCATTCTCGCTAGCTAGCTCCTACTAGTGTCGGGACTGACAACCCCGCTTGGCATTAGTAGATAGCTACTTTAGTTACCCTATCCTAGGTGTAGCTAAGAACTACTAACAAGCATTTCTGGCGCCGTTCCCGGGGAAGGCAATCGGTATATCGGTTGAGTCCGTGTCGAATTTATCTTCGCTTAAGCTCCCGCTTAGCGAATCCCATCTTACCCCATTCTTTCTTTCCTTAGTTCTTCTTATCTTTTTCCTTCATCTTCTTCAACTTCTTTCTTTCTTATCTCGTTCTATCTTCACGATGGCCAATAAGACCATTCGTGAATTTTCTGCTCCTTCTGCCGCTAATGTAGCGATAGGACCAGATGTGATCGATGCCAACCTTAATTTTGAATTGAAACTGACTCTGATCACGATGGTCCAAGCTAGCCCGTTCCGTGGCAAGGCTCATGAGGATGCCAATGCTCACCTCCAACAATTCTTGGAGATTTGCGGCACCTTCACCATTAAGGGGATAACCCAAGAAGCCATCCGTCTTCGTCTCTTTCCTTTCTCTTTGCTAGGAAAAGCGAAGCAATGGTTCTATACCGATCGCAACGCTGTAGACACATGGGACAAGTGTTCCAATGCTTTTCTCGCCAAATTCTTTCCTTTGGGCAAGACGAATGCTCTGCGCAACAAAATCTCCAGCTTTATGCAACAAGCCGAGGAATCTATTCCCGAGGCTTGGGAGAGGTTGCAAGAGTATGTCGCTGCTTGTCCGCACCATGGTATGGAGGACTGGCTATTGATCCAGAACTTCTACCATGGCCTAACCCCACTCTCTAGAAGCCATTTGGATGCCGCCGCCGGCGGTGCATTCTTTTCTCTGAATGTTGCAGATGCTAAGGCTCTCATAGAGAAGATGGTGTCAAACCAAGGATGGAATGACGAAAGACTACAGCCCCGCAAGCGAGGTATACAATCCCTTAAGGAGGCCGACATGATCGTGGCCAAGATGGACCTGCTGGCAAAGAAGCTGGACAGCTGTGAGAAGATGAACCAACAAGAGAGTGTCCAATCTCTAGAATCCTACATGACTTGTGAAGTCTGTGGAGAAACCGGACATTCTGGGAGCCACTGCCCCGAGCTACATGAAGATTTGAACTTCATCAACAACAGTAACGGTTTCCGTCAACAGAATCAAGGATGGAATCAGCCTGCAAACTCTCAAGGTAACAATTCATTCCCCCGCTCTAATTTTTATAATTCTGATAATTTCTCATTCCTGAAGAATTTAGTTTACTCACAAGGTAAAACTACTGATTTCTTGAAAGAGAGATTAATGGCGAATGATAAAATCCTTGAGAAAATAAATGCTAAATTGGAAGATTTCTCATCTGCTCTGAAAAATCAACTTAGCTTTAATAAGATGTTAGAAACCCAATTAGCTCAACTTGCTGCTATCATACCATCTTTTGAATCTGGCAAAATTCCTGTTAAACCTGACATCGAAACTGCTAATATGGTTGAAATAAAATATTTTAACTATTATGAAGATCAAACCATGACTGTTAAAAAGGGTGATCCTGGTAGTCCCATAATTAGATGCTCAATCTTTGGTGAAGTCTTTAAAAATGCCATGTGTGATTTAGGATCGAGTGTGAACATTTTATCTAAAGATTTATATGAAAACTCATTCTTTCCACCCATGTCATCCACATCTGCCTATGTTGTGCTAGCTGATCAATCCACTTGCTATGTAGAAGGAATAGTTAATGATTTACCTGTTCATATTAAAGGCTCCTATGTTCCTGCTGATTTCATAATACTAGATATGGGAAATAGGAAAGATGTGCCTCTAATCTTAGGTAGACCCTTCTTGAATACTGTTAATGCTTGCATATATGTGGGAAGTGGTAAAATTCAAATGACATTAGGAGGGAGGAAGAAAATATTCTCCTTCTCCCGTGGCCCCGCATATGCCGCTAACATGCAGGAAGCAAAACCCGTTCATACCAAGAAGAGGCGCCCAAGAACAGGGTGGAGCAGAAAGAAAGAACCACCTCCTCCTGAGTTTTGTAATTCACATAACAAGGGAGAGGTGCCAAAAGAAAAAGAACCAGATGGAGTACTAAGAGAAGAAGTGCCCAAGGAAGAAGATCCACCCGATAAGTATGAAACTCCATGGACCTAAGGTATGGTTTTAATTTTTATTTTTTCCCATCAATTTTCCCTTTTTCGAATAAATAACATATGTTATGCATGAAACTAAAAAAAAATAAAATAAAATTAGTTATCATTAGTTTTATGCATAGGTATATGTTAATCTAGTTAGAATAATAAAATATCAAAAGAGGATAGTTTCCCTTTTCACAACATTAGATAGTTCCCCTTTTAATAAAATGAGAACAAGAGCTCCGACTGAGAAGAAGAAGATCTTTCACCAAGCAAGAAGCCAGCTTGGGGGAGACTCCCGCTCCGATAAGGTATGTCTCAAGCCTACACTTTACATTCAGTTCTTAAATTCTATATCTTTTGAATGTCACATGCTTGCCTAAATAACCACTCCATGAATAAAATTGATAAAATCTGCTTAAACAAGTTGAAACCTGAATAAGATTTGAAATATGTCATGCAAATGCTATTGTTATGGTTTGAATGACTAGTCTTATCTAAGTTGTAGCTTTTGTGGGTTGCACATGCTTTAACTAAAATCATGCTTAGTGAGTAAAGTTAGTAAGAAATGGAGTAATTCTTTAAACTTGTTAAGGTGAAATTAGGACCTAATCTGGAGGATTTCTTTAAAAATTATGAAAACCTTGCTAAAAGTTCCTCCTAGATTGTATCCCATCCCACCACCAGCCAAATATTTGTTAGTCATTAGTCAAAACCACAAAGAGCTTTGTTTGAGTTGAGCTTTGTTAGACCTCATAGATCTTAGTAGAGAAGCTTATCATATCTTTTGAATCAAGATTCACGCACACCCACCATAATTTGCCTACTTTCCACTTTGGGAGTTTGTAACCACCAAATAAATTGCTTATTCTCTACACTGGAGATATGCAATACCCTGCCAAATATCCCATTGCTAGCCTTATGCTATTCCTACACTGGGGATAAGCATTTCTCTCCCTTTCCCTACTCATTTCAAAAATCCTTTCCTATAGATGTCTGGGGAAATCTAGAGCTAAAAGAGAGAGAAAGAGAAAAATAAGCAAAGTAGCTCAAGAAAGGACTATGTCCTGTGAAAAAAAAGTGAGCAAAGTAGCTCAAAAGAGGACTATGTCCTAAGAAAATGTGAGGACACATCTTTTGTCTACTCACTATGTATCCAAAAAAAAGAAAAAAAAGAGAGAGAATTATCATTAGCTCTAGACCCCAGAAATTAACTAGGAAGGATTATGAAATATCTCTCTATACACTTCCACATAACCACACATGCACATCTTGATCAATTTTTATGATTTGCTGCTCCTTATGATCTGAGTGTCTAGCTTAGCAATAAACATTAGACAATTTGCTCATGGTTCTTAGCCTACCTATAACTCCACATATCATTCTTTAGAAATAGGAGAGGCTACATTTTGGCCTAAGTGAGGATTTAAACACCATTGAGTGAATCTTGGAGGACTTAACCAAGTTGTTATCTTTTGAAAACATTGAAAAACCTCCAGACAGAATCCTAGTCAAACCTAAACAAGATAAAAGTTTCCTATCTACTGCTTTATTTCACTCTTGCATGTTTGAAGTCAAAAGCTATAAGCCCCACACTGCTATGATTTATGATACATGCTAAGTTATTTCTCACTTTACAATATGCACTTGCAGACATCTTAAGTTGCTATCCAGTTCATGCTCAATGCTTAAACCGCATTGTTGCTCGAGGACGAGCAACAGGTTAGCTTGGGGGAGCTTGTTGACGGTCCTTAAACACCTGTTTTACCATCAACATTTAACCCTAAAGTCCACCAAAAAGGCATGAAATGTAGTCAAATAGGTTTCAAACTAACCGAATTCCACATGTCCATAGAATTTTATTTGAATGCAGGATTTGAACCAAATTTGGACATTTGGACCCACCGGAGGCCAAGCCCACTCAGTAGGGCCCAAATGGGCCTAAGGGGGGTCGCGCCTGCCACCCCTAGGTGGCGCCCGCCACCTCTAAGTGGCACCCGCCACTTGGGTTGGCCCCCTGCCATGTCACCGATCCGTGTGACATCCCCAAGGCTAATTCCTGGCCATTGGTCACTAGGTCGGTTAGATCGGAGGGCTCAGGATGAAGTGGCGTGGATCAAGGCTGAAGGGCGGTTACTCAGACATGCAACCGACCTCCAAACTGCCTTGGACAACCACCTGGAGGCCGTTGGATCAGGGGCGGTGCATCCAGTGGCCAGGGGACTGGCGGCCGCCAGTAGGGAGTGGCGCCCGCCACTTGACCTAACCCTAGGTCGGTGGGCTGCCCCCTATAAGTACCCCCCTCACTCCTCAAGGCTATAAATACCCCCTGGAGGCACCTCTTCATATGTACCAACACCATCCCACACATCCAAGAGAAGCAAAGCAAGAGAAGCAAGTGAGAGTTAGGTTAGAAGCTTAGAGAGCTTGGGCAAGTAGGTAGCTAGTAGAGCAAGGCATCTTTGCCCTCGTGGTAGCGCTGCTCAAGGCTTAGCTCAAGAGTAGAGGTGTGCGAGTGATCGGTCCTGGAGCTGGGAAGAGTCTTCCTTCATCTCCAGTTCAGGTTTTGCTCTTGTTACTCAAGCATTTACTATATTCTAGTTCATCATTTCAAGTATTACTTTATTCTACTTATCAGTATTGAGTGGTATACTTGATTGATTGCTTGAGTGCCTAACTATCCTACAGTTCAATTCACTTAGCCATAGTAGTTAATCTCTAGTGAGCTTAGTGTTTGATCTTTGCCAATAGGTTGCTTAGTTAGTTTAGTGTTTATCTTATTAAGTCAAGTGTTTGCTCTGACGTCCGCAAGGGTGTCTCTATTCAAAGCTAGGGTAGAGATAGTTAGAATATAGTTAAGCGTGGTGCTTAGTTATAGACTTACCTTCAGATACGGCTGGATCCCCGGATAGCTGTGGTAGCAAGCAGGTGGTGACAGCCCTGTGCGCCTTGAATTCCACCACGTAGTTGGCCCAGTTTAACAGTAAGGCTCGTTGTGCTAGCGTTCAACCTAAGTAAGTGGTAAAGGCTAGTAAGCCTCGATACTTGACAAGATAGGAATAAAACTATACTCAACTTAGTTGCTTTATTGTCTTTTGCCTGCCTTGCTTCGTAACTATCTCGCTTCGTAGTTATCTTGCTTTGCAGTTATCTAGGAGTAGTTAGTAGTTAGTTAGTTATCCTTAGTTACCCTCTATCTACCTATCCATTCCACCTTACCTTAGCCATCCAATTCATCCTTACCTAGCCATCCATATATTCTTTCTAGCCTCTCTTCTCCCCTTTTCCCTTTTCTCTTTTCTTCGACTCTCATCCCCTCCTTGACTCAACTCATACACCACCCTAGCCTTCCCTTGGGATCAAATAAATCGACACCTGGTACTCCCAGGCGAAGTGCTACTACGATAGTTCTGTGCGCTTGCAGAATCTCCTCCTGGTAGATTGCATTCTCGCTAGCTAGCTCCTACTAGTGTCGAGACTGACAACCCCGCTTGGCATTAGTAGATAGCTACTTTAGTTACCCTATCCTAGGTGTAGCTAAGAACTACCAACATCAACCACGCAAGAGGGGAGGAATACATCAGCTTAAGGAAGTAGACATGTTGTCTGCCAAACTTGACCTACTCATGAAGAAGTTCGATGAACACACTCCCAAGAAAGAAGACGTCAAGCAAATCTACGAATCTCGCATGTCATGTGAAGAGTGTGGAGGCACTGGTCATTCAGGGAGCAACTGCCCTGAGATTCAAGAGGATGCGAAGTACATCAACAACAACGCCAACTATCGTCCTCAACAAGCTCAAGGATGGAACCAACAATCAAGGCCTAATTACTCAGGTAACTACTCAGGTAACTATCAAGGTAATACATTTAACCAACCACCTTTGAGAGAGATGATATCTAATCAAAACAAGATTATTGATAATATGTCTAAGAAGATAGCTTCAAATGATAAACAACTTGAAAACATTAATACTAGAATGGATAGCTTTACTTCTGCCATAAAGAATCAACATAGCTTTAATAAGATGATAGAATCTCAGTTATCACAGTTAGCAGCTTCAGTCCCTACTGCTGAAAAAGGTAAGATTCTCGGAAGTGCGGAAGAGCTAGAGACTGCAAATCTTGTAGATAATTATGATGTAGGGCAGCTCACAGCTAGACCATCAAGGGGATGGAAGGATGACTCCATTGCCCCGAAGAAAGGAGATCCAGGAAGACCTGTCATTCCAATCCACATTGGACCTGACAGTTTTGAAGAAGCAGTCTGCGACCTTGGAGCAACCGTCAATACTATGCCAAAGGTAATTTACGAACAAATTCATGGTGCACCTTTGTTATATACATGTATGTGTTTGTAGCTTGCAGATCAGACATTGTGCTACCCATTGGGAATTCTAGAAGATGTCTGTATTCGAGTGGGATGCTCGTATGTGCGTGTAGATTTTGTGATCATCGAAATAGGTGGAGACAATAGAGAACCCATCATTCTTGGACGCTCGTTCCTAAGCTGAACCAAAGCCATCATCTACGTGGACAGCGCCAAGATCTGTTTCACAATCACAAGCAACAAAGAAAGATTCAGCTTCAAGAGACATACACTCACTACCCGAGTCCACCCTCAGATGCCTTATGAAGATGCAAACACTATATCATCAATAAAGAAGAATAGGAACAGAAGGAGGAAGAATAAGGCTACACAACCACATCAAGACACAGTATGGATGGTCAACTCTGTCCAAACAGAGAGTGACCACCTTTTTCCATCACCATACCTCGCCAAGAGAGACGACCCAGGCGTACCCACCATCGATCGCAAGATCGAGGGAAGTACATTCCACAAGACGTTCTGCGACATCGGTTCAAGTGTTAACATAATGTCTAAGGTAACATATGAATACTTATATAAAAATAGACCTATGTATCAAACATATGTGCAGCTGCAGCTGGCGGACCAAACTTATCAATTTCCGGAGGGAGTAGTAAAGGACGTAATGATCCAAATTGAAGACTACTACGTTCCCACCGACTTCATGGTACTAGACATGGGAAGAGAAGACAATATTCACATCATCCTAGGAAGACCCTTCCTCAACACCACTGGCGCCATCATCTACATGAGATCTGGAGAGATCCACGTCCAGTTCCCAAGGGAGAAGGTAAGTTGTTACTTTAATAGCTATGCCACTAATGTACAGGAAAAGAAGAATCACTCAAGGAGGAGGTGCCGCACATCCCAACGCAACAAGAATCGACCAATCAAGGATGGATGGGCGGACTATGAAGGAGAAGTCACCAGGAGTGAAGACATCCCATTAAAGAAAATGAAGGACGATGAAGTAAAGGAGACAAGTCCACCAGTCAAGCGGGTGTGGAAAAAGAAAGAGAGTTCTACTGACGTGCAATCATCAAGGTCCTCCTCAGGATCTGCTGATGTACCCAAGGAATAATGAAGAACGTACAAGGAGTACGTCTTGTTCGATAGACTATAAACGTCGAATCCTCGCCGGAAGGTAACTCGGTAGTTATCCATATTCATTAGCATTAAATTCATCATTGCATAATTAGTAGAATCAGCATAATCATTTTACTGTTAGTATCATATTTACTTCTTAGCAATTATATCTGCATTAGAAAACAAAATAAAAATATGGAAAACTCTAAACCCCATGAGAGTATTACACTTTCTGTGGAGGCATAAAAATAATAAATGATACATTTGCATATTTACTTCTGCATTGCATTCATCCATAAAAACAAAAATCTAAAAAGAGACACTATGAAACACTGCTGAAACTCTGCTTAGTGGAAAGGAAGAACATAAATAATCTTAAGAGCTTTAAGACAACTAGACAAATGGGAGGAATGTTTATCACTAATGCTTAATCAAGTTCCACTAGTTGTGTTGTCTATCTTTGAAATCAGCAGGAAGAGAAGAGGAGAAGGACTTAAGAAACCGCTAACGGTCTACTCGAAAAGACCACATCAAGATCCAGCTTGGGGGAAGGCACCCTCAGTTATCACGATAAGTATCACGACTTTTTATTACTATTAGTTCGGTTTAGTTAAATCAGGTTAATAAACAAAGAAACTCATCAAAAGATGAATAACTATTATAAAACTAAATAAAGATATTATATAATAAATGTCTAGGTGGATATAAACTTAATTTTGCTCATGATGAAAATGATGAACAATTGCTCTGCCATAATCCCTTTTAAGTACCTAGTGTTCAACCTTAAATTTTCTTGAGTTTTAGATAAAGCTGTTCTGAATAAACTCTGAACCTGAAACCTGTGGATTGCAAATGCTTGATCTAAAGTCTAAATAATTGTGAGATATGATATAAAAAAGTTTGAGCTGTTGTTTATCTAATTCCTAGAGATACTAGAGTTCTGGAGATTTACACTTTGAAAAGATTAAAAACACGTGATGAGATCCTGCATGACATAACATGAATTCCTACCTAGAGCCATTAATATGATCTTAAGATAAGGCTACTTACTTTGTTCTAAGTTGTTAGTTATGGTTGAGAAATTTATCATGCTCTAGAGATCAAGAATGTTTTATTAAAAGATTCACTCTTCCGAAGTATTATTGTGTTAGTGGCATGGGACTATGCAAAAGTATAAAAGGAGGAAATAAAAAGGGACAAGTGTTCGACTACCTCAAAAGAAAAAGAATTATGATAAAAATATGAAAAGAGAAAAAAAGAATGATAGCCCATGGTCCCTTTAATTACAATATGCCAGCAAGAGATGACAAATTTCAAACGTTCTAAAGTTTTTGATCTATGAGTATGACATCTTTCTCCCTAACTTTGAACTTTGGCCTGGTAAGATATGCTATTCACTTCTTAAAAGCTCCAGATATATATATATAGAAAAGAAGGAAAATGCATCAGTGAGGAATCATAAAATATAAAAGAGCGATTTGAGAGTGTCATACAGTAAAATCTCTAATTTTTATTTTGAAAATATATAAAAACTCCCGAATGAAGGTTGATCAAAGAGTTAGAAATACAGTGCTTAACTTGATTGTTCTATCTTTCAATTGTTTAAAGACCCAGGTGAAGGCAAAAGCTCCATAGTTAAAGGTAATATGAGAAAGTCAGAATAGTTAACTCTAGTCCAAGGGAAGATTTTTGTTTGAACATATGTTCCTTTAAGGTGTGAAAGCATAGTAGAAATTCCTGATTCATCATGATTATTTGCTAAGGGACTAGCAAAAGGTAAGCTTGGGGGAGTTGTTCGCACTGGTTATCTATCATAATTAAAGGATAAATAAATATGAAAAGGGTATGAATTCAATCACCTACAAAGGATTAGGGTTTCAATTGACAATATTCCACGAGTTTTGGTGAATTGTGATTCTGCAGGGACTAAACCAGGAAATCAACATAGATAGCTTCCCCTAGAAGGAAACCGACGGGACATAACCGAACCGACGCATCAGGAATATTCTAGAAGGATCTAGAGGACACCAGAAGACACCAGGAGGCCGGGCACCCCGGGACACGGGCAGGTGGGACCGACCTGTCCCACCACCAGACCGACCGGTCGGCCCCTAGGCCCACTGGACTTTGCCTTCGGGAACCTTCCTCCACCGCCTACGAGGATGCATCTCAGTCGTACCTAAGGTCAGTTTGATCCAACGGCCACGGTTCCTCGCCCAGGGCTATATAAGCAGCCCTAGACCCCCCTCTCCAGAGGCAATCAGATCAGGGTTTGATCATCATCATTCGTCAGAATCAGATCAGGCTATCACTAGAGAAGGAGATCAATCAGTAGCTCTAGAACTACATCCACCTAGATTAGTTAGATAGAATAGGATTAGAGGAGGCAAGCTTCGCTTGGATTCTAGATCTAGTCACGAGAAGGCTCGGTAAACCCAAGATCTTCTCTCTTGTATTAACATTATGGATCTACTTCATAATTGCTCTTCTTGTTCATCATTGTTTATGTTCTAGTTCGTCGTCTAGTTCTAGTTCATCGTCTAGTTCATCTTCTAGATCATAATCCAGTTCTAGTTCATATTCTAGTTCGTACTTTAGTTCTTCTCGATGATCTAATTCACCTTATTGTTCATCTTTATGTTCTAGATAGCAATACAATTGATATGACTAAGACATCAACCATTATATTCTTAATTATATTGCTTATAGTCTGCTTTGTTTATACATTTGACATAGATAGTTCATCATTATGTTTATACTCATATTCGTATAGCGCCCATCTTAATGATCATTGGGTGGGTGATAGATGCTGTGTAGGCGTGGTGCCTATACACTATTTATCTGCGAATGCGTCCTATGTTCCGGATAGAGAGGTAGATCGCTGGTGTATTCCTGTTGAGTCCTTTGTATTCCACCTCCCAAATTTAGTGTTCAGTATGGCTCAGTTAACTCATGGTTTAGGGGTTACTCTGTTTGGCACCTTTACTATGGAGTTGCTTCTTGATTATAAATATAATATGACCAAGCCAATGATTGCCAAATATGTTTGCACTGATCAAAGTATGCTCTGACTTGTAATTAGAATGACTTAGGAGTGTTTCTATTTAATGCATGTTCTAATCATCACTTGCTAGGTGTTACTGTTCTAAGATTATCTTTGTTTCATCTGCTCTCTGTTACCATTTATCATTATCATTTATTATTACTTTAATATCTGATCTCTGTTTAGAGTAATGAGTGTGTTATCGGTCTTTATCATAAGTGTGTGCCACATTAATTGTTGTTAAGTCCTAATACCATCATACTTTGAATTGATTAGTCTCTAGGCTAAATATAAATAATGATACCTGAGACTAGCTTGGGTGAAATGCTTCTACAACGGGTGTATTTATCTGTGCGCTTGTGGGTAAATATTTATCTTTAAATCCAGTGCCCTGATATAATTACATTGCTAGCTTCATGTTGGGGATGACTACTTGACGTTAAGTGAAGTTAGTAGTGTCCCGTACACTTCTTATTGCCTTCACTAGATTATTATTTATGTGGTTTATTCTTAGTAGCGATGTTAAGAAATGTCAAAAGCTTTTCTGGCGCCGTTGCCGGGGATAGATTAAAACTCTATTCTTAGGGTGATTCCATTAAGGAGTGTCAACAATCACTGTATCTAGATGGCCAAGAAAAGTTACTAGCTGATGATGCCAAGGTGAGAAGGTGCACTTCACTTGGAGAAGCTGCTGCTATGATATTTATTGATGAACCAGCTAGCTTCTTCAAGATCTTTTATAGAGGGTTCTCTGCAGCTATCTTCAGCTGGTTTCAATATCCAGACATTGCAGAGCTTGAAAACCCATACTCTTTCAGATTCCAGAAAGAATTTGATGATGAGGTCTTGAAAATTTTATGCCAACTAATAAAGCCCTACCTTCTGCCTACTGAAATCAGACATGGTAGAGAGAAACCTCCCATGTCTTATGAATTCTACCACCCTGTCATGGCAGCCAGGCAAATGGGTTTTGGTCATGTGCCCCCAGCTCTCTTTTTTGCTGACAAGCTTAGACCAAGGGAAGCAGTAGACTCTGCTTTAGAATATAACAAAATTTTCCAACTGGAGCAGTCTATCTCACTGAAGATGGTCAAAGAATGGAACTGCCGACCTTTTTCTTCATCTTCCTTCCAAAACTGGTGGCAACAATGGAGCATCCATCTCTTTAATGAGGCTGTGGCCACTTACTGCCTCAAACTAAATTCAGATTTTCAAGCAACTGATGAGGTATGACTTCATCCCTTTCAAGTTCTATATTCTCATCATCTGTTCTTTTTTGATATCACATGGCAAATACTTGTAGGATTTGGTCACTTTGAACCCTCCAGAAATAAACTACAATGTATGGTGTCCAAATCCAAGAATTGGCTATTATGCTCCTACTATCAAAACCTTGATGAAGAGGAAAGCTTTTGACATCCCAGATGAACAAACTCTTAGTACCTTCGTAAAGGAAATTGGCTCTTCTAAGAAGCAAAAAGTTGTCAAGCCAACCACCAAAGTTACATCCAAGAAGAAGATGAAATATACTTCTGATGGCAGCCAATTGATCAAGGATGTCATCATAGAAGTAAGAAAAACTTGTCTTCTCTTCTTTCTGTTTCACTATCCAGCTTGTAAATTATTAACTTGCTTCTGACTCTTTATTTCTCAGGAGCAAGCTGATATTCAAAATACTGAATCTGAAATGCTTCCTCTTCCTGACATTGATCAAGAACCTCCTCAACCAGGTATAATTTTAGCCGATGACCTTATTTTTAATAAGTAGCCCTGAAACCCGATGAAGATCTTTTTCAGATGCTCTCCCTGAGTCTTCATCGACTACTCCTGAGCTTCAAATCATCCATTTGACCAGGTGCTTCAAATAACACTATTTCTCTTTCCAACAGCTTTCTATTTGTGATCATTCACACACCCATCTATTCAGGAACAAGGAGAGCCCTCTTCCCCTATCATCCCCTTTAACTTGAAAGATTATATCTATGAGGAGGAAACCTCTGCACCAAGATCCCCAAGAGAACTTTCTGAAGAAGTTAAGACTCGGCTTCAAACATTAATCCCCCTTCTGGAGGTCAACATAGCCGATTTGGTGCAAGATGCAAAGGGGATCAGGGACATCCTTGATTTGGTTAAGAATGATATACCAGAGGATCTAAAAGAAACCTTAACCTCTGTTGCTCATATAGAATTTCTTGGATCAAAGCTTTTCAAGGCCAAGGCCAAGCTCAGGGCACGTGAAGCTCAAGTGCATTTGCCAGAACATGAGCAACGTTGCATCTCTGACATGGTGGCTGCAAAGGACACCATAGACCAACTAAATTCAGACTCTACTGTCCTCATAGGCAACCTGTCATCCCTAGAGGCCGAAAGGGACCAGTTGCTGAACAAACTTCAGGTCGTCAACGAGCAGCTCAGATTGGAGAAAGAGAATCTGGACAAAAACCCAGCTGCACTCCATGAGCAGAAAAGAAAGATAGCACTCCTCCATGGCGAGCTTCAAGACATTAAGGACAAGAAGAAGCCAATCCTAGGTTCAAGCCAAGTAGATCAGAAGGAGATAGATGACATAGACATCATTCGCTTGAATGCTCTGAATGAATTAAAATCTGTACTGAACATGTAACTTTATTTGTCTGTAATCTTCAACTTATGGTCTATCTGTGTAAACATCACATCCTCTGTCACTTATTTGTTAATATCTGATGCTCTATCAGCTATCCTTAGCCGATATCATCTAAACGATTCATCTTTCACTACTTAGCCGATTAGTATCAAATGACTCTTGTGTATATTAGTCGATTCGCCTTCGAATCTAGATCTGAGGGTTCTCTTGAGCTGACGCCTTTTCAACTTTCCACTTTTACTCATAAATACAAAACGCTGGCTTCCCGAACACACCACACATTCATCGCCTTACTCCTCGACTCTTGCTCTCCTCAACCGCCGACTACTCCTCTTTTCCAAACAGTAACCAAGGCCAATGACGGACGATCGTGGCAAGCGCCCTGCCGAGGAGTCGGAGTCCGTTTACGGCCCTCCGGCGATCCGCCGTCGTGTGCTCGGGTAATAATCCTTTCCTCGATCATCTTTCTCATGCTCCAAAACTTCTTCTCTACTCGAGGAAAACCCTAACCTTTCTACAGTCCTTCTCCTCTGGCGGACGGCCAAGGTCCTAGCCGACCTCCGACGGGTCACGGACTAGCGCTGGATGAGGACGCTTGGGCTTTCATCCGGGGCTATTCCAACACTCGACGTCTCTTGGAGGAAGAATGCTGCCGGGCCGCTCGCGCCGAAGAAGAGTTGGGAATCCTCCGCACCCGCCTGAACAGTACTTTGGAGCACCTAGAAGCCTCCGACACCACGGTCGCCGGTACCACATTTCCAGACCTCGATTCGAATCCATCCCTTTTATTTATTCTAGTTGATCTTTAGTAACTACTTATTCGAATATTTAGCTGATTCGTTCTTATATCTGATTAAATCGGCTATCTTCTAACTTCAATCCCTTTTGTTCGAATGCAGAACTTCACACACCAGCTCGACTGGCTCCCAGGGCTGGCCACGACAATCGCTAACTTCGTGAACGCCCACGGGGCGACATTGAAGGAGCGGCTTGAAGACTTCGGGACGCGCACCAGGGAGTTAGTCCTCCAAGCCATCTGTCACGGCGCCACCTTCGCCCTAGCCGGAGCAGAGCTTAGCGGCGCTGAAATCTCTGGGGAAGTCGCCCCTTCCTTGATCGGCACCAGGACGAGGGACGACTTCAAGGAGCTGGTGAAGGAGTTCGAGCCTCTAGGGCTTGCCGTGGCGGAGGTGATGCACCTGGAGGACCTCCTGAACAAGCTCCACTTAGATTAGCTTTATTTCAATGTTTTTCTCTATAAATTTGGTCTCACGTATCAAACAAATAAAACATCTACAAGACTTCCCCTGCATCGTCAGGCTTTAAATCAGTCTGTGAAATATCTATGCTTGACATTTTCCAAGTTGCTATTGATCTTTTAAAGAAAACTTTTTTCCTCTGATTTTATTTCTTTGTTGATCGTTCTAAAGGCGATACCTTCTTGGTATCGGCTATATCTTCGGCACTAAAGGCGATACGTTATGTATCGGCTATTTTTTGTTCTGAAGGCGACACCTTAGTATCGGCTATAAAAATTAAATAGGGCCAAACCCCTGTGCAAACTTATAACTTCTAAAAAAATATATCAGCCTCAACTTATCATCATCTAACAATTCTTAGTTCCTCGACCGATTGTAAAACCTCTTACTCATCTTGCTTTCGCCTTCATTGATTGAACAATTCATTAAATATATTTTTTGAAGCCGACTGCTTGGATCGGCTGTTGGCTATCATCAGACATTTTGAGAAAGCCTTCTTCATGAACCTTCCTAGAAAAGCACTCCATATTGTCGAAATTCTAAACATCAGGGTCAGACTAAGCAATGCTAACAGTTGAATCGTCCTGTACCACTTTCACAGTGTCTCTGATCCACTGGATTACGTTTTGGTGCATGGTAGATGGAACACAACAGCTGGCATGAATCCAATCCCTTCCAAGAAGCACACTGTATGATCCTTTTGCATCGACTACGAAGAAAGTAGTCGGCAAACTCTTGCTGCCAACTGTTAACTTGACACATATGGCACCTTTAGTAGCCGATACGTTGCCAGCAAAGTCTGTCAACCTCATATCGGTTTGAGTTAAGTCTTCTGTGGTTTTCCCAACCTTTCTGAAGGTGGCATATGGCATCAAGTTAACAGCCGCACCTCCATCAACTAACATCCTGCTCAAAGGCCTTCCATCGACAAACCCCTTTAAATATAAAGCCTTTAGATGAGAATGTTTTTCAGGCTTTTGAAACGTAGCCCCTTCTGCTTGATAGATCCACTGAGCAACTATCTCTTCATCGTCAAATTCCTCTTCATGATCAGAGGACCTAAACTCAGCATGTAGCATAAACAAAGCAGATATATTAGCCGATGATTCCCTATTATCGGCTATTTGCTTCACCTGCCAAACTTTGGGCTTCTTCTTCTAAGTTTCATCGTTCCTCAATCTTTGAACCCGCTGTTTCTGGATTTTGGTAAAACCACCAGGACACCATTGTCCTTCTTGCCAAGGACGATTTTGATCGGCTAATCTTACTCCAAGTCGATTAGGAACACTTTCATTTTTTATGCACCGATCTGTTCTTTCAAATCTTAATCTTTCATGCATAGATCGGCGGTTGTCTCTCGACTGCCTATACTCCCAATATTGTTCACTACATTCTAGGCAATTATGAAGAGTAGGAAGCTTTAAACCTTCATTCCAACAATGTCTGAAGAAAGAGCAATCCCAATGATTCTTTCCTTCATCTTTGATACGCCTTTCTTCTTCTTGAGACCTTTTATACTCCTCCTCTTCAAGCCATCCTTGATATTCTTGATCATCTCTTTCTCTTTGCATTTGATCCCTTTCCTTCTGACACTACCATTTGTTCAATAGGATTCTGATAGTTGGACGTCTTCTTGCTTCACCAGCTCTTGAAGTCTCAGGAAGATCATATTGATCAGTATTTTTCTTTCCTTTCATCTCCTGATACTCTTTAGCTGTTAGTTGCTTCTTTGGATCGACTCTCCCAGCTACCTTAGCTTTGTCAGAAGTTAGAACCTTGATCTCACTTCTAGGTGCACAAGCTACCATGTTTGCTGGAAAAGGATGGCCATTGATGCCCATACCCTTGGCTTTTTCTAAGCCAATCCTTCCTTTGGCGATGGCTCTCTGTATCATATCTCTGAAAACTCTACAATCGTTAGTAGTATGAGTACCAGAGTTATGGAATTTGTAGTACCTTTTATTCTTGAGCTCTTCAGCCGATGGGATATTGTGGTTTCCAGACAATTTGATTTGACCTTTTTCTATCAAGTAGTCAAATATCTTATCGGCCTTAGTGATATCAAAGCTATATTTCACATCTTTCTGAATACTTTTAGCCTTCGCCCATGGCATGTATTCATTGTTCTTCCAAGCCCAGTCAACAGCAGCTACTTCATCTTCACATTCATCACTTGAATCACCTTCATCTTGTAAAAAGAAGGAACTCTCTGTATTATAGTCTTTCTTGGGCTTAAAGACTTCATTGTATCTATTTTGGGCATCGATATTTGCTACTTTCTTGGCCAAATCAGCCATACTGGTACAACTGAAACCAATCTTTTCTCTGATAGCTGGTATTAGCCCTCGAATTGCTACACTGACTACCTCTGGATCTGATAGTAACAAAGTATAGCATTGATTCTTCATCTCTCTAAACCTTAGAAGATATTGCCATCCAGTTTCATTGTTCCCTTGTCTTACATCAACTAAATCTACAAGTCCTTTTTCCAAAACTCCAGAGTCAAAGTATTTATGGAACTTGTCTTCCAAATCTTCCCAGCTTTGAATGGAGTTGGGTGGTAGAGATGAAAACCACGAAAAAGCCGAACCAGATAGAGATAGGGGAAACATCCTGAGTTTAAGTGCTGGCTCGTCACCAACCTCCCCAAGCTGGACTAAGAATTGAGTTACATGCTCCATGGTTGTCACTGAGCCCGTTCCTATGAATTTGGTAAAATCAGGAACTCTATATCTTGGAGGAAATACAACCTGATCATATCACTCTGGATACGGCTTCTTGTAGCCAGTCAATGTAGACTTTGGCGTTAAACCAAACTGCTTTTGAACCATGTCAGTAACCCGACTCATCAACTGATCTACTTGATTCACCGTCCCTTGATAGCCGATGTTCTGCCCCCCGAAAGTGTTGTTTTGATACCCTGGATTTTCATGAGCATCCAATGTATAAAAATCTGACACGTAGTGATATCCGGGAGGAATATCACTAGGTACTACGTTCCCTTGATACAGTGGTGCATTGAAATCCCTGGTAATCCTCCTTGCATGAGGAGCTATTTTTGTAGCCGACGAGTATATGTTATTACTCATATTCGGCTGTTGCATTGGCTGCGGCGTCATGCCCCCAGGGCTGACAATCATCTGGTTTCCATTGCCATTGGGACCATTCATTTGTGGGCCCCTAGAAGTTCCAGCGCCTTGATTATTCCCAATTGAATATGATGGCCTCTCCTGTCGTTGCCCAAGCTGAAAGCTTCTTTGATGGCATTTGAAAGGCTGTTGAGGAATGTTTCATTGTTATTCATCAGGGTAGTAGACATTGCTTTCCTGATCACTTCTTGCATGGCATTGTGTTGTATCTGGATCATCGGATCTTCATGTCCTTCTAGAATTACCCTTGGAAGATGAGTTTTCTGAATGATCTTTTTATCTCTGGTTTTGTTGAAGCTAAGCAAACACATGTCTCAATATTGCTCAATAGTTTGTTCTATTAAGCGTCAGACTTCATCTGGAAGTTCCTCCATTGTGACGTTCAACACTTCATCATTACCGAATGTCATGATCAGATGACTGTGTCCCACCGGGCGTGCCAAAAGAATGTGTTGACGTGAAAATCTGACTAAGAGAACCAACACACTCGAACACGGTCCTCAGAGGCCGTGCAAAGCAAGGTCTTGACCTCCTGGACCTTCAAAAAGTGGCGGTGCCGATTCTGCGTGAGAACAACTCCAGACGTGCCAGTCAATTTGACCTGCAATTGACAAGGAAAAGAAAAAGGTATCAAATTGTGGAACCTGCCGGTTTGATGCCAGACAGTTCCAAATTGTACGGCTCCGATATAGCCACTGTTTACAGGATATTTGTTGGTATAAATTAACGCACACTCTACTTTATCTGCAAACGCACAGATAAAATCTACCGATGTAGCACTTCACCGGAGTAACCCAGTTTTAATATCGAACCCAAAGGAACGGATAGTGTTAAGCCTTAAAGTCTAACCCCTGAGTAGCTAACAAGGACGGAGAATCTAGAAGTATAGAGGGGATCACTAAGGCGGTCTAATTCCAATTTAAGAGTGATATGTTTATATTATTCTTAGTGGGGAAGTTGCCATAAAAGGTCACAAACAGAGTATGAGTCTTTTATGCAAATGTATAATCCTACCGAGCCTACACACGGGTAAGTGGACTATAGAAGAATCAACAAGGCTATAAGAGTCACCCTTGCGAACAACCACTACTACCAGTGTTATAGGAGGCATTTTTGAGCTATCAAGTCTAAGCACCATGCTTACACTATCCAACTACTCTAACTGAATGACCGGAATAGCAACCAGAGGGGGGGGGTGAATGGGAGCCTCAAACTCAACTCATGAATAGTGTGGCACTTGTCCTAGAAAGTCACCCCAAAAACGAAGACTCGAAACGACCGGAGATTTCACGACCTACGAGTAGGTGGATACCCTAGGAGATGTCCTAGTGGTACAGCGGAACCTCCGGAGAAACCCCAAAACCAACTGCCAAAGCCACAGATCAAAACTGCACAAACAGCAGTTTCGCGGACTGTCCGGGTCAGCATCCCGGACTGTCCGCCCAACGCCGGACTGTCCGACACTGGGTGTCCGGACTGTCCGCCGGCAAAAGACTAGAAACAGAACTGTTCTGCAAGTCTGCTGGACAGGTCCCGGACTGTCCGCGGGTTTGTACCGCGGACTGTCCGCAGTTCACTTGACAGTGAACAGTTAGGGGTCTGCGCCTGACTGAACCTGAAGGAACCCGATCTGCGGACTGTCCACCGTCAGAGGCGCGGACTGTCCGCCACCACCCAGAAAACATGAACTTGCTCGGGTTCAAAGCCAAATCCAAATTGATCTCAACCAAATCGAGAAGAACTTCGATCAAACTCCTCCCATGTGATCCTCTATGTATTGGGGTGCTAATCCTAAGAAATCATCGCATCTCACCAAGTCAATTGAGATAAATTCATGGATCACCGCAAAAGGGGAAAGAATGAAGAACGAACTCGAAATTGACCCGATCTATGAAATCGTGAGGTTATAGGAGAAATCCTTCGGTGGAAAGAAGGAGCTCACGACCAAGAACGAATTGATTCAAGTGGAATCAAAAACCATCTCGCGGAGAGGAAGAACGAGACAATTCTCCGAGGGATGAAAAACCAAAACGTGAAGAACACAACACACAAGACACGATTTGATTTCAGCCGAAATTCCTCCACACGAGGAGACAACGAGAATACGATCTCGTTTCCTCAAAAGATCCAAATAAACAGAGGTCTGATTTCCGTCTCTACAGATCGCTTGCAGTGAGGTATGATTAGAACCTAAGCAGGGAGGCTAGAGAGAGAGAGTGCTCAGGAACAAATGACTGCAAGGATAAGGAGAGAGGAGGGGTGCCTCTCTTATTTATAGCCTAAAACAATAATCCCCTTTGTACCCCTAGATACAAGAGCGAAGCGGCCAACCCTAGGGGTATCCCGGTCCAACTCTGCTGATGGTTGATCCGACGGCCCTGCGCCCATCTCATCCTTAGCTTCGCCTCGACGCAAGCCTCAGGATGCCGCCACGTGCCGCCCTGTCGACCGCCGCGCCTACCTCGCGGATAGCTGCGCCGCCGCGCCAGCCTCTCCACGCCGCCACGCGTCGACCGTCCTTTTTGTGGACTTCCCCCCGGTTTTGAGGCCGAAACTGGGAAACCTGGGCTTCCCCCCGGTTTTGAGGCTGAAACTGGGAAACCTGTCCTCAGGCTGAGTTTTGTGGCCCAAACTCAGAAACCCGCGCGCCCAGGTTTTAAGGCCCAAACCTGGAAACCGTCCACGCCGAGTTTTGAGGCCCAAACTCGGAAACCGGCCACCCCGAGTTTTGAGGCCCAAACTCGGAAACCGTCGAGGGTAGCTTTTAGAGGCTCAGCTACCGAACCCATGCCGTAGACGGGATGTGGTTTGCACAACCCGAGTTCCAGCACCGATGCTAGAGCATGTCCAGCCTCCACGCCGGGCACAGTGCATTCGCCATCCTTCTCGGCCTCCCACCAAGTGTCACGACGCCATCACCTTCCTCCCGACTCGGCCGATGCACCGCGCATCCCCATGTACTCTTGCTTGTCAACGCCACGTGCCAGCTACCATAGCTGGTCCTCAGGTCTCCCGGTCCGTCGGTCCAAGCTCCACGTCCGTCCTTCACCGCTCCCGGTCCGTCGGCACGGCACGTCCCTACTTGACCTTCACCTCACCTTCGACCACTGCCCGAGCTCCGCACCTGCACATCAACACAGCCAAGAGACATGTTGCCCATTGATCGATCACTCATCACTCAGGAAGGGAACCACAAGAGCACATATCAACCTTGTGTTCTCACTAACTCTAGAATGACTAGAATTAAAGTACTCAAAAGAGAGTCATAAACCTTAAGAATAACAAGAACAATGGTTCAAACTTAAATATAGACGTTGATTACCGAAATAATCGTTGAAGCAAGTTGAAGATAAACTTGAATCCGCAGGTACAAGATGAAGAAGTTGATCCGACAGGCCGGAGCTCCTTCTTGATCTCTTCCTCTCTCTCTCTCTTCTGGTTCTAGTATAAGACTAGGTTCTAAACCTAAACTAGAGGGGTAACTAGTCTTCTACTTGAAAGCTGGCTCTTGAAGTCTTCTTCTAGGGTTTCTGAATGAGGCGTAGACTTTTCTAAAGAGAGACTTGTTCTTCCCTGGGGCCCGGGGGCCTGTTTATATAACCCTGAGGGATCAACCGCGACCGTTAGATCAAACCGACATCACGTAGGGCTGAGATGGATCCTCAAAGGCGGTGGAGGAAGCTTCCAGAAGACGGAGGCCATCGGGCCCAGGGGGTGACCGACCGGTCCTAGGGTGGGACCGGTTGGTCCCACCTGGCAGCCTCTCGGGGTGTCCCGCCTCGTGGTATCCTCTAGGTCTTTCTGGAGTATTCTTGACGTGCCAGTTCCGTAATCTTCCGTCGATTTCCTTCTAGGAGAAGTAATCAGTGCTGGTTTTCCTATTTAGTCCCTGCAGAATCACAATTCACCAAAACTCGTGGAATATTGTCAATTTAAACCCTAAACCTTTATTGGTGATTGAATTCATGCCCTATTCATATTTATTTATCCTTTAATTTTGATAGATAACTAGTGTCAACAATATTGACTACAAAGTCAACTCCCAAGAGGAGATTAAAGCATTGACGAAAATATAAGCAAAACAACTACTGTATATGTAAAGAAAAATCTAGAGGAAACAGCCGATAAGCTTAAACATGTGAAGAAAGCAAAGATTTATGTGTACATTTAAACGATGTAAAACTAACAGATCGACTAATTGCATAGGCAGTTCTATTCATTAACAGTGGAGTGTTTCCATGCAGCCATAATAACAAATAGATTGATAAAATAGCTTAAGCATCAACAGTGGGGTGTCTCCATACAGCCATAATGATGACCAAGCTAGATTACGTCCAATGCAACGAGCAGATCTATTACTTTTAAGCCACTTAAAAGAACACATTATGAAGGAAGCATAACTGGATCGACTATTTTTGCCGATACAGGGTCCATGAGGCACGAACAAGATCTATCCATTAAAACAACAGTTTGGTTTAAGATCAAACAAATCTAATCTATCATATATATTAGTGGGGTTCAGAAATACAGCCATAATAGACATGTTAGATCAGATCTATCCTCTCTTAGATCGAACTACGATTTTATCGGATATCTCGAACGCACAACACGTAACAATCAAGATTGACAAAATAGTTGATGAGAGTCATAGATCGGCTATTTTCCTCGGTGTAAGCATATGAAGCTTTCGGATAGCCAGATCTAAATAGCGTTCAAGCTTAAGCTAATTTGTCAATCTTGATTGGGCATGATATTGTTTAAATCTAAAGAAAAACAATGAAGCATAAACAATATCGATAACTTAATGAATCTATTAGTTTGCCGAAACCAATAGAGCCGATAACTAGTCAAGATCGACTAAAGTAAGAGATTGATCAGAGTCAAGACAGTCTTACAAAAGGCGAACTTAGACCGATAACTAGCCATGTTATAGCTAAACAAGAATTTGGTTGATGCCAAATACAACCTTGTCGAACGATAACACGAGCCATTGGTGAAACTTACAAGCAAACTGGAGGTCGGTTAAGCCGAAGCAGCCCTGCCTGGTCAAAGGTTCCGCCGAGTTCTACCTTACTCCTACTCCTAAGGTTTTGGCCGGCGGCCGATGTATTGATTGATTGTGTGTTACAAAAATTGGGTTTTTAGCTATTTATAACCCG
This sequence comes from Coix lacryma-jobi var. lacryma-jobi, assembly GCA_009763385.1. Classification (NCBI taxonomy): domain Eukaryota; kingdom Viridiplantae; phylum Streptophyta; class Magnoliopsida; order Poales; family Poaceae; genus Coix; species Coix lacryma-jobi. The sequence continues at coordinate 79,209,540 of CM019828.1, read as the reverse complement.
GTAGACTCCTATTCTAACACGACTAGGATACATAAAGATAAAACAAAAGATGACTGTTGGTAGTTCTTAGCTTCACTAAAGATAGAGCTAGGCAACTATCCCCGGTAACGGCCCAGAAATGCTTGTTGGCACTTGCTCATGTCGTTACTAGGAGTAGACTATGGAATCTATTCCCGACAACGGCGTCAGAAGTGCTTGTAGCAAGTCCGGTCACTATACCTAAAGGAATGAAGCTAAAGCAGCTATCTACTAATGTCAAATGGGGTTGTCAATCCCAACACTAGTAGGAGCTAGCTAGAGAGGTTGCAGTCTACCAAGAGGAGATTCTGCAAGCGCACAGAACTATCGTAGTAGCACTTCGCCTGGGAGTACCAGGTGTCGATTTATTTGATCCCAAGGGAAGGCTAGGGTGGTGTATGAGTCGAGTCAAGGAGGGGATGAGAGTCGAAGAAAAGAGAAAAGGGAAAAGGAGAGAAGGGAAGAGAGGGGATGAAAGGCTAGAAAGAATATATGGATGGATAGGTAAGGCTAAAATGGATGGTAAGGTAAGGTGGATGGATAGGTAGATAAAGGGAATAGGATAACTAAAGGTAACTAAGATAACTAACTATTAACTATTAACTACTCCTAGATAACTACAAAGCAAGATAACTACGAAGCAAGACAGTTACGAAGCAAGGTAGGCAAAAGTCAATAGAGCAACTAAGTTAAGTATAGTTTTATTCCTATCTTGTCAAGTACCGAGGCGTACTAGTCTTTACCACTTACTTAGGTTGAACGCTAGCACAACGTACCTTACTGTTAAACTGGGCCAACTACGTGGTGGAATTCAAGGCGCACAGGGCTGTCACCACCTGCTTGCTACCACAGCTATCCGGGGGTCCAGCCGTATCTGAAGGTAAGTCTATAACTAAGCACCACGCTTAATTATATTCTAACTATCTCTACCCTAGCTTTGAATAGAGACACCCTTGCGGACGTCAGAGCAAATACTTGACTTAATAAGATAAACACTAAACTAACTAAGCAACCTATTGGCAAAGATCAAACACTAAGCTCACTAGAGATTAACTACTATGGCTAAGTGAATTGAACTGTAGGATAGCTAGGTACTCAGGCAATCAATCAAGTATACTACTCAATACTGATAAGTAGAATAAAGTAATACTTGAAATGATGAAATAGAATATAGTAAAGTGCTTGAGTAACAAGAGCAAAACCTGAACTAGAGATGAAGGAAGACTCTTCCCAGCTCCAGGACCGATCACTCACACGCCTCTACTCTTGAGCTAAGCCTTGAGCAGCGCTACCGCGAGGGCAAAGATGCCTTGCTCTACTAGCTACCTACTTGCCTAAGCTCTCTGAGCTTCTAACCTAACTCTCACTTGCTTCTCTTGCTTGTGTGTTGCTTTCTTTGGGATGGTACTGTGTGGTGGTGCCACCAGGGGGGTATTTATAGCCTTGTGGAGTGAGGGGGTACTTATAGGGGGCAACCAGCCGACCTAGGGCTAACCCTAGTGGCGAGCGCCAGCCCTAGGTGGCGGCCGCCACCCTCATCACCGTTGGATGCACCACCTTGGCTTCAACGGCATCCAGGAGCTCTAGGGAGGCAGTGGTTAGGTCGGTTGCATGTCTGAGTAACCGCCATTTGGTCTTGATCCACGCGATTCTATCCTGAGCCGTCTGATGCCACTGACCTAGTGACCAAGGGCCAAGATTTGGCCTTGGGATGGTCACACGGATCAATGACGTGGCAAAGGGGGAGAGTTGGGCCTCTCCATGTGGCGGGCGCCACATTTGGGTGGCGGGCGCCACATTTGGGTGGCGGGCGCCACCTCCTGTTGGCGGGCGCCACCCCACTCGGGCCCAAATGGGTCCTGGTGAGTGGGCTCGTCTCCTGGTGGGTCCATTCTCCAAATTTAGTCCAAATCCTGCATTCAAATAAAAATCAATGGACATGTGGAATTTGGTTAGTTTGAAACCTATTTGACTACATTTCATGCCTTTTTGTTGAATTTTAGGGTAAAATGTTGATGGTAAAACAGGTGTTTATGGACCATCAACAAGCTCCCCCAAGCTAACCTGTTGCTCGTCCTCGAGCAACAATGCGGTTTAAGCATTGAGCATGAAATGGATAGCAACTTAAGATGTATGCAAGTGCATATTGTATAGTGAGAAATAACTTAGCATATATCATTAATCATAGAAATGTGGGGCTTATAGCTTTTCACTTCAAACATGCAAGAGTGAAATAAAGCAGTAGATAGGAAACTTTTATCTCGCTTAGGTTTGACTAGGATTTTGTCTGGAAGTTTTAAGGTTTTCAAAAGATAAAAACTTGCTTAAGTCCTTCAGGATTCACTCAATCACTCAATGGTGTTTAAATCCTCACTTAGGCCAAAATGTAGCCTCTCCTATTTCTAAAGAATGATATGTGGAGTTATAGGAAGGCTAAGAATCATGAGCAAATTTCCTGATGTTTATTGCTAAGCTAGACACTCAGATCATAAGGAGCAGCAAATCATAAAAATTGATCAAGATGTGCATGTGTGGTTATGTGGAAGTGTATAGAGAGATATTTCATAATCCTTCCTAGTTAATTTTTGGGGTCTAGAGCTAATGATAATTCTCCCTTTTTTTGATACATAGTGAGTAGACAAAAGATGTGTCCTCACATTTTCTTAGGACATAGTCCTCTTTTGAGCTACTTTGCTCACTTTTTTTTCAGGACATAGTCCTTTCTTGAGCTTCTTTGCTCATTTCTCTAGAGCTAAAAAAAGAGAGTGAGAACCAAAGCGTGAGAAGAACCACCGAAAATGATATCATCCACGTAAATCTGGACCAAGAGTGAGTCATTGCCTTGCTGGAGGAGAAAAAGTGTTTTATCCACACATCCCATTTTAAAACCCTTAGCAAGCAAAAAGGTTTTCAACCTATCATACCAGGCTCTAGGGGCTTGTTTCAAACCATATAAAGCTTAGTGAAGTTTAAAAACATGGTTTGGAAACATGGGATTTTCGAAACCGGGGGGTTGTCTCACATATACCTCCTCTTCTATGTAGCCGTTTAAGAAGGCACTCTTGACATCCATTTGAAAAAGTTTGAAACCTTTGGATGCAGCAAAAGCCAAGAGTATCCTAATTGCCTCCAAACGAGCTACAGGAGCAAAAGTCTCCTCATAGTCTATCCCCTCCTTCTGACTATACCCCTGGGCAACTAGTTTGGCCTTGTTTCTCACAACATGGCCATCGTCTCCTTGTTTGTTTTTGAAAACCCATTTTGTCCCAATAGGATGACAATCAAGAGGAAGAGGAACCAAAACCCAAACCCGATTTCTTTCAAAATTTTCCAACTCCTCATGCATGGCATTCACCCAATCCGGATTAGATAAAGCGTGTCCAACATCTCGGGTTTCAAAATCAGCAACAAATGCAGAATGAGCAAAGTGAGAGATTTGTTGTGACCTTGACCGAGTGACACGTTCGCCGATGTTGCCGATCATCTACTGAGGCGGGTGTTGGCGCTGGATGTGTCGTGGCGCCTCCCGAGCTGATGTAGCCTCCCCCTCAACAGCAGCTGGTGCCTCCTCGGGTACAAAAGGTACCGCTCGACGTGGCGGATCCCACGGCCCCCAGGAAGAAGAGGTGTCGGGGCCGTGAGTCGTAATAGAAGCCGCTCTTGGCGGCACAACAGGTGGAGGGGGTGCTGGATTATCCATACCTTCAGCACCCTCATCCTCGTCATCAAAGAGAGGCTCGCCAACCTCATGATCACCTGCACGCTCAAAACGAGAAGAAGGACAAACCATGGTCTCGTCAAAGGTGACATCAGATGTGTCCATGACTCGGTTAGTGTCAAGGTTAAGTACACGATAAGCTCGATTGTGAGTGCCATAACCCAAAAACACACCGTCAGAAGAACGAGACTCAAACTTGTCCAAGTTGCCCTTTTTGAGTATAAAACACTGGCAACCAAAAACTCGAAAATAACTCACCTTGGGCAGTTTTTCAAAACGCAACTCATAAGAAGTCTTTTTCAAGAAAGCTCGGAGAAAAATGCGATTGGAAATGTAGCATGCAGTGCTCATAGCTTCGACCCAATATCGCCTAGGAGTCCTATGCTCATCGAGCATCGTCCTGGCCATCTCTACAAGGGTCCGATTCTTCCTCTCTACAACACCATTCTGTGGCGGTGTGTAGGGGGAAGAAAACTGATGCTCTAAACCCAAAGAGTTACAAAACTTCTCAAAATCCGAATTCTTGAATTCGGAACCATTATCACTCCGAATTGCTCGCATTGAGTTCCAAGGGAACTCATTCTGAAGAAATAAAATCAGATTGCGAGCAAAGGAGAAAGTCTCGGTCTTCTCAGCTAAAAAGAAGACCCACGAATATCTCGAAAAGTCGTCGACAACAACAAGCACATACCACTTCCCCCCAACCGAGCTCACCCGAGCCGGACCAACAAGGTCCATGTGCAAAAACTCTCCAGGGCGCTTGGTCATGACCTGAGTCACTGGATGGTGGGGAGCGGCAACCATCTTCCCATGTCTACAAGAATGGCAAACAAGATCCTTCTCCATGGATAACTTGGGCAATCCTCGGATTAGGCCAAGTGAACTAAGCCTTGCAAGCAAGTCGAAGCTCAAATGTCCAAGTCTCCTATGCCACTTCCAAAGATCAGAGGAGGAAGGTCCAGCCATAAGACAACGGGAAATGCCAAAAGACTCCGAGAAATTCGCACGAAAGACTTTTCCAAAGGGCAAAATCATACAAACAAGATTGCCCTGAGGATCTAAAATACGACTGAGATTCGGTTTAAAACGAATCTCATAGTCATCATCGAAAAGTTGTGAAACAGAAAGAAGGTTAAAATGCAAGTTAGAAACAAGGGCAACATCGCGCAACACAAAGTGCTCATTAACTCGCACAGACCCACGAGACAAGACCTTACCTTTGCTATTGTCGTCGAAGGTGATAAACTCCTTTCCGGCGACTGGACTAAGACTGGAGAACCACTTGGCGTTTCCGATCATGTGCCTCGAGCAATCGGAATCCACCAACCAAACGTTCTCCAATCGTTTTACCTACATCAATAAAAAGACATAGGGTGAGCATACGGTCCAACACTGGGGTTAGTGAAGTAAGGGGAATACCAGTGTTGGGCCGATTGCTCAAAAGAACGGTTAGCAGAAAAACCATTCCTAGCACGTCTACGAGAAGAGCGATCACCACGCTGAGGAAAAGGTGGTCCGCTGGGGAAGGAGCGCTCACCGCGATACTCAAAACGCGGTGGGGGAAAACGCTCAACTACAAAGCCACCGCCACGAGGTCCATAGCCCAACTGCAGGCTCCCGCCGGGCACCACCTCCCTGACGCCTAGGACCTTGAGGCACTGCACCTCTAGGCCTAGCAGCTCTCCTCTGAACATTCGGCACATGTACATCATGGAAAGGATGGTACATGTCTAGGTTGTTCATCTCCCTAGCACGGCACGCCTCTCTCTTGCGCCGAAAGCAAAACTCACTCATGTGTCCATCTTGTCCACAGTGCTCACAATGGTACCTCACCACTCTCAAAGGGGGTTGTTGGTACTCACGATTGTGGGTTTGGATCACTTTGCCCTTCTGTGGCATAAGCTCCTCCTGGATGGGTGGCATGGTGTCCAACTTGTTTTTCAGGTGGTTGGGCCTGGGATGCCATGTCTGCTTCTTGGGTTGAGCTCTCGGAGGTTCAACGAACACACCATCCTTAGTGATAGGCTTGAGAGGCTCTTTGGGTGGAAGCTTGGTAAGTTTGGGAGTAGTGGTGGAGTTGGGCTTCTCACATGGGTTTAGACCACTCGACTCTCCAATCTTCCCAAAAGCAGAAAGATCAACACCCGGAGCAAAACCTACTCCTGGACCTCCTGCAGCACGCTTGAATTGAGAGATCGTCATCCCAAGCTGCGGCTCACCACAAGACACCCATGACAAGATGGTCCAAAGGTATGTGTTTTCCTCCTCGGTTTGCATCTTGTCATGCTTCACATTGGCTATCTCCATCTCCAGGCCCTCACACAAAACACACCTGGACACAGAAGTGCTACCCGAGCTGGCCTTCTCAAGAGACACAATCTTGGCATTCTTCTCTGCCAACTCGGATTGCAAGACAGGACAAGTCTTGCACGCACCCAACAACATGGGTCTAGCCCGGAGCTCATCCACCTCTCCAACCAACGCAGCATACTTACCTCTCAAGGTGAGAAGGTCAGTCATGTGCGTGGTGCACATCTCGCACTCAACCTCCTCAGAAACGACCACGGTGGACTTAGCAAACTCAAGCTCCCTCACCGTGTCCTTCCACTTCTGCCTAAACTCCTTGCGCTCTCTAGCAGCACGCCTAAGCAGCTTGTCTTGACTAAGAAGCGCGGCAGTAAGTTTCTCGACCTCAGCGGAAAGCTCATCGGGGGTCAGAGATACCTGGGAGGTGTCGTCGTCGTCATCATCGTTCTGAGGAGTGTCCTCCAGCTCGCCGTCGACCTCCTTGGCGAGGGCCATGGTGCAGAAGCCCTCGTCGTCGGCGAAGAAGCAGAGGCCGTTGAGCTTGTCTTCGATCCTCTTCTTCTTCTCGGACTCGTCATCGCTTGAAGAAGCGGAGTCGTCGTCTGAGTCGTCGACGTCGCTGAGCGTGGCGAAGAAAGAACGCTGCTCAGCCTGGGCCTTCTCCAAGTACTTGGTCTTGATGTACTCCTTGTTGAAGCCGCCCTTCCGCTTGTGCCTCGCGGGGACGTACTTCTCCTTGCGCTTGCCGGAGTCGTACTTTTGCCCATGATCGCCCTTCCCAGAATGCTTGTTCTTCTTGGGACAGTTGGCGATGAAGTGGTCGGGGTCGCCGCACTCGAAACAGCCCGAGCGTCCTCCTCCACGGCGACGGTTTATGCGGTTGTTGTGGAACCGCGAGAACCGGTTGGCAAGCAAAGCCAACTCGTCGTCTCCCAAAGACTGCAACTGCTCCTCTGTGACAGAAAGAAGAGAATGCAAAGCAAAGCCTCCAGAGGGGTTAGAAGAGCCAGAAAGCAAAGCCATTGACGGGCCAGAAGGATTTTCAAAAGAAGCCCTCGCCATGGCATCAATCTCACTGGACTTGAGCTTACTGAAGAGCTCGTCGCACGTGAGGGTCTCATAGTTAGGTGATTCGATGATCGCCTGAACCTTGGAATCCCACACCGACCGATCAAGAGTATGTAAAAGCTTCAAAGCCCTCTCATGATCATCAAAAGGCAACAGCTCCTTGTTAGCCCTCATCCTGTTGACAATCACCTGAAAGCGAGCGAATAAACTTTCTATGCTCTCGCCAGGCATATGTCGAAAGTTCTCATACTCTCGCTTGAACGACTCATAGAGACGGGTTTTGACTTGAGAGGTTCCCTCATGGAAGCGCATGAGGGTAGCCCAAATATCCCGAGCCGTAGCGAGGTGAGAAACGCGATCAAACTTACTCATGCTCAGACATGAGAAAAGAGCGTTACGTGCTCGGCTATTGGCATCGTGCTCATCGATCTGATGCTGAGTCACATGAGCAGCGAAGACAACGTAGTCGGCAGAGTTGCAAATATCCCAAATGGAAGCACCCAAACTCTGCAGATAGGCCGACATGCGTATCTTCCAATACGCATAGTTCGTCCCATCGAAAAACGGTGGTTTGCCCACGCCGCGATCCATGTCGCCTTCTATGGATCTGGAACCGGCTAAGGTGGAAGATCCTTAACCTGCTCTGATACCAATTGAAGGACCGATGCTAACAAGTAGCAAAGATACCTAGAGAGGTTCCTTGGTCAACTCTAGGGCCAAACGAGAAGTCTGGAAACCAAGCGAGGAAGCCGGGAGAGCAAACGCACAAAACCGGAGGCTTTAGCCAAATCCCGGACTGTCCGGCCCTGGGATCCCGGACTGTCCGCCCCTACTGCGGACTGTTCGCGAGGGGTTGGTGGACTGTCCGCCGGCCAAATACCCGAAATAGCACAGTTGCTGCAAACTCCCTGGACAGTCCCGGACTGTCCGCGGTTTACACCGGCGGACTATCCGCCGGTTAACCGAGACCCAAAACGCAGAGACTCGCGGCCACTGCTCTGGCCAAGTCCCCGACGCGTGGACTGTCCGCGCCCTGAGTGGCGGACTGTCCGCGGTCACTCAGGGAGGGCGATTTCAAACGCCCTTCTCCCAAAACTTCCCAAATCTGACCCAAATCAAAATCCCACGTTCCCAAACTTGGAGAGAACGATCACGAGGTAGTTAGGAGACTATCCTGAAGAAATCATCCGCTCAAATCAATTCAATCACCGAGAAATCGAAAGGGGAGGAGTATGAACGTAAAAGCGCCACGAAAACGAAATCAACCCGATCTACTTGTTCGTGAGGAGTTAGATGAATTCCATCAGTGGAAATGATCTCCTCACTATAAAGAACAAGTTGGTTCAAACGGATTTCGCAAAGATGCAGTAGAGAGGGAGATCGAGTGACGGGAAAATCACGGAGAAACAAAGAACGCGAAGAACACGAACACAACGCGAATCAAGTCATCGATCTGCAACCGTGTGGCTAGCACACGCTACAACAGTGAGGTTACGGCCTCACTTCCTCAAAATCTCCAGTACACAGAGGTATGGTTCTCTGCGGATCTGAGCTAGCTACAGCACGGGATTGGGAGAGCAGGAAACCCTAGAAGCAAAGAGCAAATGACTGAGATAAATGGGGAGGTGGGTGTCTCCCCCTACTTATCCTAATTCTAACTATTCCTAATTCCCACTCTACCCCTAACTACTTACATAGCGAACCAGCTAAACCCTAAGGTTATTCTAGACCAACTCGATGGTAGGTGGATCCGACGGCCACGCCCGCACAACTGGTAGCGTTGCCTCGACGCAACCTCACCGATTGCCGCCACGTGCTGCCACCGCTTTGCGTCCTCTTTACGGACTCCGCCCCCAGTTTTGTGGCCGAAACCGGGAAACCAGGCCTTCAAGTCCACCCCCGGTTTTGAGGCCCAAATCGGGAAACCAGCCTCCAAGTCCATCCCCTGGTTTTGATGCCAAAACCAGGAAACCCGCCAGGGCCCAGGTTTTGAGGCCCAAACCTGGAAACCGTCCTCAGCCCGAGTTTTGTGGCCCAAACTCGGAAACCCGCAGCACGCCCAAGTTTTGTGGCCCAAACCTGGAAACAGTCCACCCGATGGTTTTTCTCTGGCTCTACCACCAAACCGAAGCTGTAGAGGGGATGCACCGCCCGTGCACCCCGTCCACCGACACGTGTCCCTAGGTCCTCGACCCAAGCAACACCGTGCCCGCAAGTCTCCGCTCGTCGTTGTCCTAGGCTGCCAGCCACCACAGCTGATCCTCGGGCCACCGGTTCCTCAGTCCAAGCCTCACGTCCGCCCTTCGCCACTCTCGGTCCCTCGGCACGGCACGTCTCTACTTGACCTTCACCTTGCCTCTGATCACTGTATCCGTGCTCGACACCTGCACAACACAAGCCAAAGAACATGCGCATTATCCCAGTTGACAATCACTCATCACTCAGAGACTCGGCATACACCCATGTATCCGCACACACAATCCGAGACATGTACAACTCTGCAAGCTGCGGTCCATGATATGACTCCTTAACTGGAATGAAATGAGCGACCTTGGTGAAGCTATCAACTATGACCCAAATAGAATCATATCCAGACTGAGTCCTGGGCAAACCGGTGTTGAAATCCAAGCTGATCTCTTCCCATTTCCTCTCTGGAATCTGCAGAGGCTGTAGCAAACTAGCTGGTCTCTGATGTTGGGCCTTAACCCTTTGACACGTGTCACACAAGGCCACATACTCTACTACTTCCCTCTTCATCCCATACCACCAGTAATACTTCTTCAGATCTTAGTACATCTTGGTACTGCCTGGATGAAGAGAATAGGTTGAATCATGAGCTTCCCTCAGAATCAACTCCTTGATAGCCTTCACATCTGGAACACAGATCCTGCCTCTGAACCATAAGACACCCTGATCATCCTTTGTGAATCCTGGGGCCTTGTTCTCCTTGATCAACTGTCTGATCTCTAGCAGATACTCATCTCTGAGCTGCCCTGCTTGGATATCTCGCTCTAAGGTCGAGTCAACCTCCAAGGCTACTACATCAGTGTAGCCAAGAATACCCAGGTCGAGCTTTGCAAACTCCTCATGCAACTCGGGCTGCTACTCCTTGATCTCCAACACATTGCAGTAGACCTTTCTGCTCAGGGCATTTGCTACAACATTCGTGATGAGGACATCGCCAGATCGGGCCGTCCCTCATCAATTTGCCTTGCCCGGATGATAGTTGATACTCAGATCATAATCTTAAATCAACTCTAACCATCTCCATTGGCGGAGATTCAGATCTGGCTGGGTGAAGATGTACTTCAGGCTCTTATGATCGGTGTAGATCTCTTTCCTCTTGCCCATCAGATAGTTCCTCCAGATCTTCAGAGCATGACCAACAGCTGCCAACTCCAGATCATGTGTAGGATAATTTAGCTCATGCTTCCTGAGCTGTCTCGAAGCATAGGCAATCACATGACCCTCCTGCATAAGGACACATCCCAAGCCCTGACAAGAAGCATTACAATACACCATGAAGTTCTTCTGGACATCTGGCATGACAAGAATCGGAGCAGAAGTCAACCTCGCATTCAGCTCCTCAAAACCAGCCTGACATTTAGGAGACCACACAAACTTGGCACCCTTCTCAATCAGCTTCGTCATTGGCTTCGCGATCTTGGAGAATCCCTCAATGAATCTGCGATAATATCCAGCCATACCGAGGAAACTCTGAATCTCAGTAACACTCTCAGGTATCTTCCAGTCCAATATATCTTGGACCTTGCCTAGATCAATAGATACTCCACCCTTTGAGATAATATGCCCTAAATATGCAACCTCCTTCAGCCAGAACTTGCATTTGCTCAGCTTCGCATACAACTGATGCTCTCTGAGCTACTGCAACATTAATCTCAGATGCTTCTCATCCTCTTCTTCACCCTTCAAAAATACCAAGATATCATCAAGGAACACCACTGTTGGGTATTTTAAACGCACATAGAAAAATCCGCAAGCGCACGGATACCGATGTAGCTTTCACCCGAGAGTATTCCATGGTATCGATTACCATGGGGGACGTGAAGTGTACTAGAAGTATTAAGAACGTCCAAGGAAAGAATGGTAATGTGATTAGAGAGGGATATAGGGTTTTCTAAGCTGGTCTATCTAATTAGAGGCTTACTATACTTTACTTACTTCGGTGCAGCAGGTCCTTTCCAATTCTCGAGAAAGACTGGGAAGAAGGTAGTTGGGGGAAGGCTGCCAAAAGCTCTACGAGAACACCAACCCTAACGTGGTGGATTACAAAGACCTGACAGAGCTGTCACCTCTGGGACTACCACAACTATTCCAGAGGATTGGGCGCAAACTCAGGTAAACCCTAGTCTAGACACCAAGTCTACACTAACGCTTACTACTCTAATTACTGCAGATAACTAGAGCACTCAATACGAGCGGAGATCCAGTAAATAAAATAAAGCAAGAACCGAAATTAAATATAATACTTAGAAGTAGTAAATGAAGAACCTGAAGATTACTTGAAGACGAACCAGATGCTGCACCAATACAATGTCGAGGAAGATCCAACAGATCCAGCTCCTCCTCGGCTCTCTCCTCCTCCTCTCTCTAATCCGATCTCTAATTACAACTAGATGAACTAGACAACTAGAACTAGAACTAGAAGAACTAGAACTAGATCTAATTCTAGATGAACTAGAAGACATTCATCTAGCGGTACCTCTACTTCTAATTGAAACCCTAGTTTCTGATGTGGAATTGAATAATGAAGATGGAGATGTCTCTTGGGGGCGCCCCTGGGGTTTCTTATATAGTCCTGGATGGAGTAGGGGGCAAGGAACTCATCTTGGACTGCGTTTACAACTCTCCGTTGGATCCATACGCCGAGTTTTGTGCACTGTAGGATGAAACCGACCTTGGGTGCATGGATAACCTCATGGGGCTCTTGGGAAAATATTCCATAACAGTTCTGCATAGAAAACTGGAAGAGAACCAGCCTCTAAGGCCCTGAACCCGACCTGAACTGGTGAAACCAGCTCTGTCTGCCCTAACTGGGAGTTTCTGGGCAGTTTCGGCCAGCTGGGCCACCTGGTTGGGCCGGCCCAACTGCGTCTTGGTCAGGTGAATCGGCGGGCGCCTGCAAAACCGGCCGGGGAGGCTATTGCCCTCGCGCCACCTGTCCCTACAAGTCGGCCGTACGGGCGAGCGGCCTTCCGCCCGAGCTACCGCGCGAGTGCGCGTGTGCGCCTTGGCTGGCCACGTGTCGCCGTGCCACTGGATCTCCTCATGTGCGCTGGTCGAACGGTGAGCGCTCTCCCGCGCGAACGCGCGTGTGTGGCCACGGGGATGCCACGTGACCACCTGCCACTGGCTCCCGCCCTCGCATGCGCGGTCGAGAATCACTCCCGCCTATGCTCTACTGCTCTTCAGGTGAGGCCCGTCTGCATGGCTCTGTTAGGTGGGGCCCGCCCTCATGGGACTATGCACGTGGGTCCCACCAAATGCATTGGATTCTTTGCGAAATTAATATCTTTTTACTCCGTGCTCCGAACATAGCAAATAATATATCCATTTCGATCAGCGTGACGAGCTCTATGCAATGGTATACTCCGATCCATCATTTAAGATACTTTTATTTGGTGAAAAATTCAATATCCTGCAAAACAACTCTACAACTATACTCTATGATTCATTTCATGTTAATTCTTGCAATAGTTGATGGTATAATAATATGGACTGTAAGGACCGTCAACAAGTTTCCCCAAGCTTAACCTTTGCTAGCCCCTTAGCAAAGTCAAACTTAAAAGTGGATCAGGAGTTGCTACAATATCTTTACTTCCAACAAGTACACATGTATTCAAACAAAAGTTCTCATATGGATTAGAAAAAAGTATCATATTAATCATCATGGGGCTTAGTGCTTTACCCTGAATCTTGAGTAATTGAAAGATAGAACGATCAAATCAAGCACTATGTCTCTTGCTCTTTTACTTCACTATTATCCCAAAGTTTTTATGAATTTTCAAAAAGATTAAAAACATATGTTGTCAAATTAAACAAAGGATCCAAAGAGAAAGTCAACCACACTATTGAATCGAAAAGTGCATGTGTATGGAAAATGGAGTCGGATGCTCTTTTGAATATATCACTCTCTTCTGTCTATCAGAGACACATGGCTATCAGGCTAATTCTACTATCGGGCACGTGCCCATTTTTTCGGATATATATTTTTTTTCTTTTTTCTTTCTTTTATTTTAATAGCCACATGCTTCAAACAAACTTTTGAGATGATAGCAACAAATAATCATGAGCATTTATGTGAAAGATGGATGAAATGTGTAAGTGATCTCAATTCAATAGCATGATTACTTCTCATAGGGTCAACAAAGCTTAATTTAACTCAATGCAATTATTAGACATATTAATATTGGAAACTCTCCAGAACTCTGGTGTTGTTTAGAACAAGATAATAGCAGCTCAGATCATCACATGTCATATTTATCAACTACTTAGACTCTAGGTCAAGCATTTGCTACCCATGCATTTAATTTAATTTTTAAGCATCATTATTAATCAGGAGAACTCATGCTTTGAAGGCTAGGTACTTGAAAGAAATTAGGTAGAGCAACTATTCATCATTTCCATGTAAAAGATTACAGAGAGAGTCTTAAAACAATCTAAGCAAACTTAACATAGTATTTATTTAACCTAACACACTTCTTATAAATAACTAAGATAGTGAATAAGACATACCTGGATTACGAAGATAACAGGGGTGCATCTCCCCCAAGTCGGTTCCCTTAATAGCGTTGAGCCTTCATGTGCCCATATATTTTTTTCTTTTTAATTAATGGTGAGCCTTCATGTGCCCACATTTTTTGTGTTTTATTTTATTTTATTTTTATTTATGTATAGAAAGAAAACTTAAGAGGATAAGGATACTTACTTGGATACACGGGGGTGCTTTCGCCCAAGCCGAATGTTGACGTAGTCATTCGATCTTGGAATGTAGTGGACTGGCGGAAAAAATGTCTTTCATCTATCGGAGCATTAATTGATGTTGATGGTTGTTGAAATAATGCTCCAACAGTGAATGGAACATCCACTTGCTTGTCAGCTTTTATTGGTCTTTCAAATCCTGGGAAACTCAAATAGACAACAAAACTTGTGGAACAGATTAAACATTAGTGGTTGGCCACTCAAGCCTTAGTTGTCCAGAATTTCAGTAAGATCTCTTTCTCAATATTTTTTCAGTATGATCTCTTTCTCAATATTTTATGATGCAATGATAGTTTAACAAAATGAATGCATTTTTATTTTTATTTTTATGCCACCACAGTGAATATTTCATGTGGGTTTATACACCACAGAATTATTCACATGGGGCTTTAGGTTTTATTATGAAGAGCAATAAGTAAAAATATTTTTATTTCTTTCTTATGCAAAGCTAATACAGAAAAGAAAATATGCTATGGAGAAATAACGATGGAAAGTAAATATGCAAAATAGGAACAAATGAAGAAAAGATAAATATGGATAACTACCGATTTTAATTTTCAGCGAGGGTTCAATGTTTTAAGTCCTCTGAACAGGACTTCTCATCGTGTTCATTCATGAGGTGCATCATTTGATCTCAATATGTAAAACTTGATAACTTCACCTCTTGATATGGTGTCACCCACGTTCTTCGTTCGCCCAACAGTTTGAAGTGGAACATTAATTGTGGAAGCTGGCAGCATCTTGCTTAGTGTGCAAGTTCTTGTAGCTCTAGGACCTTCACTCTATAGAATGTGGGAGTTGACAAACTCCTCCATGTTTTGCTCAAGAGTGTATCCTGCTCATAAAGACAAGGTAGAGATCAAGTGCATGGGCTCTGTTGGTGGAAAAACACCAACAAAACCAAAAGTTTTGTTCATTCCTCTCTAACCTTAGGCACATTGCACAAGATAAACTTGTTGCTTATGTGTTCTATTCAATCTTAACATGAGTGATAGTTTCAGAGGATAATGAGCATGAAAGTAGCATCTTAAAATATTTAACAGATTGGATTGTAACCTAAGGAAGGATAATCTATGCATAATGTGTTGATCTTTTCATGATTGTGATATATCATCTTCCAAAGGTTGGATGCACAACATTTTAGCTCATTTAGTTAAGATAGTGAGATTCAAGAGAGTAAAGCCAGGAACAAAGAGTAAAGAACTGAACATGTTAAGTTGATTAGGTTGGATCAAGTGAGGTGAAACTTAGACATGTTTGGTTCTTTATTTGTACGCATACCAGAATCAAAGAGAAGCTTTTAAAGTGATGGTCACGTACCTTGAAATGTTACTTTATCATTGAAGAGTCATTGTGTCGAACCACCTTATGGAAGCTTCTCTTGTCTAGCTGGTTATTGTTCATGAATGGCTTATCTTCTCTTACCTATCTCACAGTGGGCCAGCTGAGTCTTGTTCTCAACAGGTCCAAACGATGGGGACTTTGTCGGCTACTTTCTTGATTTGTAGCCTCAGGTACTATCTCTCCATCTAATTCTTATGGTGCAATGGCTTCACCCTTTATGATATCCCCTCAATTCCTGGCAGTTGGTTGTTCCCTTGTCGGTTGAGTCAACGTCTTCTCTTGGGTTTCTTTGGCTGCTCATAAGTGGTGTAGTTGTTGAAGAAGCAGCGAACCTTTTGGTCAAAGATCCAAAAGTGGATTTCTCTAAGTTCGACATAGATGATAACATTGAAGGTTTTCAAGAACGATCTTCCAAGAATGAGTGGTGGATCATATTCTTCTTCTTGATTGGGGTAGCGTCCAGTGGCTTGTACTGATCAAAGTGTCTTGAAGCTAGATTTCTCCTCTCTCTCCTTGATCATGAAGCAAATCTAGACAACAAAATTGTGTCTCCCCCAAGCTGACTTGTGAGTGTAGACATCTCTTAGCTTCACTTCAGATAACGGCGCTAGAAATGCAGGTAGACAAATCTAACAACATTACCTTTAACGCTAGGCTCTCACCACTAGCAGCAACACTAGAGATGTGGATGGTATTTATGATCTTGCCCTTATAAAATATGAAATGAGATTATCCGCAAGCGCATAGATAAAATACATCCGTTGTAGCATTTCACAATGGAAAGAGTTTCCAAGGTATCGTTCATTTATAATGGAGCAATGCATATTGTTAGTTAACCGAGTGACAAGAGATAAACATCTACAACTATGACACACATACGTATGATTATGATAAGACTTCCACTAGATCTATACTCAACACAGGAATCAATCAAAGATGATAAATAAGATAAATGTAATAGAATAGAGTAAACAATATAAAAGAGTTCCAACAGAGCATTCTCACCCAAGGTCGGATCGTAGCCAAAACTAGAAAGAGATAGTTTAACTTCCTAACATGGTTCTAACTATAGGTCATAGACTACATCAATTAGTGCAATTATGTTTAGCAATCATGGTTAGAATAACTTATATTTATACACAGGAGACATCACGCATGGAGGATCAGATCCAGAGTCTATCACCTCCGGGTGACCAGGTCTTACTTGTCCTATATTCGGGGAGTGGACTACAAAGGACTCAACAAGGCTATAAAAGTCACCCTCGCGATCTACCACTTGCTGGCCCGGAATATAGGGTGCATTCGTAGGTAAACAACGTATAAGCACCATGCTTACACAATGTTGACCACTCACCCCGCGATCGACAGAATGAGCGCTATACGAACAAGAGCATAAACATAGAGATACCCTAGCTATGCTAGACATATAATCAAAGTAGACGATGAACATTATAATTATGAACACGAAATAGTAACAAGTCATGACATGTATCAACTAGAACAAGAACTAGAAGAAGAATAAGAACTAGATTAGAACACAGAGATGAACTAGAGAGGTAATTAGAACTAGATTAGAGCACAAAGATGAACTAGAGAGATTAGAAGATGAACTAGAACACAATTAGAACACAAGATAATGAACTAGAAGATAATTAGACAATTAGAAGAACAATTACAAGAACAATGTTGATACAAGAGAGAAGACAAGGCTAATTACCTAGCTCCTTCTGACTACATCCAGAATCCGAGCTTCCCTCGACTCTTCTAATTCTATTCTAGCTACGCCCTTGGATGATGGAGCTCCTGGTTGTCTAGGCTACCTCTACCCTAATTGATTGATCTATGCTATGAGATATGAATTCGATACAAGAGGGGGGTCTCGGGTTTCTTATATAGCCTAGTGGGATGAACCGCAGCCCTCGGATCAAACCAACGTTGAACAACGGTTGAGATACAAAGTAGAGGTCGGTTAGGTCACGTCGCGCGAAGACGGAGTGGATGACATGTGGGTCCAGGTCGGCCGGCCTAGGGTTGAGGCCGGTCGGCCTCCCCCTGGCGCCGCCTGCCTCTTCCTTTGTCCGTAAGTCTTCTAACACCTTCCTTGTTTGTCTTGAGTCCTTGTTCGGTTGGTGTTGACACCTCGGGTGGCACGCAGAAGAAACCGCAAGCGCACGACTATCAGTTGTAGCTTTTCACCTCAGAGTATTCCGGGGCATCGAATCCACGAGGAACGCGAAGTGATTTTGAGAAAACTTGGGGGGTAAGGATATCTAGGATAGATGAAGGGAACGGGCACTATCTACTGGGGTAGATCCTAGTTCTGTTAGACTTCTAGTGATTTAAGTTCTTTACTAGTGTACTATGGACGTACTAGCCTTTACCACTGACTTAGGTTGAACGCTAGCACAATGAGCCCTACTGTTAAACTAGACCAACTACGTGGTGGAATTCAAGGCGCACAGGGCTGTCACCACCTGCTTGCTACCATAGCTATCCGGGGGCCTAGCCGTATTCACTGGCAATATATAGCCTAAGTACCACACTTAATCTATATATTACTACTACTAGCCCTGTACTAGAACTAGAGCACTTGAAACTAATATCAAGCAATGAAACAAACACACAAGTACTGAAAGTAAATACTTGAAGATAAAATAAGATACTAAGTTACCAAAGTTGAAGCGCAGAGCAGAGCGAAGCAGAGGTCTCCGACAACTCCGGAACTCTCTAGACTTATACTCTTCTCCTCTCCAGCTCCTCTTCTAGTGAGGCACTCACACTCTCTCTAATCTCTCTATCATAGCAAGTGTGCTACTCTAACCAAATGGTGAGGAATAATGTGAGGCTCCCCGAATGAGAGCTCAAGGGGCCTATTTATAGTGCTAGGATGCTAGGGGGTACTTATAGAGTGAGGGGGAGGTCGGTTAGGGTTTAGGGGGTGGCGCCCGTCACCAAACCCTGGCGCCCGCCACCTCTCAGCCGTCCGTTGCAACCGCCATTCATCCAACGGTCTTCACTTGCTCTCCTAAGTCGGTTTGAGGGCTGGTTAGGGTTTAGACACATGTCCAAAGCCCACTATCCAGGTGATACTCTTCTTAGCCCTTGGATCAAACCGCCTTAGTGTGCAATGGCCAAGATTTGAGCTTGAAGTGACTCCCATGGATCGATGACGTGGCTTGGGCCATTTTTGGCATGAGTGACCTGGCGGCCGCCAGTAATAGGTGGCGGCCGCCACCTTGCTCAGGCCCAAATGGGCTAGAGTGGCTTGGCCTTGCTCCTGGTACTCTTGTTTGACCCAAATTCCATTATTTCCTGCATTAAGATAAGAAACTATGCACATGTGGAAATAGGTTAGTTATAAACCAAATCTTCTACTTTTTATGCTGTTTTACCTTGGTTTTGGGTGAAATGTTGATGATGAAATGATGCTTTAAGCACCGTCATCAGTTGGTTTGCGCAACGAGTCTTGGCGTGGAAGGATTCCTTGTCGTCTTCTTTCTATCTAGTCCCTGGATATCTCTAGTATTCTGTAGCTGTTGGAATCTTGTCTGTTACACCCCTGATCTTCATATGGATAAGGCTTCAAGAAGGTTCCAGAGTCTTCCTGGTCGTATTCATCGAGGACTCTTGCTCCGGGACTCCAAATATGGCAAGTGGCATATCCATTGCGATCGTCTCGACGAGCTCGTCTCACTGGTGTGCTCTAATTCTTCACTTGAGATACTTTCTTATGATGAAATATTGAATATCCTGCAAAATAAGTGGAATCGACACAACTCGTGGAACTCGTTAGAATCAAACCCTATAGCTATACTCTTTGGATCATTGCGGGTCATTTATGAGGTTAGTTGATGGTTTAAAATAGGAGTTATCTACCGTCAACAAGTTCCCCCAAGCTTAACCTTTCACTACTACAGAAATTATTTTGCGTGATACCTTGCATTAGTTAATCGTGACGGGCTTTTGACCTGGCCGTCGCGGTTATTGGGTGGCTGGCCTGGCCACCTGGTCGCCCACGAGCCCGTCACGGTTAATTGGTTAACCGTGGAGGGCGACCTAAGTGGACCGTCACGGTTAATGGTCTATTAACCGTGACGGGCTACTTAAACCATCCATCACGGTTAATATTTTAACCGTGGCGGGCGACCTTAGTGGCCCGTCGCGGTTAATAGACCATTAACTGTGACGGCCTTCTTAGGATGCCCGCCACGATTAAGATTTTCTATATAAACAGTAGCCAGCCCCCTCTTCTTCCCCCCGAGCTTTCTTCTTCCAACATTTGGGGGAGGAGGCTTTGCCCTAAAATTTGACAAACTTTTTGAATTGAGGTCTAAGAATTGAATTTGGGGGTGGAGGGCAACACAAAAGGTTCCTAATGTCTCTCTCCCACCCTTTATCTCTCTTTTCCCCTCTTTTTGGCTCAAGTGTTCTAGATCTAGATGTAGATGTAGATCTAGATCTAGATCAATTCTCTCTCTTTCTATGCATGAATGTACCATGTTCTATGGTGGATCTCCCGACCCTTCTCTCTTTGGAAGATGTTTTTTCTATTTTCTAATCATTTTGTCTATTTCTTTTGCTTATATGGTGTAGGTATGATGGAGAGGTCCGAATGGATGTACCGGTTCGATAGAGTGGGTGATCCGCGGTACCTGGAGGAAGTGAGGAAGTTTATTACTATTGCAAAAAGGCATCGTGAGAAATTGAAGCGGATTGCAACCATATGTCCGTGTAATAAATGCAAGAACACGAAAGCCCACCCAGATCCCATGGTGCAATCTCATTTGATTAGGTATGGTTTCATGAAGGATTACACGGTCTGGACTCTTCACGGTGAAAGAGAAGGTGCGAGTGGTGGTCCATCTAGACTGAGCTCATCGACGTCGACGCCGACATCTATACCAGTGAATCAGGGCAATCCTGTAGGAGCACCTGGATCATCATCTTCAGCAGCCATGTCAGCGGGTTGCGATAATGGTTCTCGAGATTACAGCACGGTGGAGGATGTAATCCAAGACTTGGCCAACGAAGAGCACAACAGTGGTGATGGTCAGGAGGCTGTTGTGAGCGACCCAGAAGATATGCGTCTTGTTGAGGATTTAGTCAAACACATCGATGAAGACGATGTTGTGTATGGTAGTCCGAAGTGGTTGGAGAATTTTAGAGAAATGAAGCAGGCGGCAATTGATCCTCTCTATAAGGACGGGGGCGAGTGTCTGAAGGAGTGCACAGCTCTCCGTTTTAACCTCCATATGTTAATGTTGAAGGCTCGACATGGTTGGTCTCACACTAGCTTCAATGAGCTGTTAAGCTACCTTGCCACCACGTTCCCAACGGCCAACAAGGTGCCCGCCAATACTTATCGAGCGAAGAAGCTAATCCGACCAGTGGCGATGAAGCTGAGAAAGTTTGATGCATGCCCTAACCACTGCATCCTGTATCGGGGTGAGTACGAGAATTTGACTAGTTGTCCGCACTGCGGCTTTAGTCGGTACAAGAAAAATGCAGGTTGTCGTGTGGATGCAGAAGATGACGGAGGCTTGCGGGGTGGTGTGAAGGAGAAGAAGAAGGGGGCAAAGACGAAGAGCAGTGCGACCAAGCAGATCTCGGCTCAGCAAGACGAGGAAGAAGAGGGTTACACACACAGGAAAAGTCTAGCACTGTCGGTGTGGTATCTACCCGTGGAAGATCGTCTGCGTGCAATATTCGGGAACCCAGAGGATGCCAAGCTCATGTCCTGGCATGCGTCAGCTGATCGACTGAGAGACGATGGCAAGTTGCGGCACCCGTCCGATGCGAAGCAGTGGAAGGATTTCAACATGGCTTACCCAGAGTTTGGCAAGGAGCCTAGGCACATAAGGTTTGCATTAAGTACTGACGGGATGAACCCATTTGGTGAGCTTAGCAGCTCGCACAGCACTTGGCCTGTCGTCCTCACCATGTACAACCTGCCTCCCCATCTATGTCAGAAGCACAGGTACCTTATGTTGACTATGCTTATCTCCGGACCAAAGCAGCCCGGCAATGACATAGATGTGCTCCTGGAGCCATTCATGGAGGAAATGAAGAAACTATTTGATGTTGGAGTCGAGATGGTAGATGCATACTACTGAAGGACCGAGAAAGCACTAGCAAGGCGACCAGAGGGGGGGTGAATGGGAGCTCAAAAATTTCTCTCAAAACTTTGGCCAAATGTCCCAAAATCAATCCCGAGAAACCGTGACCAAAACCGTGATGCCCACGACCCTTGGAAGAGGGTGGATGATCCCTAGGATCACAGCGGAGCATCACAAGAAAGTAGCAAACCAAACTCCAAAAGCTCCGGCTCGAACGCGACCCCAAAAACCAAGTCCCTAACGTAGATAGACGGCTACGTCGAGAAATCTCTAAACACCGATGCTAACAAGTAGCAAAGATACCTAGAGATGTTCCTTGGTCAACTACAAGGCCAAACGAGAAGTCCAGAAACCAAACGAACAAGCCGGGAGAGCAAACGCACTAAACCGGAAGAAACAGCCAAGTCCCGGACTGTCCGCTGGTACGGTCCCGGACTGTCCGCGGTAGTGCCGGACTGTCCGCGGGCGAGTGGCGGACTATCCGCCGGCAAAACTCGCCAAACAGCAAGGTTGCTGCAAAGTCCCTGGACGTTCCCGGACTGTCCGCCAAACACAACGGCGGACTGTCCGCCGGTCAAATGAACAGTTCCTCGGCCGAGACTCGCAGCCACTGTCCAGGCTCGATCCCGACACCCGGACTGTCCGCGGTCCCAGGCGCGGACTGTTCGCGACCTTGCAGGGAGGGCGATTTTGATCGCCTCCTCCCCAAATCTCCCCAAATTCGATCCAACTCAAAATCCCAAGTTCCCAAACTTGGAGAAGATGATCACGGGGTAGTTAGAAGACTATCCCCAAGAAATCATTCGCTCAAATCGATTCAAACACCGCGAAATCAAAAGGGAAGAAAGATGAACCGAAAAGCGCCAGGAAAACAAAATCAACCCGATCTACTTGTTCGTAGGGAGATAGATAAATTCCTTCAGTGGAAATGATCTCCTTTCAAATACGAACAAGATGATTCAAACGGATTTCGCAAAGACGCACGGGAGAGGGAGATCGAGTGACGGGAAAATCGTGGAGAAACGAAGAACGCGAAGAACACGAACCAAAACGCGAATCAACACATCGATCTGCAACCGTGTGGCTACCACACGCTACAACAGTGAGATTACGACCTCACTTCCTCAAAATCTCCAGTACACAGAGGTATGGTTCTCCGCGGATCTCAGCTAGCTACAGCAGGGGATTGGGAGAGCAGGAAACCCTAGAAGCATAGAGTAAATGAACTGAGATAGGAAGGGAGGAGGGTGTCTCCCTCTACTTATCCTAATTTCTAATTCCTACTCTACCCCTCTCTAATTACAGAGCGAACCAGCTAAACCCTAGGGTTATTCTGGACCAACTCGGTGGTAGGTGTATCCGACGGCCATGCTCGCACAACTCGTAGCGTTGCCTCGACGCAACCTCCCGATTGCCGCCACGTGCCGCCCTCGCTCTGCACCCCCGGTTTTGTGGCCCAAACCGGGAAACCAGCCTTTTCCAGCCAACCCCCGGTTTTGAGGCCTAAACCGGGAAACCAGCCCACCAGCTTCTGAGTTTTGAGACCAAACTCAGCAAACCCTCAGCGCCCAGGTTTTGAGGCCCAAACCTGGAAACCGTCCTCAGCCCGAGTTTTGTGGCCAAACTCAGAAACCATCCGCACCCAGGTTTTGAGGCCCAAACCTGGAAACCGTCCACCCGATGGTTTTTCCCTGGCTCTACCACCAAACCGACGTCGTAGATGGGATGCACCTCCCGTGCACCCCGTCCACCGACACGTGTCCCCAAGTCCACGACTCAGGCAACACATGACCGCAAGTCTTCGCTCGTCGCTGTCCCATGCTGCCAGCCACCACAGCTCATCCTCGGGCCTCTGGTCCCTCAGTCCAAGCCTCACGTCCGCCCTTTGCCACTCTCGGTCCATCGGCACGGCACGTCTCTACTTGACCTTCACCTCGCCTTTGATCACTGTATCCATGCTCGACACCTGCACAACACAAGCCAAAGAACATGCGCATCATCCCAGTTGACAATCACTCATCACTCTGAGACTCGGCATACACCCATGTATCCGTAATCTCCCCCTTGATGAGTGCATTGTCAACTACCAACACAAATCACAATAGAAAGAGAAGAAGGAAGAAGGAGAAGAGAGAACTCGACCAAATGACCCAAAAGCATAGCAAAGCCGAAGAAGGTCAAGTGGAAAGAGCGAAAGAACTTGGTCCCCAAAGACATGGGCAACGGCTCGACGCAACCAAGCAAAGCAAAGCTAGCCCTCAAGAAGAGGTAGAACAGGCTCAACACCGCTAGCAAAAAACCAATCGAAAATATCGAAGCAAAATGCTAGTCCCTCAAGATAGAGGCACAGAGGCTCAACACAACTAGCAAAGAAAGCTCGATACCGACTGTTACCAAAAAGAGTTCGACACCAATTAGAAATCTGAAAAGCAAATGCTAGTCCCTCAAGAAAGAGGCTAAGGCTCAACACAACTAGCAAACCGCTCCAAACTAATTGAAAATGTCAAAGACACAACCGGAAACAAACTCCCCCTTGAATAGTGCAATCAACCAAGAAGGCTCCCCCTTAGCAAAAGAAGGGGTTATGGTTTGCAATTTCTCCCCAATTTCTCCCCCTTAGTTGAAAATGCACTTATCAAAAAATAAGGCTCCCCCTTCCAAAATGCATATGAGTCTAAATGCAAGTTAGGAGCTTCAAGAGTACACTCAAAAGAGTGCAAAGATGCTCTATAGAGTTCAAATCCGATGACTCAGAAAAATGCACAGAATGCTAGCAAAGGCTCAACCTGATCACTAAGAATGAAATATGAACATGTGAGCAGCTTTAAGCCGAAAAAGGTATTCACCATCAAAATAGCACAGACATGTATGGACAGGAAGTCAAATGTGCTAAGCATGTATACCAAGTGAACTACCCCTAGCACAGTTCAATCATCATGCTGATACCAATTTAGGCATTTACTTGTGATTTCAAATTTTAATCAGAGTTGCAGCGGTGAAATTACACAAGTTCAGAAAAGAACATGTGACTGCGAGAGGTTGAATGCTTGTTATTGCCTAACTTTTCAATTGTGCGAAGCCTATGCATAAGCAATCAGAAGCTTAAAGCAACAATTTCGGTCATACACTACACAGCTCAAGTTTAACTCAAAGTGCAATGAGAAACAGTCTCGAAACTGTGAGGTGCTAACAAGCAAACCCATCTCGATCTTTCCAATTCACTTAACTTGGTTCAGATTTTAAACAGAATATGACATACCAAGCAAGTGAATGACTCAACACTAGAGACATAGCAACCTAGCATATATGAAAAGCCCATGTGACTTCAACACATCCTACACATGCTAGTTGCATATCTCAATGGTGAACATTTTCAAGTTTTAAGTTCATTATCAAATTCACCATTCAAAAATAGCTCAACTCATAGTATGCACTAGTGATCAGAAGGAGCATAAGCTACAACATCAACATAAAGCATCAGAGCAAAAACTACACAGAGCATAGTTACATTCTTCAGATTATACACATGAAGCTCAGAATGTAAAAGCGTATGCTAAAATGCAAAAGATGCACGAAGAAATCAAAAGGAAGCAAAAACAACTGAAAACAAAAGTCAGTGTATCATACAAGATCCAAAATGTTTCCCCCATCTAAAAGGGGAAACACACACCAAGCTCACCTCTCAACCGATTAAAGGTTGATTGGTCCAAGGGCTTGGTAAAAATATCAGCAAGCTGATGATCAGTATCGACATGGTGAAGGTCGATGTCACCCTTCTCATAGCGGTCTCGCAGAAAATGAAAGCGCACATCAATGTGTTTGGTCTTCGAGTGCAGCACGGGGTTCTTAGCAACGCTAATTGCACTCGTGCTGTCACAAAGCAAAGGAACACGAGAAAAGCTCAGACCAAAATCACGCAAAGTGGCCATCATCCAGAGTAACTGGGAACAGCAGCTAGCCGCAGCAACATACTCAGCCTCCGTGGTAGACTGGGCGACGCTAGACTGCTTGCGAGAAGACCACGAAACAAGAGAAGAACCAATAAACTAGCAAGTCCCAGAAGTGGACTTGCGATCAATACGGCAACCAGCAAAATCGGCATCGGAGTAACCGCAAAGGGAGAGGGTGGAGGAAGCAGAATACCAAATCCCGAATTCTGGAGAGAAGGATAAGTACCTCATAATGCGCTTGACCGCCTGACGGTGAGAAGTGCGCGGCGACGCCTGATAGCGCGCGCAGAGGCACACCGCGAACTGGATGTCCGGGCGTGTCGCCGTCAGGTACAGCAGCGACCCGATCATACTCCGATACTCCTTCTGGTCCACTGCTTCTCCCTCCTTGTCCGCATCCAGGGCCGTCGTAGTCGCCATGGGTGTTGGAAGAGGCTTGGCCTCACCCATGTCGAACTTCTTCAGGATATCTCTGGTGTACTTGCCCTGGTGCACAAACGTTCCTTCTCGGGTTTGCTTGATTTGCAACCCGAGGAAAAACGTCAGCTCGCCCATCATGCTCATCTCGAACTCCCTGCTCATAGTATCTGCGAACCTGGCAACCAAAGCGTGAGAAGAACCACCGAAAATGATATCATCCACGTAAATTTGGACCAAGAGAGTATCAGTGCCTTGCTTGAGGTGAAAGAGCGTTTTATCTACACATCCCATTTTAAAACCCTTAGCAAGCAAAAAGGTTTTCAACCTATCATACCAGGCTCTAGGGGCTTGTTTCAAACCATACAAAGCTTTGTGAAGTTTAAAGACATGGTTTGGAAACTTGGGATTTTCGAAACTGGGGGGTTGTCTAACATACACCTCCTCTTCTATGTAGCCGTTTAAGAAGGCACTCTTGACATCCATTTGAAAAAGTTTGAAACCTTTGGATGCAGCAAAAGCCAAGAGTATCCTAATAGCCTCCAAACGTGCTACAGGAGCAAATGTCTCCTCATAGTCTATCCCCTCTTTCTGACTATATCCCTGGGCTATGAGTCTGGCCTTGTTTCTTACAACATGGCCATCTTCTCCCTGTTTGTTTTTGAAAACCCATTTTGTCCCAATCGGATGACACTCAGAAGGTGGAGACACTAGAACCCAAACCCGATTTCTCTCAAAGTTCTCAAGCTCCTCATGCATGGCATTGACCCAATCAAGATCCGTCAATGCGTGTCCAACATCCCGGGGTTCAAAATCAGCAACAAATGCAGAATGAGCAAAGTGAGAGATTTGCCTTGATCGGGTGACGCGTTCGTCGATGCTGCCGATCATCTGCTGAGGCGGGTGCTGGCGCTGAATGTGTCGTGGCGCCTCCCTTGCCGAAGTGGCCTCCTCCTCAGCAGTAGCTGGTGCCTCCCCGGGTACAAAGGGTACCGCACGGGGTGGCGGATCCTACGGCCCCCAGGAAGAAGAGGTGTCGGGGCCGTGAGTCGTAGTAGAAGGCGCTCTTTGCGGCACAGCAGGTGGGGGAGGTGCTGGGTCATCTATTCCTTCAGCACCTTCTTCTTCATCATCGAAAAGAGGTTCGCCAACCTCATGATCACCTGCACGCTCAAAACGAGAAGAAGGACAAACCATGGTCTCATCGAAAGTGACATCTGATGTCTCCATGACTCGGTTAGTGTCAAGGTTAAGTACACGATAAGCTCGAGTGTGAGTGCCATAACCCAAAAACACAGCGTCAGAAGAACGAGACTCAAACTTGTCCAAGTTGCCCTTTTTGAGTATAAAACAATGGCAACCAAACACTCGAAAATAACTCACCTTGGGGAGTTTTCCAAAACGCAACTCATAAGAGGTCTTTTTCAAGAAAGCTCGAAGAAAAATGCGATTGGAAATATAGCATGCAGTGTTCATAGCTTCGGCCCAATATCGCCTAGGAGTCCTATGCTCATCGAGCATCGTCCTGACCATCTCTACAAGGGTCCGATTCTTCCTCTCTACAACACCATTCTGAGGGGGTGTGTAGGGGGAAGAAAACTGATGCTCTAAACCCAAAGAGTTACAAAACTTCTCAAAATCTGAATTCTTGAATTCGGAACCATTATCACTCCGAATTGCTCGCATAGAGTTCAAAGGGAACTCATTCTGAAGACGCAAAATCAGATTGCGAGCAAAGGAGAAAGTCTCGGTTTTCTCAGCTAAAAAGAAAACCCACGAATATCTTGAAAAGTCATCAACAACAACAAGCACATACCACTTCCCCCCAACCGAGCTCACCCGAGCCGGACCAACAAGGTCCATGTGCAAAAGCTCTCCAGGGCGCTTAGTCATGACCTGAGTCACCGGATGGTGGGAAGCGGCAACCATCTTCCCGTGTCTACAAGAGTGGCAAACAAGATCTTTCTCCATAGATAACTTGGGCAATCCTCGGATTAGGCCAAGTGAATTAAGCCTTGCAAGCAAGTCGAAGCTCAAATGTCCAAGTCTCATATGCCACTTCCAAAGATCAAAAGAGGAAGGTCCAGCCACAAGACAACGAGAAGTACCAAAAGACTCCGAGAAATTCGCACGACAGACTTTTCCAAAGGGCGAAATCAAATACACAAGATTGCCCTGAGGATCCAAAATACGACTGAGATTCGGTTTAAAACGAATCTCATAGTCATCATCAAAAAGTTGCGAAACAGAAAGAAGGTTAAAATGCAAGTTAGAAACAAGAGCAACATCGCGCAACACTAAGTGCTCATTAACTCGCACAGACCCACGAGACAGCACCTTACCTTTGCTGTTGTCGCCGAAGGTGATATACTCCTTTCCAGCGACTCGACTAAGACTGGAGAACCACTTGGCGTTTCCGGTCATGTGCCTCAAACACCTAGAATCCACCAACCAAACGTTCTCCAATCGTTTTACCTACATCAATAAAAAGACATAGGGTGAGCATACGGGCCAACACTGGGGTTAGTGAAGTAAGAAGAATACCAGTGTTGGGCCGGCTGCTCAAAAGAACGGTCAGTGTAAAAACCATTCCTAGACTGCCTACGGAGGAAGCGATCACCATGTTTAGAAGAACGTGGTCCGCTGGGGAAGGAGCGCTCACCGCGATACTCAAAACGCGGTGGGGGAAAACGCTCAACTACAAAGCCCCCGCCACGGGGTCCATAGCCTACAACTGCAGGCTCCCCCGGGCACGCTCTCTACGAGGCCTACGCCTAAGGACTTGAAGCTCAACACCTCTAGGCCTTGCGTCTCTCCTCGGAGCTCTCTGCTGCCTAGGCCTGGGAACTTGAGGTTCTGGACCTCTGGGCCTAGCAGCACGTCTCGGTGCTCTCCTTTGAACATTCGGCGCATGTACATCATGGAAAGGATGGTACATGTCTGGGTTGTTCATCTCCCTAGCACGGCGCGCCTCTCTCTTGCGCCTAAAACAGAACTCGCTCAAGTGTCCATCTCTCCCACAGTGCTCACAGTGGTACCTTACCGCTCTCAAAGGGGGTTGTTGGTACTCACGGTTGTGGGTGTGGATCACTTTGCCCTTCTGTGGCAACTCCTCCTGGATAGGTGGCATTGTGTCCAGCTTGTTCTTTAGGTGGTTGGGTTTGGGATGCCACACTTGGTTCTTGGGTGGAGCTCTCGGAGGTTCTTCAAACACTCCATCCTTGGTGTTAGGCTTGAGAGGCTCTTTGGGTGGAAGCTTGGTAAGTTTAGGAGTAGTGGTGGAGTTGGGCTTCTCACTCGGGTTCAAACCACTCGACTCTCCAATCTTCCCAAAACCAGAAAGATCAACACCCTAAGCAAAACCTACACCGGGACCTCCAGCAGCTCGCTTGAATTGGGAAATCATCATCCCGAGCTGTGGCTCACCACAAGACACCCATGACAAGATGGTCTGAAGGTATGTGTTTTCCTCCTCGTTTTGCATCTTGTCATGCTTCACATTGGCAATTTCCATCTCCAAATCCTCGCACAAAGCGCACCTAGTCACACAAGTGCTACCCGTGCTGGCCTCCTCAAGAGACACAATCTTGGCATTCTTCTCTGCCAACTCGGATTGCAAGACAGGACAAGTCTTGCAAGCACCCAACAGCATGGGCCTAGCATGGAGCTCATCTACCTCTCCTACCAACGCAACATACTTACTTCTCAAAGTGAGAAGATCAGTCATGTGCGTGGTGCACGCCTCGCACTCCTCCTCATCTGTGACAACTACGGTGGACTTGACAGAATCAAGTTCCTTCACCGTATCCTCCCACTTCTGCCTAAACTCCTTGCGCTCTCTAGCGGCTCGCCTAAGCAACTTATCTTGACTAAGGAGCACGGCAGTAAGTTTCTCGACCTCAACGGAAAGCTCATCGTGGGTGAGAGATACCTGGGAGGTGTCGTCGTCGTTCCGAGGGGAGTTCACCAGCTCGCCGTCGAGGGCCACGGTGCAGAAGCCGTCGTCGGCGGCGAAGAAGCAGAGGCCGTTCAGCTTGTCCTCGATCCTCTTCTTCTTCTCGGACTCGTCGTCGCTTGAGCAAGCGGAGTCGTCATCCGAGCCGTCGACGTCGCTGAGCGTGGCGAAGAACGCACGCTGCTCAGCATGGGCCTTCTCCAAGTACTTCTTCTTGATGTACTCCTTGTCGAAGCCGCCCCTCCGCTTGTGCCTCGCGGGGACGTACTTCTCCTTGCACTTGTCGGAGTCGTACTTGTGCCCATGATCGCCCTTCCCAGATGAATGCTTCTTCTTGGGGCAGTTGGCGATGAAGTGATCGGGGTCACCGCACTCGTAGCATCCTGAGCATCCTCCTCCGCGGCGACGGTTCATGCGGTTGTTGTGAAACCGCGAGAACCGGTTGGCGAGCATAGCCAACTCATCATCCCCCAAAGACTCCAGCTGGTCCTCTGTGACAGAAAAGAGAGACGAAAGAGCAAAACCTCCAGAGGGGTTAGCAGAAGAACCAGAAACCAAAGCCATAATCGGGCCAGAAGGATTCTCATAAGAAGCCCTCGCCATGGCGTCAATCTCACTGGACTTGAGCTTACTGAAGAGCTCGTCGCACGTGAGGGTCTCATAGTTAGGTGATTCGATGATCGCCTGAACTTTGGAGTCCCACACCGATCGATCAAGAGTATGCAAAAGCTTCAAAGCTCTCTCATGATCATCGAAAGGCAACAGCTCCTTGTTAGCCCTCATCCTGTTGACAATCACCGGAAGGCGAGCGAATAAACTTTCTATGCTCTCGCCAGGCATATGTCTAAAGTTCTCATACTCTCGCTTGAACGACTCGTAGAGACGGGTTTTGACTTGAGAGGTTCCCTCATGGAAACACATGAGGGTATCCCAAATCTCCCGAGCCGTAGCGAGGTGAGAAACACGATCATACTCACTCATGCTCAAACATGAGAAAAGAGCATTACGGGCTCGGCTATTGGCATCGTGCTCATCGATCTGAAGTTGAGAGACACGAGCAGCCAAGAAAACGTAATCAGCAGAGTTGCAAATATCCCAGATGGAAGCACCCAAACTCTGCAGATAGGCCGACATGCGTATCTTCCAATACGCATAGTTCATCCC
Source organism: Coix lacryma-jobi var. lacryma-jobi (assembly GCA_009763385.1). Classification (NCBI taxonomy): domain Eukaryota; kingdom Viridiplantae; phylum Streptophyta; class Magnoliopsida; order Poales; family Poaceae; genus Coix; species Coix lacryma-jobi. The sequence continues at coordinate 79,178,481 of CM019828.1, read as the reverse complement.
ATCGAAAAATGGCGGTTTGCCCACGCCGCGATCCATGTCGCCTTCTGTGGATCTGGAACCGGCTAAGGTGCAAGATCCTTAACTCGCTCTGATACCAATTGAAGGACCGAGAAAGCACTAGCAAGGCGACCAGAGGGGGGGGGTGAATGGGAGCTCAAAAATTTCTCTCGAAACTTTGGCCAAATGTCCCAAAATCAATCCCGAGAATCCGTGACCGAAACCGTGATGCCCACGACCCTTGGAAGAGGGTGGATGATCCCTAGGATCACAGCGGAGCACCACAAGAAAGTAGCAAACCAAACTCCAAAAGTTCCGGCTCGAACGCGACCCCAAAAACCAAGTCTCTAACGTAGATAGACGGCTATGTCGAGAAATCTCTAAACACCGATGCTAACAAGTAGCAAAGATACCTAGAGATGTTCCTTGGTGAACTACAAGGCCAAACGAGAAGTCCGGAAACCAAACGAACAAGCCGGGAGAGCAAACGCACTAAACCGGAAGAAACAGCCAAGTCCCGGACTGTCCGCTGGTACGGTCCCGGACTGTCCGCGGTAGTGCCGGACTGTCCGCGGGCGAGTGGCGGACTGTCCGCCGGCAAAACTCGCCCAACAGCAAGGTTGCTACAAAGTCCCTGGACGTTCCCGGACTGTCCGCCAAACACAACAGCGGACTGTCCGCCGGTCAAATGAATAGTTCCTCGGCCGAGACTCGCAGCCACTGTCCAGGCTCGATCCCGACACCCGGACTGTGCGCGGTTCCAGGCGCGGACTGTCCGCGACCTTGCAGGGAGGGCGATTTTGATCGCCTCCTCCCCAAATCTCCCCAAATTCGATCCAATTCAAAATCCCAAGTTCCCAAACTTAGAGAAGATGATCACGGGGTAGTTAGAAGACTATCCCCAAGAAATCATCCGCTCAAATCGATTCAAACACCGGGAAATCGAAAGGGAAGAAAGATGAACCGAAAAGCGCCACGAAAACGAAATCAACCCAATCTACTTGTTCGTAGGGAGATAGATAAATTCCTTCCGTGGAAATGATCTCCTTTCAAATACGAACAAGATGATTCAAACGGATTTCGCAAAGATGCACGGGAGAGGGAGATCGAGTGACGGGAAAATCGTGGAGAAACGAAGAACGCGAAGAACACGGACCAAAACGCGAATCAACACATCGATCTGCAACCGTGTGGCTACCACACGCTACAACAGTGAGGTTACGGCCTCACTTCCTCAAAATCTCCAGTACACAGAGGTATGGTTCTCTGCGGATCTCAGCTAGCTACAGCAGGGGATTGGGAGAGCAGGAAACCCTAGAAGCAAAGAGTAAATGAACTGAGATAGGAAGGAAGGAGGGTGTCTCCCTCTACTTATCCTAATTTCTAATTCCTACTCTACCCCTCTCTAATTACAGAGCGAACCAGCTAAACCCTAGGGTTATTCTGGACCAACTCGGTGGTAGGTGTATCCGACGGCCACGCTCGCACAACTCGTAGCGTTGCCTCGATGCAACCTCCCGATTGCCGCCACGTGCCGCCCTCGCTCTGCACCCCCGGTTTTGTGGACTAAACCGGGAAACCAGCCTTTTCCAGCCAACCCCCGGTTTTGAGGCCCAAACCGGGAAACCAGCCCACCAGCTTCTGAGTTTTGAGGCCAAACTCAGCAAACCCTCAGCGCCCAGGTTTTGAGGCCCAAACCTGGAAACCGTCCTCAGCCCGAGTTTTGTGGCCAAACTCGGAAACCATCCGCACCCAGGTTTTGAGGCCCAAACCTGGAAACCGTCCACCCGATGGTTTTTCCCTGGCTCTACCACCAAACCGACATCGTAGATGGGATGCACCTCCCGTGCACCCCGTCCACCGACACGTGTCCCCAAGTCCACGACTCAGGCAACACATGACCGCAAGTCTTCACTCGTCGCTGTCCCAGGCTGCCAGCCACCACAGCTGATCCTCGGGCATCTGGTCCCTCAGTCCAAGCCTCACGTCCGTCCTTCGCCACTCTCGGTCCATCGGCACGGCACGTCTCTACTTGACCTTCACCTCGCCTTTGATCACTGTATCCGTGCTCGACACCTGCACAACACAAGCCAACGAACATGCGCATCATCCCAGTTGACAATCACTCATCACTCAGAGACTCGGCATACACCCATGTATCCGCAACCACAAGGAGAAGTTCACCCTAAAAGCAATTATCTTTGTCACCATCACCGATTATCCCGGTCTCTTCTCATTGTCTGGGCAGATCAAAGGGAAGACCGGCTGCGTAATTTGCATCGACGGGACCTGCTACACTTACCTTAAAGGATCCAATAAGATGGTGTACATGAGGCACAGATGGTTCCTCGTTAGAAATCACAGGTACAGAAGGAGTGTTATGAATAAATATTTTGACAATCAGGACGAGCCGCAATGTGATCAACCAGTGCAAACTAGTTAGGGGGGAAAGGTGTATGAGATGGTCAATGACATGGAACAGATTGAGTTCGGAAAGAAGAAGAAGGTACCGGAAGAGGGGTAAACAAAACAGAGAAGGAAGAGAAAGCGAGACAAGATGGAGGAAGTCACAGCCGTCGTTCCTTTCAAGAAGAAGTCGATTTTCTTTAAGTACCTTTCATACTAGAAAACGCTGAATACACCCCATGCCATCGACTGCATGCACTTAGAGAAAAATGTCTTTGAAAGCACGATTGGTGTCCTGCTGGACGTCAAGGGGAAGACAAAGGATGGTCTTAAGTCACGTATGGATCTTGTCAATCAAGGCATCAGGCCGGACCTTCACCCGGTAGCGGCTCAGAACGGTAAAGTCGATATCCCAGGCGCAGCCTGCAACCTGACGCATGATGAGAAGATGGCTTTTCTCAAGTTGCTTAGGGGTATCAAGGTGCCAACTGGGTTTTCTTCCAATATCAAGAGTCTGGTCTCGATGAAAGACCTCACAATGACCGGCTACAACTCACATGACTGCCACGTCATGTTGACGCCGTTCCTGCCAATTGCGATCAGGGTTATCTGTCCAGAGTACGTGAAGATGGTTATCACGCGTATGTCATACTTCTTCAACCGCATCACCCAGAAGGTCATTGATGAGGCCGAGCTACCTGCCTTGAAGGAGTTCATCGCAGAGACCCTTTGCCAACTTGAGATGTGCTTTCCACCAGCATACTTTGATATTATGCCACACTTGATGATGCACATGGTCGATCAGATCCAACAACTGGGCCCCGTGTACCTACATTAGATGTGGACGTACGAGCAGTTCATGTCCACCCTTAACAGATACGTCCATAACCATGCTCACCCTGAGGGCTCTATGATCGAGGCATACACAACGTAGGAGGCCGTGAACTGGTGTATGAGGTACATAAAAGATGGGAGGATGATTGGGTTGCCTGTCCATCAACACGAAGGCAAAACCTCAGGGATGGGGTGCATTAGACAAAAACTACGCACTGATGTACCAAACGAAACAGTGCAACAAGCTCATTACAGCATACTTCATCAGTTAGTTAGCATGGAGACATTTGTTGAAAAGCACCTGAATGAGATCCGTGCAACTCATGATGGGAAGGTCACAGAGCACTGGGTCCAAAACCATCACAAGAACAACTTCATAGGGTGGCTCAAAGAGCAGGACATACCAATTGAAGAATCAGAGGAAAATCGTGAGGAAATTCAGAAGCTTCAGAAAGGCCCGTCCACCCAAATCACCACTTGGCAAGGTTATGACGTGTCGGGTTATAGGTTCCACACGAAAGAGAAGGACAAGAAGAGTGCGGCACAGAACAATGGTGTTCGATACGAGGGCATCGACGAGGCCACGGGCCAGAGGACGTCATATTTTGGGCAGGTCGAAAAATATGGGAACTTGACTATGGCCAAAACCTAAGCATAACCGTCTTCCGGTGCCAGTGGGTCCATCCAAAAGCGGTTGTAGTTGACGGTTATGGGCTTACAACCGTGGACCTTCATAGTATCGGCTACAAAGATGATCCTTGGGTAGTAGCAACCGATGTCGCACAAGTAGCCTACTATGTCTACGTAGAAGACCCTAAAAGGCATGTGGTTGTGTCAGGGAAGCAACGGATCGTGGGAGCTGATGGGGTCCAGAGTCGCGAACAATACAACAACTACGAAGAGCTCCAACTATTTACCGATCATCCAAGGAAGATCAAGGCTGTCGAAGACCGATTCAACAGGACGAGGATGATGCCCTGGGCCCGCAACGACGGTGAAAAGAGGACAGTGAAAGCGCCTGCACCAAAATGATATGTGTAGGCAAACCATAAGACAAGTTGTAATATTGCAGTGGAACCAAAATTTATTTATTTTGTTCTGTTGTTTTGTTTCTTTTTCATATCTCTATGTTCAAACAAATGAAACAAGCTTGTATACACTCCTCTATAGCTAACAACTTATCAAACTATGACTCTACTACTACTATAGTATTATACCTAATTACCTACTACTACTATAGATACTCATCTATAGCTAGTATTATGCCTAATTACCTAAGGGAAAAACAAAAATTGAAATTGGATAAAGGGAAAAGGTCAAAATATTTTACCATGGCGGGCCCTTTAGAACGCCCGTCGCGGTAAATATTTACCGTGACGGGCATTCTAAACGGCCCGCCACGGTAAAATATGGGTTGTACAAAGTCCCCACATGCACCGAGTCAACCAAGTCTGCCCATTCGGTTCTCTTCTCGACCCCGAAGGGCCGGCAAAATTTTCCGCCACCCCCGCCGCTGCCGAGGTGCCCTTGCGCCGCCACCGTCACCGCGTGACCAACCTCTCGCTGCTCTTCTGCACGTGTACGTGGTGCCCCTCTCCGCCGCCACCGTGACCCGCCGCCGCCCCTCTCTGTGCCCCTCTCCGCGCGCCACCGTGCCCCTCTCTTCCTTGCGTGCCTGCCTCTACTACCTGCTCTGCTGACACGGCGGCGCGGCGCGGGTCGTCCTCGCTCGACACCACGAGGCTACGGCTCGCCCTCTTCTCCGCTCCTTCAGCCTCGTCGGAGATCTGTCCCGGAGATTCATCCTGGTAAGCCCGAAACCCTAGCTCTGGGGTCCCACACCGCCTGGATCCCGTCCACCGCCGGCTCGAGTGAAGGACCGAGAATGCAATAGCAAGGCGACCAGAGGGGGGGGGGGGGTGAATGGGAGCTCAAAAATTTCTCTTGAAACTTTGACCTATTGTTCCCAAAATCAACCCCCGAAAGCTTCGATCGAAACCGTGATGCCCACGACCCTTGGAAGAGGGTGGATGATCCCTAGGATCACAGCGAGGCACCACAAAGCGATAGCAAACCGAACGACAAAAGTACCGGCACAAGTTTGACCCTCAAGAACAAAGTCTCGAACGTAGATAAACGGCTACATTGAGAAATCCCCAAATACCGATGCTAACAAGTAGCAAAGATACCTAGAGAGGTTTCTTGGTCAACTAGGAGGCCAAACGAGAAGTCCGGAAACCAAGCGAGGAAGCCGGGAGAGCAAATGCACCAAAACGCAACCTTCAGGCAAATCCCGGACTGTCCGGCCCTGGGGTCCCGCACTGTCCGCGGTACTGCCGGACTGTCCGCGAGCGAGTGGCGGACTGTCCGCCGGCAAAACTCGCCAAACAGCAAAGCTGCTGAAGTCCCCTGTCCATGTCCCGGACTGTCCGTGACTACCCACGGCGGACTGTCCGCCGGTCAACCAAAAACAAATCAGCCGAAGAACACAGCCACTGATCCGGCTGCTCCCCGACGCCCGGACTGTCCGCCGGTCAGGTGGCGGACTGTCCGCGGCTATCCAGTGAGGGCGATTTTGATCACCCGTCACCCAAATCACTCCCAAATCGATTCAAACCAAAATCCCTTGATCCCAAACTTGGAGAGGATGATCACGAGGTAGTTAGGAGACTATCCCCAAGAAATCATCCGCTCAAATCAACTCAATCAACGGGAAATCTAAGGGGAAGGTGTATGAACCGAAAAAGCGCCACATAAATGAAATCAACCCGATCTACTTGTTCGTGAGGAGTTAGATGAATTCCTTTGGTCGAAATGACCTCCTCACTATAAAGAACAAGTTGATTGAAACGGATTTCGCAAAGACGCAATAGAGAGGGAGATCGAGTGACGGGAAAATCGCGGAGAAACGAAGAACGCGAAGAACACGAACTGAAACGCGAATCAACACATCGATCTGCGACCGTGTGGCTACCACACGCTACAACAGTGAGGTTACGGCCTCACTTCCTCAAAATCTTCAGTACACAGAGGTATGGTTCTCTGCGGATCTCAGCTAGCTACAACAGGGGATTGGGAGAGCAGGAAACCCTAGAAGCAAAGAGCAAATGACTGAGATAGATGGGGAGGTGGGTGTCTCCCCCTACTTATCCTAATTCTAACTATTCCTAATTCCCACTCTACCCCTAACTACTTACAGAGCGAACCAGCTAAACCCTAAGGTTATTCTGGACCAACTCGATGGTAGGTGGATCCGACGGCCACGCCCGTACAACTCGTAGCGTTGCCTCGACGCAACCTCCCGATTGCCGCCACGTGCCGCCACCGCTCTGCGTCCTTTTCACGGAATCCGCCCCCGGTTTTGTGGCCGAAACCGGGAAACCAGGCCTTCACGTCCACCCCCGGTTTTGAGGCCCAAACCGGGAAACCAGCCTCGAAGTCCATCCCCTGGTTTTGATGCCTAAACCAGGAAACCCGCCAGCGCCCAGGTTTTGAGGCCCAAACCTGGAAACCGTCCTCAGCCTGAGTTTTGTGGCCCAAACTCAGAAACACGCAGCACGCCCAGGTTTTGTGGCTAAACCTGGAAACCGTCCACCCGATGGTTTTTCTCTGGCTCTACCACCAAACCGAAGCTGTAGAGAGGATGCACCGCTCGTGCACCCCGTTCACCGACACGTGTCCCCAGGTCCTCGACCCAGGCAACACCGTGCCCCGCAAGTCTTCGCTCGTCGCTGTCCCAGGCTGCCAGCCACCACAACTGATCCTAAGGCCACCGGTCCCTCAGTCCAAGTCTCACGTCCGCCCTTCGCCACTATCGGTCCCTCGGCACGGCACGTCTCTACTTGACCTTCACCTTGCCTCTGATCACTGTATCCGTGCTTGACACCTGCACAACACAAGCGAAAGAACATGCGCATTATCCTAGTTGACAATCACTCATCACTCAGAGACTCGGTATACACCCATGTATCCGCAATCTCCCCCTTGATGAGTGCATTGTCAACTACCAACACAAATCATAATAGAAAGAAGGAATGAAGGAAGAAAGAGAGAAAACTCGACCAAATGACCCAAAAGCATAGCAAAGCCAAAGAAGGTCAAGTGGAAAGAGCAGAACAACTTGGTTCCCAAAGACATGGGCAACGGCTCGACGCAACCAAGCAAAGCAAAGCTAGCCCTCAAGAAGAGGTAGAACAGGCTCAACACCGCTAGCAGGAAAACTCGACACCAATTGGAAAATCGATTGAACATCAAGCAAAAACTAAGCTAGCCCTCAAGAAGAGGTAGAACAGGCTCAACACCGCTAGCAAGTACCAATTTGAAAAATCGAAGCAAAATGCTAGTCTCTCAAGATAGAGGCACAGAGGCTCAACACAACTAGCAGAGAAAGCTCAAAACCAAAGCTTTACGGTCAAACTCCCCCTCGAATAGTGCACACAACTAAAACACTCCCCCTTAGTTGGACTCAAGGAAGCATCTCAAGGAAGCATATGATTTGCAAATTCTCCTCGTTAGTTGAAAATGCACCATCAAGCAAAAGGAACCGAAAGCAATTTTCTCCCCCTCAGAAAATGCACCATCAAAAGTGCCAACAAGAGAAGTTCTCCCCCTTCCAAAATGCATATGAGTCAAAATGCAAGTTAGCAGCTTCAGGAATATAGTTAAGAGAATGCAAAGATGCTCTACACAGTATAAGTCCAATGACGCAACTGAAGCACACATCCTAGCAAAGACTCAAACTGATCACCACTTATGAAATATGAACATATGAGAAAAGTGAGCAATTTTTAGCCAAAAAGGAGTCACCATCGAAATAGCACTAGACAAGTATAGACAGGAAGTCAAACAAGTGCTAAACACGTATACAAGGTGAACTACCCCTAGCAAAGTTCAATCATCATGCTATAGAATGAAACATAGACTTGTGTATTCAGATTTTATCAGAGTTGCAGCGGTTAAATTACACAAGTTTAAATTTCAGCATGTGAGTGCGAGAGGTTGAAAGCTTGTCTTGCCTAACTTTTCAACTGCGCAAAGCCTATGCAGAAGCAATCAGAAGCTTAAAGCAACAGTTTCGGTCATACACTACACCGCTCAAGTTTAACTCAAAGTGCAATGAGAAACAGTCTCGAAACTATGATGTGTTGACAAGCAATCCCATCTCGATCTTTCTGATTCACTTAACTTGATTCAAATTAAAGACAGTATATGAACAAACCAAGCAAGTGATAGACTCAGAACTAGAGACATAGCAACCTAGCATATATGAAAAGCACGAGTGTCATTTCAACATATTCTACACAGGCTAGTTGCTCATCTCGATGGTGAACATTTTCAAGTTTTATGTTTGTTAAGCAGGTTCACCATTCAAAATTAGCTCAGCTCATAACATGTAGTAGTGATCAGAAGGAGCATAAGCTACAAGCATCAACATAAAGCATCGGAGCATACACTACACAGAGCATAATTACATTCTAACGAATATATCCATGAAGCTCAGAATGTAGAAGCGTATGCAAAATGAAATGCAGAAAAGATGCAAAAAGATACCAATTGAAGAAACAAAGAGAAACGAAAAGTCAGTTTATGAAACACAAAAACCAAAATGTTTCCCCCATCTAAAAGGGGAAACACACACCAAGCTCACCTCTCAACCGAGCAAAAGCTGATTGGTCCAAAGGCTTGGTGAAAATATCAGCCAACTGATGATGAGTATCGACATGGCGAAGGTCGATATCACCCTTCTCATAGTGGTCTCGCAGAAAATGAAAGCGCACATCAATGTGTTTGGTCTTCGAGTGCAACACGGGGTTCTTAGCAACGCTAATGGCACTCGTGCTGTCACAAAGCAAGGGAACACGAGAAAAGCTCAGACCAAAATCACGCAAAGTGGCCATCATCCAGAGCAACTGGGAACAGCAGCTAGCCGCAGCAACATACTCAGCCTCCGTGGTAGACTGGGTGACACTAGACAGCTTGCGAGAAGACCACGATACAAGAGAAGAACCAATAAACTGGCAAGTCCCAGAAGTGGACTTGCGATTAATATGGCAACGAGCAAAATCAGCATCAGAATAACCACAAAGGGAGAGGGTGGAGGAAGCAGAATACCAAATCCCAAATTCTGGAGTGAAGGATAAGTACCTCATTATGCGCTTAACCGCCTGACGGTGAGAAGTGCGCGGCGATGACTGAAATCGCGCACACAGACACACCGCGAACTGGATGTCCGAGCGTGTCGCCGTCAGGTAGAGCAGCGACCCGATCATACTTCGGTACTCCTTCTAGTCCACAGCTTCTCCATCCACATCCGCATCTAGGGCCGCCGTGGTCGGCATAAGTGTTGGAAGAGGCTTGGCCTCACCCATGTCGAACTTCTTCAGGATGTCCTTGGTGTACTTGCCCTGGTGCACGAACGTCCCCTCTCGAGATTGCTTGATTTGCAACCCGAGGAAAAACGTCAACTCGCCCATCATGCTCATCTCAAACTCCCTGCTCATAGTGTCTGCAAACTTGGCAACCAAAGCGTGAGAAGAACCACCGAAAATGATATCATCCACGTAAATCTGGACCAAGAGTGAATCAGTGCCTTGCTTGAGGAGAAAAAGTGTTTTATCCACACATCCCATTTTAAAACCCTTAGCAAGCAAAAAGGTTTTCAACCTATCATACCAGACTCTAGGGGCTTGTTTCAAACCATACAAAGCTTTGTAAAGTTTAAAAACATGGTTTGGAAACTTGAGATTTTTGAAACCGGGGGGTTGTCTCACATACACTTCCTCTTCTATGTAGCCGTTTAAGAAGGCACTCTTGACATCCATTTGAAAAAGTTTGAAACCTTTGGATGCAGCAAAAGCCAAGAGTATCCTAATTGCCTCCAAACGAGCTACATGAGCAAAAGTCTCCTCATAGTCTATCCCCTCCTTCTGACTATACCCCTCGGCAACTAATCTGGCCTTGTTTCTCACAACATGGTCATCCTCTCCTTGTTTGTTTTTGAAAACCCATTTTGTCCCAATAGGATGACAATCAGGGGGAAGAGGAACCAAAAACCAAACCCGATTTCTTTCAAAATTTTCTAACTCCTCATGCATGGCATTGACCCAATCCGGATCAGATAAAGCGTGTCCAACATCTCGGGGTTCAAAATTAGCAACAAATGCAGAATGAGCAAAGTGAGAGATTTGCTGTGACCTTGACCGAGTGACACGTTCGCCGATGCTGCCGATCATCTGCTGAGGGGGGTGTTCGCGCTGGATGTGTCGTGGCGCCTCCCGAGCCGGAGTGATCTCCCCCTCAACAGCAGCCGGTGCCTCCTCGGGTACAAAAGGTACCGCTCGAGGTGGCGGATCCCACGGCCCCTAGGAAGAAGAGGTGTCGGGGCCGTGAGTCATAGTAGAAGCCGCTCTTGGCGGCACAGCAGGTGGAGGGGGTGCTGGATCATCTATACCTTCAGCGCCCTCATCCTCGTCATCGAAAAGAGGCTTACCAACCTCATGATCACATGCACGCTCAAAACGAGAAGAAGGACAAACCATTGTCTCGTCGAAGGTGACATCTGATGTCTCCATGACTCGGTTAGTGTCAAGGTTAAGTACCACTATAAGGTTTTGACCCTATTGCATCAAGTTCCCTTGCATCAAACAAGAATCTGATGCAATAGGTGGGTGCTATTGCATCAGTGTTTAGAATCCGATTCAATATGTAGTCGTTATTGCATCAAAAAAGAGTTGGATACGATAGTAATTCCTGTGGATGCAATAAGTTTGATCTATTGCATCCTTTAGGAACAGGGATGCAATTGGTAGGAATTATTGCTTCGAACACATTTGGGTGAATTAGTCTTCAATTGTCGATGCATTATGTAAGTGGTATTGCACCGGTTTAGAATGTAGATGCAATTAAGAAGTGCTATTGCATCATTTTGGAATAGGGATGCAATAGGTAGATATTATTGCACCAAACACCTTTAGTTGTATTAGTCTTGAATTTTTGATGCATTATGTAAGTGGTATTACACCGGTTTAGAATGTAGATGCAATTAGAAAGTGCTATTACAACGGATTTGTGTTTGATGCGACCAATTTTAATTAGAATTGAGAAATGTAAAAAACATTATGGCTACATAATATAAGTGAATTGTTAATCTTAATTTAAATGAGATGTTTAGTAAGTAAATTGTTAAATATTTTTTTTAAAAAAAACTTGCACCTAACATGGCTGCTAATTTAAATGATGTGTGTCATAAGTGAAATGGTAAATATCTGAACAAAAACTATCTTGCACTTAATAATAATCGCCTTAAAAACATCATGCCTGCTAAAGGGCCGGATTTGGACTCGAACCTGTGAGCACTTGCATGTCTAGGTTGAGGACAAACCACTGGGATAGATGTTTGTTGTTGCATGGATGAGTATATGATCTCTTTTATATTTAAATAAACATGTTTTGACTGATTGCACAAGCTAATTAACGGATGCAGGCCCATCAGCCCATCACGTACCGTCGATCTCTCTCTCCCGTACGTCGCGAGTCGTACGTAGGCGATGGCTCTCACCCTCGGCGGTAGCGTCGGTCGGCGGCGCTCTCGCCCCTCGCCGAGCGTGGTACGTCGGCGGCGGCTCTCCTCGGAGGACCTAGCCGAGCGTGGTACATCCACTCGTGCCCTCGCCTGGACGTCATCTGAAGACGACGGATGAAGCTTCGCCTGCTGTCCGCCTCACCGCCGTGGCACCACGACGACGCAACCGACAACGTACGTCGACGACTTGACGTCTGTAAGTACCACACCAATACCCATGATCGATTATTTGTTTTCTGTAGATGGTAATTGTACAGTGTGGTAGGGTTATGAATTTGTAGTTCCATGTTTTTATTTGAATTGTTACAAATATTAAACGGCGTAGGTACGTAGGGCAGGGCATTGCCAAGGATTTTATTTGGACATCATTAATATCCATACTGATTTTGTTTTTGAAGAAATAGAAGACATATTTATCTTTGTTCTGTTTTTGTCAGGAGTTGAAATCAATGTCGTCACAGCAAGGTAGAAGTTGGATGCGTCTGGATAAGACATCTGCAGAGTGGCAACAAGGATTAACTGAATATCTTAACAGCGCCTTTGGAGACAACTCGAAAGGAGGAACAGCACCATGTCCATGTTCACAATGTCGTTCCATGTCATTTAGAAAATTTTCTGATGTTCAGAATCATTTGCTTCGGAAAGGTTTTGATGAAGGCTTCATCCGCGAGGAGGAAAGTATATGTGAAGGCTCAGCTGTACGTGATCATGATGATGATGATGTCGATGATAGGGCTCGTACCACATATTTGATACATTCTCTCATCAAGGGTACCATACGTGGAGAAATTGATGAGGAACAACCAAATGAGATGGCACAAAAGTTCTTTAAATTGCTAGAAGAGGCTAGGAAGGAGTTGTATCCAGGCTGCACGGAAGCTACCCAGGTGTCTTTCATTGTCAAAATGTTTCAGATGAAGTGCATGTTTGGTTGTAGTAATGCTTGCTTGGAGTACGTACTTGCCCTATTCTTGCTTGTTCTTCCTAAAGGACACTGCCTATCCAGATAGTATGGATAAGATAAAAAAGATTGTTAGAGATCTTGGTCTACATTATGAAAAGATAGATGCATGCTATAATGATTGTGTGTTATTCAGAGGGAAAGAATATGAGGCCCTGGATAATTGCCCAAAATGTGGTGAGACAAGGTGGAAGCAGTCTAAAGAGGAACAGGATGATGCCAGTAGTTGTGGGTCAAAAAAGCGTGTTCCACGTAAGATATTGCGGTACTTCCCACTGATTCCACGGCTCCAAAGGATATATATGTCAGCAACTAGAGCATCATATATGCGTTGGCATAAGGAAGAATTGGTGGATTCTGGAAAATTGCGACATTCTGTGGACTCGAAAGCATGGAAACATGTGGATACAACCTATAAATGGTTTTCAAAAGATCCTCGTAATGTCAGGCTAGGTCTGGCATCTGATGGATTCAATCCGTTTGGTATGATGAATGTGTCATAGAGTTGCTGGCCTGTGATTTTAATTCCTTACAATCTTTCCGCCATGGTTGTGTTTGAAACAGTCAGTATTGGATGTTGTCGATGATGATACCAGGACCGAAATCGCCTGGTGTTAGCATTGATGTGTACTTGCAGCCTCTTATTGATGAGCTCAAAGTTCTCTGGAAAGAGGGTGTCAAAGCCTGGGATGCAAAGGAGAAGAAGGAATTTAATTTGCATGCAATTCTACTATGGACAATCAATGACTTTCTAGCATATGCGATGCTGTCTGGATGGAGTACGAAAGGCAAGTTTGCATGTCCATACTGCCATACAGAAACAGACTACTTATGGTTGAAGCATGGGAAGAAGCACTGCTACATGGGGCATCGTCGCTTTTTGCCTACTAACCACAAGTGGCGCAGAAACAAGGTCAGTTTCAAGAACAAGACAGAATATAGAGGGGCTCCACAACCACTCACTGGGGAAGAGGTGCTACAACACTATGGTTCTTTTGACCAAGTCACATTCGGCCCTGAATCAAGAAAAAGGAAGCAGCGTGACGAAGAAAAAAGATGGCACAACTGGAGGAAGAAGAGTATTTTCTTCGAGCTTCCGTAGCGGAAAGACTTGCTTATTAGGCACAACTTGGATGTGATGCATATCGAGAAAAATATATGTGAGAGCATATTGGGCACTTTGCTAGAAATAGAAGGTAAAAGTAAGGATAATGAAGAAGCTCGGCTTGACATGCAGCATCTCGGTACAAGGAAGGATCAGCATCCAGTGCAGCATGAGAATGGTAAGTTCACCTTACCATCTGCTTTGTACAAATTAGGGAAAGAGGACAAGAAACTTTTATGCAAATTTCTTCATGAAGTTAAGTTGCCTGATGGATACGCATCCAATATTCGAAGATGTGTGCATGAGGATCGGCTATTGCTCTCTGGTTTGAAAACTCACGATTTTCACATTATATTCCAGAAACTTTTACCATTAGTACTACGCAACATTCTGCCTCAAGAAGTTGTTGTCCCATTGATTAATTTGAGTAGGTTCTTCAGTTCGCTTTGTTCAAAGGAGCTGGATGTAAACGAGCTTGTGAACATGAGTGCCTCCATCAGGGAGACTCTATGTCAGCTTGAGATGATATTTCCACCTACTTTTTTTGACATCATGGTGCATTTGCCAGTTCATCTTGCTGAAGAGGCTGCACTTGGTGGACCTATATGCTATAGATGGATGTATCCCGTGGAGAGATATTTGCGTACGGTAAAAGGTTACGTGAGGAACAAAGCACATCCTGAAGGCTCAATAGCGGAGGGATATATCACAGAAGAGTGCATGACATTTTGTTCTTTGTTCTTCAAAGACATGCCAAGTCGCCCAGAGCGTCATGAAAGCGCGGCTGTGTGTGAACCACCATCGGGTTTGAGTGTTTTTGCTGACCTTGAGTATAGTAGGAAAGGCTACAGTTTCGAGGTCTTGGACGAATCGGAAATGCAGAGAATAAGGCACTACATAATCACAAATACTGACGAATGTGGTGCTTTGCCTGAGTGAGTTTTATTTAATATTGCAGCATGCTATTTTTTGTTGACATCATATATTACTTATTCTTTGTATCTTGTTTGGTCTGCCCACTGCAGTGTACATAAGGCTTCACTAAAGAAATACAATCCGCATAATGTTGAGAGAAGACACAAGCAACAATTTGTTGGTTGGTTTGAGGAAAGAGTGAGTCGCCACAATTTTGTTATTGTTCACATTATATTGCACGCAATGAAAACATCTTATTTTTTCAATGGAATTACAGACCAAACAAGAATATGACCAAGGAAAAGCTACTGAGGACATGTTGAACCTTTCTCGAGGACCAGATGATTGTGCTCGTGTATTTAATAGATGTTTCATCAATGGCACCCTATTTCGGACGGTGTCGGCAGAGACGAGCTTGATCACACAAAATAGTGGTGTCCTTGTCAAGGGCGATGAAAGTATGGGTAATATGGACTGGTATGGAGTTATTAAGAAAATTATGTCCGTACAATTCACTGGTCGAAAGGAAGTGATTATGTTTCAGTGCGATTGGTTTGATGTCCCTGCTCGAACAAAGAACAAAGGTAAAGGGTTCGACAAAGATCAATATGGAATTATAGATATTGATACTACCCGTCTCAGATATTCAGATGATCCCTATATTTTGGCGACACAAGCAGAGCAGGTGTTTTATGTGAAACACGCAAAGAAATCAAATTGGTGTAGTGTTGTTCGAATCAAACCAAGAAACATTTTCTTGATGCCGGAATCCACAGTTGCTGAAGAGGAAGCAGAAAATAAACCGCTAGATGTCGACTCATTGGTTGTTGGGGTGGAGGACATGACTGTTATCGATCAGGGGGACTTGATGAATTGGCGACGAACGGACATGGAAGGCGAATCAATTGATTCGTCTGTTATTGAGAAAGCAATTGCTCAATCTATGCCAGAACCAGATGATGAAGATTTTACTGATGAAGGTGAAGATGACGTGGATGCATACATTGACGATGGAGTTGTCGCACCTGCCGTTGTCACATCCGATGAAGCTGATGATGATTTTTTCGTTTAAGTATTTACATCTATGCTACTGTCAATGTCATTTGGATGTTCTTAGGCTACTATCAACAGCATGCACGTGTAATAAAGTTTGTTTCATCTATGTGTGTGTAATCGGATATGTCACTCCTATTTAGCAACCAATCAGTTTAGTTTACCTCTATACAGTAATTGATCAGTCGGTGAATGCAACCAACAGTTGACTTCATCAAAGGCAACTACATATATAACTAACATTATATAACATTAACTTCATTAGTGGTCCAACAAAGAGGTACTTAAGCACTAACACATACTAAGTGGGTCCACAATGAAGCACATAAAGTTACTTGTGGACATCAGCAAAATAGCAAAGTACCACTGCTTGTAGCAGTCCACAACCTACCAAAGTACCACTGGTTCTACCAGTCCACAATCTACCACTGGTCGTTACTTAATATATACAAATAGCAGCACATGAAGTGCAGGCACACACAGGTTACTAAAGCTTCTTGGTCCACCCCACTTCCTCCAGCACTTGATACTTGGCATGAACCAATAGATTATCCATTTCCTTATTGACTGCATAGACCAGCTTGTTTGTTCGCCGATTCAGCCTTTTGTTCACTTTGTTTTCTATTGTCCCAAACAGGCATTGGGACATGGACGCAGCATTCTCCAGATCATCCCAAAATAGCTTGCTCTTCCTCTTCGCCGAGATTGGTGCCTCTACCT